>CM053617.1:43020901-43038141 GCA_028646535.1 Procyon lotor | reverse complement strand
TGCTCCTAGAATTGCTGTTCTTATTCTCTTCTCTCTGCTGTTGCGTTTGCCGGCTTTTAGAGTGATTTCCTCCTCTTTAGCTGGACTTCTGATTCCCAGGGCTCTCTGTGCCTCCTACACCTCCGCCATCTTGGAACCGAATCCTCTAAAAAGAAAGTTTTTTTTAAAAGATTTTATTTATTTATTTGACAGAGAGAGAGAGAGAAAAAGAGATCACAAGTAGGCAGAGAGGCAGACAGAAAGGAGAGGGGAAGCAGGCTCTCTGCTGAGCAGAGAGCCGGATGTGCTTGATCCGGGGACCCTGAGATGACCTGAGCTGAAGGCAGAGGCTTTAACCCACTGAGCCACCCAGGGGCCCCTTAAAAAGTTTTTATGGTTATTTAAATTGATGTGCCCATGGCTGTCTTCTGTTCAGATTGCCTGGCGGGACTGAAGAGAGGAAATAACACCAAGGGGAGAATGTTAGGGAAAACTGGAGGGTGGAGCAGATAGGAGATGTGATCATTCTCTGAACAATGTGCAGAATCCCAGCTTCATGGCAGTGGTTTGGGGTAGGCACAGCTGGCTTGAATGTCTTAGGTGGGTTTTTTTTTTTTTCTCAAGAGGTGCCCACTTTGTTGATCAGTGTGCATTTTTTCATAATTCATTCTTCATAGTGAAAATGCCTAGAGTAGTGTGCCAGTGTTGGAGGTGGGAAATGGATACTGTACTCTCTTATTACTGATGAATGAAGTAAGTTCTGAAATTTTGTGTGAAATGGTCTCAGATAATTTTCAGTCTGAGAAGCATTCTACAAAGTTAGCCTCAGGAGAAGGGAATTGCTATGATTGACAAAAGATGTAGCTAAAGGAAACTTACATCCAAGAAAACTATATCCAGAAAAGTAGTGAGTACAGAGTAAGAGTATCTGAGTCGATATTTTTTATTTTAAAAAATTTTTTTCTAAGTCAGCTTTATGCCCAGTGTGGGACTTGAACTCACAACCATAGGACCAAGAGTCCCATGCTCTAACAACCAAGCATCCCCATTGGAGTCAATTTTTTTTTTAAGCGGGCTCCCCGCCCAGTGCAGAGTCCAATGCGGGGCATATACTCGACCCCGAGATCAAGACCTCAGCTGAGATCACCAGTCAGACACTTAACTGACTGATCCACCCGGGCACCCTAAGTAAGTCAATATTTTAATAATATACAAGCAAATTCTTTATAAAAGTTCATCTTTAAGGGAATGCTGGTGAAGTATGACAGGTTGATATATCTATCTATCTATCTGTATCTGCTCCTTCCAAAACTACACTAAGATGACTCTAAAAGACTTGAAAACAAGTACCAACTTTCAAAGGATTAGAAGGATTAGCCAATAAAAGATTTTTTAAAAATCTTTTTAGCCAAAAAATCTGGGGGCACCTGGCTGGCTCAGTCAGTGGAGCGTGCAACTCTTGATCTTGCCGCCATGAGTTCAAGCCCCATGTTGGGCACAGAGCTCACTTAGAAATTTTTTTAAAATAAAAATATCGACTCAGATATTTATCTCGAGTTTGTGAGTTCCATCCCCGTGTTGGGTGTAGAGATTACTTAAAAGTAACTTAAAAATCTTAAAAAAAAAAAAAAAAAAAGTCAGCCAGGTAACAGAAGACTATAGGATTTCTTCCTAAAGAAACCAAATATCCCCAGAGAAGAAACTTCCATATACTGATATCTAAGTAGAAAGGATCTACAAAGCTTAGAGTACGATGAAAGAAAATTTATGTCGGGGCGCGTGGGTGACTCAGTTGCTTAAGAGACTGCCTTCGGCTTAGGTCATGATCCTGAAGTCCCAGGATCAAGTCCCACATCAGACTCCCTGCCCAGTGGGGAGCCTGCTTCTCCCTCTGACCCTCCCACCTCTCATGCTCTCGCTCTCTCAAATAAAGTCTTTAAAAAAAGAAAAGAAAGAAAAAATCTCAAGGCACAACAATCATAAAACTTTTGATTGCTTAGATTAAATCTTAAAAGTTCCGAAAGCAAGACATCCAGTCATCTATAAAGAATCTAGAGTCAGAATGCTTGCAGAATGTATAACCCCGCCTCCCTGGATGCCAACAGACAGTGCAGCTACACCTTCATAAAATTCAGGGAGAATAGTGATCAAACTAAAGTAGATGCTTTTGATTGTAAGCATTAGCACAGTATCTTCCTGATGTGTGCCTCGATTTTGGAATTACTAGGATAACTTGGAGACTGTTTCACATCAGTTCGCGTAGACCTACTTCAGTTAGAGGCAGCGTAGTGTGGTGGTTAAGAGCTCAGACCCTGGAGCCAGTCTGTCAGTTCAAATCCTGACTCTGGGGCTTGCTAACCATGTGATATTGGGCATATCAGTTAGTCTCTGAAATCCCATGTTTTCATCTGTTAAGAGTAATGAATTGTTAGAGTATTTTCTTCATTGGGAGTTTATGTGTCTAGAGTGAATCAATGTGTCAACCTAAAGTCAACTGATCATCGATGTTAGCCACATCTCCAAAAATACCTTTACAGCAACATTTAGATTAGTATTTGATTAAATAACCAGGTGCTATAGCCTCGCCAAGTTGGTGTATAATACTAACCATCACAGTTCACAGTCCACTTCTTATAAACTTGGCACCCACACACATCTCCTTAAATCATATTTAATCTCCAAATAAATAACAAAGTCGTACTTCTATTTAATATGATGCAACTACTCTGAGTACTAAAAAACACCAACTAACCCTTTAGCCAAAAGAAGATGTCAAGTCCTTGGGTGATTTTTACTCTTCTTATTGAAATCCTATGACAAAGATTACAAACACACACACACTCATAACAAAATGTAGTTGTTTGTGATAAATACACCCCTTGTTTCTGCAACTGGTCATTTGATTGTGGCTAATTTCTTCCTCCCTCCCTCTTTGCTTCCTTCCTTCCTTCCCTCCTTCCTGTGTTGTGGTAAAAACACTTAGTGTGAGATCTTTCCCCTCAAATTTTTAAGTACACAATACAGTATGGTTAACTACAGGCATAATGTTGTATAGCACATCTTGAGGACTTTCCATCTTACACGACTGAAACTCTTCATCCACTGAATAGCAACTCCCTATTTCCTCTTCCCCCCAAGCCTCTGGCAAAGACCATTCTACTCTCTGTCGGTGTGCTCTCCCAGGGCTGCACACTCTCCTAGTAGGTGCGTCTGCTGCAGTGAAGGTTGGTGATGAGAGTTTGGCCGGGGGAGGGGGGGGTGCAGGTGTACATGGTGGTGTAGCCTGGTGACAAGACAGGGCCTGACTTGGGTCCACAAGCAAAGCAGCATGTCAGCAGGTGCCCACATGACTTCATGCTCTGCTAAGGGAGAAGGAGGGGGAGGGTTCTAAAGATTGCAAAGGGATAAACTTTTCTGAACTTCCCTTTTTATTTACCCACTGTGAATTTGTCTACTCAGTAACTATTTAAACAAATTGTTTAATGACATAGTGAGATGGTAAGGTACATCATATTTCTCAACAGGTGTTTGTAGAATGTAATTTAGTTGAAATATTTTCCAGTGTAGAGTTCATAAGTCATACAGTTTGACCCTTGAGCAATGCAAGGGAAAGTGGGGGCCGACCCTGTGTCGCCAAAAATCCACATTTAACTTGATTATGAGAGTAAGACATAGCTCTCAGAATGCTGACAACTCACTTCATTCTATGTTATCTTACATATTTTGTTGAAAACATCTAGAATTTTAGTCCTCACTTTTTTTTTTATGAAAAGTAATTTAAGCTTTACTACCACATTATCAATTATTTAGACTCAAGAACTTTTACTTCCATCCAGGCCAGAACTCAGGATGGCTGCATTCTTGTTGAGATATGTTGGCCATCATTGCCTCCATGCCCACGTTAATCCTCAGCTCGGTGTCAGAAATGCTCTCCCTTCGTGAACCACAGCCAAAGAAAAGATGGAGAGATTCAGGAAGAACACTGTTTAAATTATCCTCTGTCTCCCCATATCACTGTCTACGGTTGGGCTCTTCCCCTAGTGATGTCTGCTTGCCACCATGGTACTGGTGTGGTCTTGGGTGCAGGGGTCTCTCTTTTTGGCTTGTCAGCCCTGTTGGTCCCTGGGAACTTTGAGTCTCATTTGGAACATGTAAAGTTCCTATGTCTGGGGCCATCACTGGTCTACACAGCCAAGTTTGCACTTGTCCTTCTCTCATGTATCAGATCTGGAATGGAATCTGACACTTAATGTGGGATCCAGGGAAAGGCCTGAAGATTCCCCAATTGTACCAGTCTGGAGCGGCTTTCTTGGTTCTTACTGTGTTGTTCTCTGTAGGGCTGGAAGCCATGTGAAGAGCTGAAGTCCTAGCACTGTCTTCCTACGAATGAGTTGGTGACTTATCTGCCTATTTGTTACTCTCTTCTTCAGCCAGGGCAGCGTTCTCCTGACTTATTTAGACGTTTTGTGTTTGCGCATCCCCTTGGAGCTCTATAGCAGTAGAGTACCTTATAGAACCATAGCAATAGAAAAAGGCCAGTTTTCCCTTTGTTTCTAAACATGGAATGACTCAGAAGTTCCCTTTTCCTGCCCCCAGCTTGCAACCTACTCTGGGCCTGGGAGCCTTCGTTTTCTCTCCATGTTGGGGCTTCATTTGTGCTGACAGTCAGCTTTTGGCTCCTTCTTTCTTGAGACAGTGGAAGCAATGCCAGCTCTGTGGCCTCTGCTGTGGGGACAGGAGTGGGGCTTTCGGTTCTAGGCCTAGGGTTGCTAGCTTAACAGGGACAGTCCTATTCGCTGTTCAGAGCCCAGGGTCTTCAGCACCCAAACAGTATGACTGAAAGAAGAGGGATTGGGGTAGAGAGGAATTCGCCTGTTCTAGCTAGCGGGTGCTTAGGGGAGAAGATACACAGCTCTTATTGCAAAAGGAATGTCCAGAAAAGTATCACTGAATCTATTTATTAATAGTTACTTCTCTTCCCTGCATTTCTGGAAAAACAAGCCTTTTTTCCTTTTTTTAAAATTTAGTTTTTATTTTTTTAATTTAAATTAAATTAATTAACATATAGTGTATTATTAGTTTCAGACGTAGAGGTGATTCATCAGTCGTATATAAGAGCCAGTGCTCACTGCATCAAGTATCCTCCTTAATGTCCATCACCCAGTTATTACCCCCATCCTCCCCCTCATCCCCCTCCAGCAACCCTGTTTGTTGCCTATGATTAAGTTTCTTATGATGTCTCTCATTTTGTCTTATTTTATTTTTTTCTCTCTTCCCCTATGATCCTGTTTCTTTTTCTTAAATTCCACATATAAGTAAGATCATATAATTATCTTTCTCTGACTTATTTCCCTTAATGTAATTCCTTCCGGTTCCATCCATGTTGTTGCAAGTGGCAAGATTTCATTTTTTTTTTGATGACTGAGTAGTATTCCATTGTGTGTGTATATATATATACACACCACATCTTCTTTATCCATTCATCTGTCTATGGACATCTGGATTTTTTCCATAGTTTGGCTATTGTGGACATCGTTGCTATCAACATTGAGGTGCATGTACCCCTTTGGATCACTACATTTGTATCTTTGGGGTAAATACCTGGTAGAACAATTACTAGGTTGTAGGGTAGCTCTATCTTCAACTTTTTGAGGAACCTCCATACTGTTTTCCAGAGTGGCTGCACCAGCTTGCATTCCCTCCAACAGTGTAGGAGGGTTTCCCTTTCTCCACATCCTCACCAACATCTATCATTTCCTGACTTGTTAATTTTAGCCATTATGAATGGTGTGAGGTGGTAGCTCACTGTGGTTTTGATTTGTACTTCCCTGATGCTGAGTGATGTTGAGCATTTCTTCATGTGCCTGTTGGCCATTTGGATGTCTTCTTTGGTGATATGTCTGTTCATGTCTTTTGCCCATTTCTTGATTGGATTATTTGTTCTTTGGGTGTTGAGTTTGATAAGTTCTTTATAGATTTCGGATACTAGCCCTTTATCTCATAATGTCATTTGCAAGTATCTTCTCCCATTCTGTCAGTTGTCTTTTGATTTTGTCAGCTGCTTCCTTTGTGCAAAAGCCTTTCATCTTACTAGAGTCCCAACAGTTCATTTTTACCTTTGTTTCCCTTGCCTTTGGAAATGTGTCTAGTAAGAAATTGCTGGGGCCGAGGTTGCAGTTTGCTGCCTATGTTCTCCTCTATGATTTTGATGGATTCCTGTCTCACTTTGTGATCTTTCATCCATTTTGAGCCTATTTTTGTGTGCGGTATAAGGAAATGATTCAGTTTCATTTTTCTGCATGTGGCTGTCCAATTTTCCCAATACCATTTGTTGAAGAGACTGTCTTTTTTTTCCATTGGATATTCTTTCCTACTTTGTCAAAGATTACTTGACCGTAGAGTTGAGGGTCCATTTCTAGATTCTCTGTTCTGTTCCATTGATCTTTGTGTCTGGTTTTGTGCTAGTACCATACTGTCTTGATTACAGCTTTCTGATGGAGCTTGAATTCCAGAATTGTGATGCTTCCTGCTTTGCTTTTCTTTTTCAACATTACTTTGACTGTTCAGTCTTTTCTGGTCCCATACAAATTTTAAAATTGTTTGTTCTAGCTCTGTGAAAAATGCTGGTATTTTGATAGGGCCGGCATTGAATGTATAGATTGCTTTGGGTAGTATAGACGTTTTAATAATATTTGTTCTTCCAATCCAAGAGCATGGAATGTTTTTCCATTTCTTTGTGTCTTCTTCAATTTCTTTCATAAGTGTTACCTCCTAATTTTCAGTGTACAGATCTTTTGCCTCTTTGGTTAGGTTTATTCCTAGATATCTTACAATTTTTTAAAAAGACTTTTTAAAATTAATTTTTACTTATTTTACAGAGACGGAGAGAGATCACAAGTAGGCAGAGAGGCAGGCAGAGAGAGAGGGGGATGCAGGCTCGCTGCCGAGGAGAGAGTCCGATGTGGGGCTCGATCCCAGGACCCTGAGATCACGACCCAAGTCGAAGGCAGAGGCTCCAACCCACTGAGCCCGATATCTTACAAATTTTTGATGCAGTTGTAAATGGGATTGATTCCTTGATTTATTTTTCTGCTGCTTCATTATTGGTGTATAGAAATGCAATGTTGATTTTATATCCTGTGATGACAAAATTCATGTATTGGTTCTAGCAATTTTGATGGAGTCTTTTGAGTTTTCTACATAGAGTACCATGTTGTCTGCAAAGAGTCAAAATTTGACTTCTTCCTTGCCAATTTGGTTGCCTTTTATTTATTTTTTATTGGTTGGATTGTTGAGGCCAGGACTTCCAGCACTATGTCGAATAACAGTGGTGAGAGTGGACATCCCTGTCATGTTCCTGATTTTAGGGGAAAAGGTCTTAGTTTTCCCTCATTAAGGATGATATTAGCTGTGGGTCTTCTGTATATGGCCTTTATGGTGTTGAGGTATGTTCCTTCTATCCCTACATTCCTCAGGGTTTTTATCAAGAAAGAATGCTGTATTTTGTTAAATGCTTTCTGCATCTATTGAGAGGATGATATGGCTCTTATCCTTTTTTTTTATTAATGTGTTGTATCACATTGATTAATTTGTGGATATTGAATCACCCCTGCAGCCCAAGATCACACTCGATCATGGTGAAAATCCTCTTAATTTACTGTTGGATTCCATTAGTTAGTATCTTGTTGAGAATTTTCGCCTCCATGTTTATCAGGGCTATTGGTGTGTAATTCTCCTTTTTAGTGAGGTCTTTGTCTGGTTTTGGATTCAAGGTAATGGTGGCCTCATAGAATGAGTTTGGAAGTTTTCCTTCCATTTCTATTTTTTGGAACAGCTTCAGAAGAGTATGTATTAATTTTTTTTATGTTAGTAACCACACAGTACATCATTAATTTTTGATGTAGTGTTCCAAGATTCATTGTTTGCATATAACACCCAGTGCTCCATACAATACATGCCCTCCTTAATACCCATCACCAGGCTCACCTATTCCCCTACCCTTTCCCCTCTAAAACCCTCAGTTTGTTTCTCAGAGTTCACAGTCTCTCATGGCTCTTCTCCTCCCCACTGATTGCCCCCCTTCATTTTTCCCTTCCCTCTCTGAATGTCCTCCATGTTATTCCTTATGTTACGCAAGTAAGTGAAGCCATATAATAATTGACTTTCTCTGCTTGACTTACTTCACTCAGCATAGTCTCCTCCAGTTGTATCAATTCTTCTTTAAATGTTTGGTAGAGGGGCACCTGGGTGGCTCAGTCATTAAGTGTCTGCCTTTGGCTCAAGTCATGATCCCAAGGTCCTGGGATCAAGCCCTGCACTGGGCTCCCTGCTTGGCGGGAAGCCTGCTTCTCCCTCTCCCACTCCCCTGCTTGTTCCCTCTCTTACTGTGTCTCACACTGTCAAATAAACAAAATATTAAAAAAAAAAAAAAAAAGACTTAAATGTTTGGTAGAATTGTCCTGGAAAGCCATCTAGCCCTGGACTCTTATTTGTTGGACAGAGAGAGATTTTTTTTTTAAGTTTATTTATTTATTTTAGAGAGAGTGAACAAGCAGGAGGAGAGTCAGAGGGAGAGAGAAAATAGTGAAGCAGACTCCTTGCTGAGCATGGAGCCAGACTTCAGGGCTCTATCCCAGGCCTCTGAGATCACGACCTGACCAAAACCAAGAGTCAGCCACTCAATCAGCTGAGCCACCCAGGTGTCCCTGTTGGGAGATTTTTGACACTCATTCAATTTCTTTGCTGGTTATGGATCTGTTCAAAATTACTATTTCTTTCTGTTTCAGTCTTTTTAATTTTTTTATTTTTTTCAGTGTTACAAGATTTATTGTTTTGCACCACACCCAGTGCTCCATGCAATACGTGCCCTCCTCAATACCCATCACCAGGCTCGCCCAACCCCCACCCCCCTCCCCTCCAAAACCTGTTTCAGTCTTAATAGTATATATGTTTCTAGGAATTAGTCCATTTCTTTGGCACATAATTGCTCATAATATTCTCCTATAATTGTTTGTATTTTTTTGGTGTTAGTTCTGATCTCTCCTCTTTCATTCATGATTTTATTTATTTGGGTCCTTTCTCTTTTCTTTTTGGTAAGTTGGGTAGGGGTTTATCAATTTTGTTATATCTTCAAGGAACTACTAGTTTAATTGATCGACTCTACTTTTTTTTATAAATTTCTTTATTGATTATTTCTGCTCTAATCATAATTACTTCCCTTATTCTGCTTGTTTTAGGCTTTATTTGCTGTTCTTTTTCCAGCTCCTTTGGGTGTAAGTTTAGGTTGTCTGAGACTTTTCTTGTTTCTTGAGGAAGGCCTGTATTGCCATATACTTCCCTCTTATGACCACCTTTTCTGCTTCCCAAAGGTTTTAGACTGTTTCGTTTTCATTTTCATTTTCTTCCATGTAGTTTTTTATTTCTTCTTTAACTTACTGGTTAACCCGGGGCGCCTGGGTGGCCCAGTCATTGAGCGTCTGCCTTCGGCTCAGGTCATGATCCCAGGGTCCTGGGATCGAGCCCCACATCGGGCTCCCTGCTCAGCGGGAAGCCTGCTTCTCCTGCTACCATTCCTTCTGCTTGTGTTCCCTCTCCCACTGTGTTTCTCTCTGTCAAATAAATAAAATCTTAAAAAAAAAATTTACTGGTTAACCCATTCATTATTTAGTAGGATGTTCTTTTTTTTTTTTTTTTTTAAGATTTTATTTATTCATCTGAAAGAGAACACAAGCAGGGAGGAAAGGTAGAAGGAGAAGCAGACTCACCGCTGAGCAGGGACCTAGATGTGGGACTCCATCCCAGGTCCCAGAGATCATAACCGGAGCCGAAGGCAAATGCTTAACCATCTGAGGAGCCCAGGCTATCCTAGTAGGGTGTTCTTTAACCTCCATATATTTGTAGTCTTTCCAGATTCTTTCTTGTGGTTGACTTCAAGTTTCATAGGGTTGTAGTCCAAAAATATGCATGGTATGGTCTTTTTGCACTGGTTGAGGCCTGATTTGTGACCCAGTGTGTAATCGTTCTGGGGAATGTTCCATGTGCCCTCAAAAAGAATGTATATTCTGCTTTAGGATGAAATGCTCTGAATATATCAGGTAAGTCTACCTGGTGTCCAGTGTGTCACTCAAAGCCTTTGTTTCCTTGTTGATCCTTCTGCTTAGATGATCTGTCCATTGCTGTGAGTAGGGTATTAAAGTCCCCCAATATTATTGTGTTATTATCCATAAGTTTAAGTTTGTTTTTAATTGATTTATATATTTGGTTGCTATCAAGTTGGGGGCATAAACATTTACCGTTATTAGATCTTGTTGCATAGATATAGTACCCTTCATCATCTCTTATTATAGTCTTTGGTTTAAAATCTAGTTTGACTGTGGGAGAGATGGGGTAATTGGATGATGGGCATTAAGGAGGGCACTGATGTAAGGAGCAGCAGGTGTTATATGCCACTGATGAATCACTAAATTCTAAGAAACTAATAATACACTATATGTTAACTAAATTGAATTTAAATTTAAAAAATCCAGTTTGTCTGGATTTTTAAAATTTGAGTGGATATTTGAGTGCATATCCATTAGCATGATAGATGGTTCTCCATCTCCTCACTTTCAATCTGGAGGTCTTTGGTTCTACAACGAGTCTCTTATAAGCAGCATATCAATGAGTCTTGTTTTTTTTTTTTTTAATCCATTTTGATACTCTAAGTCTTTTGATTGGAGCATTGAGTCAATTTACATTCAGAGTAATTATTGATTGGTATGAATTTAGTGCCATTGTATTACCTATAGAATTTCTGTTCCTGTAGATTATCTCTATTCCTTTCTAGTCTTTGTTGCTTTTGGTCTCTCTTTCCCACTCAAAGGGTCACCTGTTTTATTTCTTGGAGGACTGGTTTAGTGTTCACGAATTCCTTTAGTTTTTGCTTTCTTGGAAACTCTTTATCTGTCCTATTCTGAGTAATAGCCTTGCTGGATAGAGTATTCATACACACACACACACACACACACACACACACACAGAGAGCCATTTTAATGCTGTAATATTGGTACAGGAAATTAAGTGATGGGTACAGTCATAGGAATTGCATCTGCGTTCCAGTCACCCTAGCTCTAAGTTCAGAACTGCATTAGAAGCATCATTATAAAGGGTGAGTGATTTTCATAGACTTTCACACAATGCAGCAAATGTAGGTTCAATGCTACTATAAAAAGGGAAAGGATAAAAGTGAAGCAATTGTAGAAAAGATTCTAACATGGATAGAGTAAAAATTAAAAAGATCACCCACCCACCTTCCTCAAATGTACAAGTACAAAGGGACCTGTGAAAGGCAGGAAATAAGCTGCTCGATGACAACTTTAAAGAACTCTTCATTTTAACCCATAGGCAGTATCTCCAGAGCCAATGCCTCATGGAAACTTGAGGCAGTTATCTTGCTCTTTTCTGTTTTTTTTTTTTTTAATTAACATATAATGTATTATTTGTTTCAGGGGTACCGGTCTGTGATTCATCAGTCTTACACTATACACTGCACTCATCACAGCACATACCCTCCCCAGTGTCCACACCTAGCCACCCTCTCTCTACTCCAGGAACCCTCAATTTGTTTCCTATGATTAAGAGTCTCTTATGGTTTGTCTCTCTCTCTGGTTTCATCTTGTTTCATTTTTTCCTCTCTTCCCCTATAATCCTCTGCCTTTTTCCTCAAATTCCATGTATGAGTGAGATCGTATGATAATCGTCTTTCTCTGACTTACTTCACTTAGCATAATACCTTCTAGTTCCATCCATGTTGTTGCAAATGGCAAGATTTCTTTTTCTGATGGCTGCGTAATACTCCACATTTTCTTGGTTAAAATGTTCTTGACTGCATATTTTTCTCATTTACACATTGAAGATATCATGCCACTTTTTCTGACCTGCCCGGTTTCTGTGGATAGATCTGCTGCCAGCCTCATGTGTCTACCCTTGTAGATTAACGACCTTTTGTCCCTAGCTGCTTTCTTTCTTTTTTTTTTTTCTAGCTGCTTTCAGAATTCTCTTTATCTTTGCATTTTGCAGTTTTCATTCTGCTATGTCTTGATATTGACCTTTTTTTTTTTTTTAAAGATTTTATTTGTTTATTTGACAGAGATCAGTAGGCAGAGAGGCAGGCGGGGGGGCGGGGGGGAACAGGCTCTGTGCGGAGCAGAGAGCCCAGTGTGGGGGCTTGATCCCAGGACTCTGAGATCATGACCTGAGCCAAAAACAGAGGCTTTAACCCACTGAGCCACCAAGGAGCCCCTGTTTTGTTTTGTTTTTTAAGATTTTTTTTTTTACTTGAGAGAGTCAGCATAGGCTAGAGGAGGGGAGGAGGAGGAGCAGCAAGAGAGGGAGAAGTAGATTCCCTGCTGAGCAGGGAGCCTAACATGGTGCTCCAACCCAGACCCCGAGATCATGACTGAGCCAAAGGCAGACGCTTAACTGACCGAGCCACCCCGGCACCCCCATGTTGACTTGTTTTTGTTGAATTTGAGAGGGGTTCTCTGTGCCTCCTGGACTTGAATGCCTGCTTTCTTTCTCAGATTGAGGATGTTCTCAGCTATAATTTGTCAAATAAACTTTTTGCATCTTATCCCACTCTTCTTCTGGGATTCCTATGATGTGGATATTATTGCACTCTGTGGAATCCCTAAGTTCCCTAAGTCTATATTATGACCTCATAGTTTTATTTCCCTCTTCTTTTCAGCTTCATTATTTTCCATAATTTTATCTTCTGTCTGTATTGCCTGTTCGATCCTCTGGTTCTTCCATTTTCATTGTGATTATATCCAGTCAGTTTTGCATCTCAGTCAGAGCATTTTTTTATTTCAGCCTGACTAGTTTTTAGGTTCTTTGATCTCTATAGCCAGGCTTTCTCTGGTGTCTTCTATGCTCCTTTGAAGCCCAGCTAGTATTCTTATGATGTTGTTCTAAAGTCTTGTTCAGATATATTGCTTATATCTCTTTTGAGCAAATCCCTGGGTGAGAATTTTTTCTTGATCTTTTGGGGAGAATTCCTCTGTCTTGTCATCATGTCTGTTTCTGTTTTCTGAATTATGGAAACTTACTATGTTTCCTGCTCCTGAGAGTAATACTATATTAAGAAAAGTTATCATACACTGTCCATGACCTGGAGTTTTAGGAAATCTTTTCGGTGTATGCTGTGCACTCTGCTGTCATGTTTTGGATGCACTTTTACAAAGGTCAGTCCTCTAAAGAGTTCCTCCTTGCTTGCAGTGGGGAGTGTTTGGACCTTTAACTAGGTGTACTTTGTTTTGTTTTTTGTTAGGTTGGCCTCGCATCTGTCACGTTCTCTTCCTCCAACTGTACAGATTGTTTTCTTTAACCTCAGATTAATTTCCAAGTTGTTCCAAATGATTTGATGTTGATCTAGCTGTGGTCGAGGGAAACGAGGCAAGCCTAGGGTGCCCTTACTGCTCCACCGTATTAACTCGTCTCTGAAGGCCCAGTTTTTATATCTCTGATGTTAAATTTATTTTAACATTTTTTTCTGTTTTCTTGATGTTAGCTTCTTCAGGGTTAGTGATTTTTAAGTGTGAGTTTGTTATGCCTTGTTGGATTTCCTCAAATATTTTTTTTTCCATTTTATAAAATTTAAATTCAGTGAATTAACATGTAATGTTAATGGTTTCAGAGCTAGAGGTCAGTGATCGATTCATCAGTCTTATGTAATACCCAGTGCTCATTATATCACATGTCTTCCTTAATGTCTGTTACCAGTTACCCCAGTCCCCCACCTCTCTCCCCTCCAGCAATCCTTAGTTTGTTTCCTATGATTAAGAGTCTCTTATGGGTTGTCTCCCTCTCTGATTTCATCTTTTTTTTTCTTTCCTCCCCTATGATCCTCTGTTTATTTCTTAAATTCCACATATGAGTGAGATCATATGATAATTGTCTTTCTGATTAACTTACTTTGCTTAGCATAATACCCTCTAGTTCCATCCATGTCATTGCAACTGGAAAGATTTCAATTTTTTGCTAAGTAGTATTCCAGTGTGTGTTCTTCTTTATCCATTTATCTATCACTGGACATCTGGGCTTTTTCCATAGTTTGGCTACTGTGGACATTGCTCCTATAAACATTGAGGTGCATGTGCCCCTTCAGATCACTACATTTGTATCTTTGGGGTAAATACCTGGTAGTACAATTGCTGGATCATAGGGTAGCTCTATTTTCAACTTTCTGAGGAAACTCCATACTGTTTTCCAAAGTGGCTGCACCAGCTGTATTCCCACCAACAGTGTAGGAGTATTCCCCCCTCAAATATCTTTGAGTCTTGAAGTTTTGTTGTATCTGTGAGCTCCTAGACACTTTAAAATATTCATAGTATTGAATGCTGGAGAATATTTCTTCACCAAAGTGAGAACAAGCAATGTAGACTCTGATTCTAGGACCCTCACTGGAAATGGATGTGCCGGGAGAAGGAATGGTGACATGCAGCCAAGGGACTTTCCACTGTTTGAGTGATTTCTTCCCTTGTTTTGGTAGATTACATCTCCTATCTACTGTCTGTTGATCCTGCATCCCCCCTGGCAGTTAAGTGTGTCAGATCTCCTGACATATGGAAAAGGGCTTTATCAAGAGATTTGAGATATTTCTCCTCTTCTCTAGGAAATACTAGCTCCCTATATGCTTCATTTTTACCCTGCCTCCTCCTTT
Organism: Procyon lotor; assembly: GCA_028646535.1. NCBI lineage: Eukaryota > Metazoa > Chordata > Mammalia > Carnivora > Procyonidae > Procyon > Procyon lotor. Next base: position 43,023,464 of record CM053617.1, on the reverse strand, counting down.
CTGTCGCTTACTTCTGGCCTTTTCCTGGATTTTCTGGAAAAAGGCACTGGGAGAGTGCTGCTTTCTTCTGCTCACATAATGGTAAATTTTGACATGAGATATTCTTTCATCAATTGTCAAGATCATGAATTCCAGCTGTTTGAAAATCTGATAGCTTTCAATTTTACTGTTAAAATATGGCAACCTCAACTAAAAAAATAACACTTTTTCAGACCACTGCCACTGAAAACCTAGATTTTTTAAAAATTTATTTTTTCAGTGTTCCAAGGTTCATTGTTCATGCACCACACCCAGAACTCCATGCAATACATGCCCTCCTCAATACCCACACAGGCTCACCCATCCCACAACCCCCACCCCTCCAAAACCCTCAGTTTGTTTCTCAGAGTCCACAGTCTCTCGTGGTTCATCTCCCCATCCGATTTCCCTCAATTCACCCTGCCTTTCCTTCTCCCAATGTCCTCCATGTTTTTCCTGATGCTCCACATGTAAATGAAACCATATGATAACTGACTCTTTCTGCTTGACTTATTTCACTCCATATAATCTCTTCCAGTCCCGTCCATGTTGATACAAAAGTTGGGTGTTCATCCTTTCTGATGGAGACATAATATTCCATTGTATATATGGACGATCTCTTCTTTATTCATTCATCTGCTGAAGGGCATCTTGGCTATTTTCACAGTTTGGCAATTGTGGCCATTGCTACTATGAACATTGGAGTACATGTGGATTTTTGGGATCCACATCTTTTCACTACATTTGTATCTTTGGGATAAATACCTAGTAGTGTAAGGTCATAGGGTAGCTCTATTTTTAATTTTTTGAGGAATCTCCACACTGTTTTCCAAAGTGGCTGCACCAGCTTGCATTCCCACCAACAGTGGAAGACGGTTCCCCTTTCTTCACATACTCTCCAACATTTGTTGTTTACTGCCTTGTTGATTTTTGCCATTCTAACTGGTGTAAGTGGTATCTCAATGTGGTTTGGATTTGAATCTCCCTGATGGCAAATGATGATGAACATTTTTTCATGTGTCTGTTAGCCATTTGTATGTCTTCTTTGGAGAAGTGTCTGTTCATGTCTTCTGCCCATTTTTTGACATGATTATCTGTTTTTTGAGTGTTGAGTTTGAGGATTTCTTTATAGATCTTAGATATCAGACCTTTGTCTGTAGTGTCATTTGCAAACACCTTCCCCCATTCCATGGGTTGCCTGTATATTTTGTTGACTGTTTCCTTTGCCTTTGGAGACGTGTCCTGAAAGAAGTTGCTGTGGCTGATGCCGAAGACGTTACTGCCTCTGTTCTCCTCTAGGATTTTGATAGATTCCTGCCTCACCTTGAGGTCTTTTATTCTAGACACTTTCAAATATGTACAGTATTGAGTGCTGAAGTGTATTTCTTCACCAAAGTGAGAACAAGCAATGTAGATTCTGATTCTAGGACCTTCACTGGAAATGGATGTGCAGGGGGAAGAATGAGTGACATGTGGCCAAGGGACTTTCCACTGTTGGGGTGACTTCTCTCCTTGACTTGGTAGATTCCCGGCTCCCATCTACTGTCTGTTGATCCTGAAACCCCCTTGGCAGTTACATGTGTCATATCTCCTGACATATGGAAAAGGGCTTTGCCAAGAGAGTTGGGATATCTCTCCTCTTCTCTGGAAGATACTAGCCCCCCCATATCCTTCTTTTTTACCCTGCCTCTTTCTGTTTCTTCATTCTGGCCTTTTCTTGGATTTTCTGGGAAAGGCCAAAAAGAGGGTGTTTTTTTTTCTTCTACTTGTGTAATGATAAATTTGGATATGAGATACTCTCTTTCATGATGTGTCAAGATCATGAATTCCAGTTCTTTGAAAATCTGATAGCTTTCAATTTTACTATTAAAATGTGACCATCTCTTGGGGCGCCTGAGTGGCTCGGTGGGTTAAAGCCTCTGCCTTCAGCTAGGATCATGATCTCAGGGTCCTGGGATCGAGCCCCGTATCTGGCTCTCTGCTCAGCAGAGAGAGCTCTCTGCTTCCCCCTCTCTCTCTGCCTGCCTCTCTGCCTGCTTGTGATCTCTCTCCTCTGTCAAATAAATAAATAAAATCTTAAAAAAAAATGTGACCATCTCTTAAGAAGTCAAATTTTTTTAGTTGGGATTGCCACTGAAAACCTAGATATTTATTAATACTAAGGCGACTGGTTTTCTTTTAATCTTTGTCAGTAGGTCAGAGTCCACTGAAGATAAAACATTTATCCCAAGTTCAAAACAGTCCATGTTTGATGATCAGCTTGCACATAGTATTTATAAAGTCTTGGCATACCAAGCTTTCAACTGCATTATACAAAGCACAGCAATGGATCTCTTCACACTTCTGGTGATATGTCTTTCTTGTTTGATTCCTTTCTTTCTGTGGAATCGCAACCGTGCCAAAGGGAAGCTACCACCTGGTCCGACTCCTCTCCCAATCATTGGAAATATTCTACAGATAAATACTAAGAACATCAGCAAATCCCTAAGCAAGGTAAATATGGTTACTTCCTTCCACCCGTTTGCAGTTAGAGCCCTATATCTAA
>CM053617.1:42978766-43013233 GCA_028646535.1 Procyon lotor | reverse complement strand
ACAGAGAGCCTTCTGAGATGCCACCTGTAACACTGGCAGTTATACAGTGGACACGTGCCTACAACGAAGCACTTGATTCTTTACTTTCCTGAACAGAAGTTATACCCCCATAAGAAGTAAAGAAATCTGTCATGTTTCTCTAATGACTATGCTATTTTTATATTTCATTAGAGAACTTATTAAAGCTAGGAAAGGAATGAAATCTGAATCTGACCCCCTTTGTTGGGTAGGTGGTCGCAGAGGACTGAGTATGAAGAGAGGCAGGCATACTTATAAATTTCTTCAATACTTAGAGAAGAGGAGCAGCTCAATACTCCCCCACACCTCTAAGAGACTTCTTTCCAAATGGTAATATTTAACCAAGCCAGGGATGGATATTAAGTAACAAGACTCAAGAATAAACAAAGATTCAGAGGTGTGACTTGGGAGTCAATCTGTTGATCTGGTTAGAACACAGATCTGTGAAAGGGAGATGAGGAAAAATTATGCTTTAGGGCTGTTTTTCTCATCATGGACTCTGTAGACATAGCTCAGGAATTGGAGCTAAATATTTCATTCATTTATTTTAGAGAGAGAGAACATGAGGTTGGTGGTGGTGGGAGAGAGGGAGAGGGAGAAGCAGACTCCCTGCCGAGCAGGCAGCCAACAGGGGGCTTGATCCCAGGACCTCAAGATCACGACCTGATCTTAAAAAAAAAAAAGGGAGGATGGGGGGTGGGGCACCTGAGTGGCTCAGTGGGTTAAAGACTCTGCCTTTGGCTCAGGTCATGATCTCAGGGTCCTGGGATTGAGCCCTACATCAGGCTCTCTGCTCAGCAGGGAGCCTGCTTCCCCATCTCTCTGCCTGCCTCTCAGCCTACTTGTGATCTCTCTCTGTAAAATAAATAAATAATTTTTTTTTAAAAAAAAAGATCATGACCTGAAACAAAACAAAGAATTGGATGTTTAACCAACTGATCCACCCAGGTGCACCTAGCTTCACTAGATTTTGGTAAGAAGTCACATCTTTTCTGAATTTAACAGTAATGATAGTAAATCAGGTCATGACAATAAGTGATTCCAAAGAACTGAAGAGCAAAAGAGATTCAGACCATTTTTATTCTTAAGTATAATTCCTTGGGCTTAATTTGGTAATTGATGTTGAAGTTAAAAAGTACAGTATGTAAAAAAAAAAAAAGTACAGTATGTAATTTGTGGAAATGTACTGGCTAATATAGCAAATAGGATCATAAAAACTTACCTGCCATTACTTTAAAAAGAAGCTCAAAACCAAAATAATTCGAGTATGGACCTTAAAATAGAAGCACCTAATGTTGTGAATATAACATTATTGTTTTTCAGTCTTCTCATAAAGTATTACTTCGAACCGCTAAGACTAAAAAATCATAGGCAATTGCTACATTAGTGAAAGATGCCATCAAACATGTTTGCTTAGAAATGTCCAAGTTCCAGGACACCTCACTGGCAGTCAGGTCAGCATCTGAGTCTTGGCTCCTGCTCAGGTTGGTCTCAGCATCATGAGACTGAGTCCCCACCTTGGGCTCTGCAATCAGTGAGGAGTCGGCTTGGGAGTCCCTCCCCCTTTCCCTCCACCCCTCCGCACTGGTCTCTCTCTCTCCAGAATAAATCAATCTTAAAGAAATGTTCGTGTACCACTTCCACTAAACCTCTCAACACGTTAGGAACTGTCTTATAGTAATATGGTCAATGAACAAAAAAAGCTAATAATAAAGTCTTTTTCATGACAATTAGACCAACTGAAGGAAGACAAGTACTCTGTTGAGAATACTCTTTTATGTGTTAAGAAGGAAGCAGGGAGTATTTGTTTCAGTACCACAGAACTAGAATATCTGTTCCCTTCTGCCACTTACTAAAACTCTAGAACTAAAAGAACATAAAAGGATAAAAGAGGTATTAAACTCCCAAAAGAAGAGAACAGAAGAGATGGCAACACAAGTTTTGGAAGCTGAAAATTAAATTCATGGGTTCTAACAGTCTCGACAGGCTGGAGCACGAGTTCTTAAGCTCAGGCTTGGAACAGCTGGAGTTAGCAGGTGAGTTCAGGACAAAGATTCTGGCTAGAGAGAGAAGTCTGAGTCATCTATTTAAAGCAATGAGGTAAGAGCATCAAGGGAGCTCCACCCCTTGCTTGGGACATTCTAATGTCTAGGGCTCAAAAACATAAGAGAGAGCTAAGGGGAATAAGAACCAGAGAGGGCACCTGAGTGGCTCAGTTGGTTAAGCAACTGCCTTCAGCTCAGGTCATGATCCTGGAGTCGAGGGATCGAGTCCCACATCGGGCTCCCTGCTCAGCAGAGAGTCTGCTTCTCTCTCTGACCCTCCCCCTTCTCACGCTTTCTCTCGCTCTCAAATAAATAAAATCAAGAAAGAAAAGAACGAACGAACCAGAGAAGCAGGTTGCTTAGTGGAGGTTATACAACTGTAGGAAATATCACTTAAAGATCAAGCAAACTGAGGTAACAGATCTCAGTTAAGAAATGTTCCAGTGGAAAGACTGGGATGACTAGAACAGGTTAAGAAAAAAATGGAAGAGAACAAACATCACCAAAAAAAGTGAATACAGACAACTTTCCAAGGAGTTTCCCTTAAGAGAAAGAAATGAGACACTTGTTAGTTCTAGCTAGGACGATATATCCACAGTAACAGGAAAGAAGGATACATGGGCACAGATGCTGGGAGGTTTATAGAGGCTGTCCTGGCAACTTTTTCAAGTTCTCTTCTGATTCTATTTCTTCAGTGCCAACAGGGAGTAAGGTGGGAGAGAGGAGTTCCTACAGATTTGAGGACAGAGGTGATCCTATGAAATAGTCACTGGAGAACAGAACAGAACAGACAGACTAGGGAAACTTAGAAGGACTACTAAGCAACCAAGTTCAGGGATGTTTGGTCAGCACGATGGGCTGGTCAACATTCCCATGTAAAAAACACACCTCTCTGTAGTCTTTTCATCAGAATGAATATTCTCTCAAAGTGGTTTTTCTTCTGAGTCCTAGCTCAATTATCCTACGACAGAGATAATCTGATGTACACTGAATATAACATTTTCCCAAGAGACAAACCAACTACACAGAAATAGTTCAGGGAGCATTCAGGAATTCTCTTCCTCATAGTCTGATACACCTATAGGGCCTGAATTTTCCTTTTCTAAACATTTTATTTATTTGACAGAACGAGATCACAAGTAGGCAGAGAGAAAGGGGGAAGCAGGCTCCCTGCTGAGCAGATGCGGGGCTGGATCCCAGAATCCTGAGATCATGACCTGAGCCGAAGGCAGAGGCTTTAACCCACTGAGCCACCTAAGAGCCCCTAAATTGATCCTATTTTGGCCTTATGTTCATCTATCATATACCATGAATTTTATATTACTTACATTCCTATATCTCGTTTTCCTCTCTCGGGTAATACTTACCTCTCCTACTATACATTTTCAAGGTCTCCTCTTTCTTGTTCTACTCTTTGTTTTTTTGCATGATATACTACCACTTCTCTTGTCAAGACCCTACAGTTTTTTCAAAAGCCTGCTCTGCATGAACCAATGTCCAGTTGAAATCCTTACATATGTGTAGAGTACTAATGGATAAAATCAAGTCAACATGTTGAATCACAATGCCAGTCAAGATGTTTGTTATTATTTCACCTGAGCCATTTTTTCTGAAAAAATAATTTGATGAGATCATCTTATAACAAACATTTATTTAGTAAACTATTTTATAGAAATAGACCCTAAAATCAAACAATTTCTTATTTAAACAAAAGAAAGCATAATCCCAATCTTTCCCCCATCAAAGCCTACTCCATAACTGAAGTACCCAAAACCCATGAACTGTACTGCTAAAAGTGGGGAAAAAAAGACTTTAAACTTCCACAGGAAGACTGTATAAATCTGGCAGTGGTTAAGTACACATCAGCCTGTACCCAAGAATATTACTGAGCCTGAAAAATTAACAGAAAATCTAAAGTTACTATGAATACTCTTTTGTTCTTAATAAGGCTCAGAAAATTACCACCTATATGCAATGGTACAAGATTCATTATGTAAACTGATACAATCAAAAAGGTAAAGTGGATAATCTGAATTTTAAAACCAATATAGGTAAATTACTAGATGTAAACAAGAACTTTAAAAGACAGTCTTTAGCTCCACTTTAAAACAAACATTCAGGACTGGAATCCTCAGAATTTTCTAGTATCTTGAAAATCCCCATCTTCTCTTTAATCGGTCCTGAGGCATTCATTTGATCTAAGAGAAAAATATATAAACAAGCATTTATTTTTTTTAAAAAGTTACAAACCTAAAAAGGAATCTTAAAAGAGATGTCCAATGTTGTTATAAGAAGAGTCATCTTTCTAAAGCTTAAAAACCCACATAAAGGTGGGACACTTTATTCCTTAATCAACAGTCAATATAGCAAAAGTGAGAAAGTAAAGCATAGTCTCTTATTACAATGAGAATTAGCCTCTAGGGAACAGATAAGTATCAGTTTGCTAATCAAAATCACTTCTTCTGAATTTAAGATACACAGGTTTAGAGCACCAATTTGAAATTACATTCTGAGATGTCGAATGGAATCTCTACTGATTTTGAATGGCATTACTCCAATTTCTTTAGATGTTGAAGCACATTTGTATGTTAATTGGCCACTTCTTTTCTGGTAACTGCCTGCTCAAGTTGTCCATTTTTCTTGCTTTTAGTTATCTGTATGCAATAAACACTTCCTGTTATGTGTTGCACATATTTCTGTGGTTTGTCTCTCATCTCTGTTCATGAAATCATCTGTATTTATATAATTCTTTAATGTAATAAAGTCTATCAATTTATCCATTTAATTTTCTACCTTAAGAATTCTTTTCCTGTTCTAAAAATCATACAAATATATTCCTCTGTTTTGCTTTTCGAGTCAATCAGAGAAAGACAACTGTCATATGATCTCTCTGATGTGAGGAATTTGAGAGACAGGACAGGGTGGGGGGTGGGAGGGAAAAAAATGAAACAAGATGGGACCACGGAGAGAGAAAACCCATAAGAGACTCTTAATCTCAGGAAACAAACTGAGGATTGCTGGGGGGTGGGGAGAAGGGATAGGGTGGCTGGGTTATGGACACTGGGGAGGGTTATGTGCTATGGTGAGTGCTGTGTATTTTATAAGACTGATGGTTCACAGACTTATACTCCTGAAACAAATATGTTAATTAAAAAAAAGTTTTGCTTTTTAATATTTAGGTTTTAACCAATTAGACTACCTAGAATTTGTTGTTGAGCATGATACAAGGTCTCCCAGCTGTTGGTTATAGAAATGTCTCAGCATCATGTATTTGAATAACAGGAATTTCCCCTCTCTAGAGTAAATTGCCATTTCTGTCATTTACTGATTTTCCACACAAGTTAGGTTGGCTTTCTCAATTTGCCAAACCACTGGTTCATTTATCTTTTTTTTTTTTCATTTATCTTATTACATGTTCATTCTAGTCTTGATTGTTGTGACCTTTAAATTACGTCTCAATACACGATATGAAATATTTTGTGGTTCTTGAAAAGGTCTTGGCTGCTGGCCCTTTATAACTCTTCCATTAAATTTTTAAAACTGCCTGTCATAGTTCTTTAAAGAGTCATATTGGAGTTTTAATTAGAAAGTCATATAAGAAATGTAAGTTAAGTTGGGGAATAACAACTTAAATAACAATAAATATGTACATTTATTCAGTCCTATGTTTCATAATTTTGCCCATAATGGCCTTAAAGAAATTGTTACATTTAATCCTAGGCATGTTACAGTTTTGTAGCTACTGGAAACCTCTTATTTTCAAAATAATTACTGCTGATACACATACTATTAATTTTTTTCAAGAGTTTTTAAAATTTATTTATTTGAGAGAGAAAATGAGAGAGAGAGCATGAAAGTGGAGAGGGTCAGAAGGAGAAGCAGATTCCCTGCTGATCAGGGAGCCTGATGCGGGACTTGGATCCTGGGACTCCGAGATCATGACCTGAGCTAAAGGCAGTCACTTAACCAACTGAGCCACCCAGGTGCCCCACACATAATTAATTAATATTAATTAATAGCAACCTTCTTGAATTCTATCTAAAAATTTCTAAATTCCCTTATTTTTTGTGAAGATGATTATATCGCCTGTAAAAATTATACTAAAACTCAGTACTACTCCTAAACCTACTTTTATTATTTTATAGTGTTAGTTAGGACTCCCTTGTAAATTGTGCAATGTTGTATACTGTATGTACAGTGGGAGTGAGAGCTGTTATCTTTGAGTGCTCTTGATTTTAGTAATTTACTGGATGGATGCATTTTACCAGATTAACAACATTCTTCTCCATGTCTAGTTTAAGAAATATAAGGTGATTATGATGTTATCTCAAATGGGTTTTCAGTATCTAGTTCTCCTTTACTCAGTTAAAGCAAATATTTTCAGACATTACACTATCCTTACATTCCTTCTATACAACTGATTTTTTTTATTTTAAGATTTTTATTTTTTTAAGTAATCTCTACACCTAATGTGGATCTTGAACCTACAACCCCAAGATCAAGAGCTGCACACTCCACAGACTGAGCCAGCTGGGCACCCCTATAGAACTGATTTTTATTTAATAATATATTTAAGATTTGGCCATAGGGCTTTAGCTTTCTCATTTTCATAAACTATTTGAAAACTAAAATAAACATGCAAATAACCCAGAATACAGACTCCTGGGTTGCTCAGTCAGTTGGACATCTGCCTTCAGTTCAGGTCATGATCCCAGGTTCCTGGGAGCCCTGCATCAGGCTCCCTGATTCTCCCTTTGTTTGTGCTCTCTGTCAAAATAATAAGTAAAATCTTAAGAAAAAAAAAAAAAAAAGAATAGCTAAAACTTATTTTGGAAAAAAAAAAAAATTGGATTCCCTCCTCACAATTTCAAAACTTACCACAAAGCTGTTGTAATCCAGACAGTGTGATAGTGTCATAGCACTGACAAACAGATCAAGAGGCCAGAGTTGGGAGTACAGAAATAAACTATTACATTTATGATCAACTGAATTTCAATAACATTGCTAAGGCAATTCAATAGGGAAAGAATAATCCTTTCAACAAATGGTGCTGGGACAACTGAGTAACAACACACACAAAAAAATTTAGATCTTTACCTCATACTCTACAGAAAAATTAACTCAAATACAACAACTAAAACTAACTCTTCAACGAAAACACCATGACCTTTGTTAGGCAAAGATTACTTAGAGATGACACAAAAATCATGAGAGGTAACAAAAAAGATAAACTGGACTTTATAAAAATTAAAAATTTTTGACCTTCAAAAGACACTACCTAAGAAAAGTGCAAAACCTCTGGCTGGCCCAGAAGGTACAGTGTGTGACTCTTGATCTCAGGGTCATGAGTTCAAGCCCCACACTAGGCGTAGAGTTTAGTTTAAAAAAAAAAAAAAGAAGAAAGAACATGCAAGCTAAGCCACAGACTGGGAGAAAATATCTGCAGAACATGTATCAGATAAAGGACTTATATCTCGAATATATAAAGACTTCTTTCAACTCAATGATAAGAACAAAGAGCACAATTTTAAAAAGAGCTATTTGAAACGAAATTTAAGACATCATGAAATTAAACCCAGTGATGTGCTCATAAATGTTTAACAGCTGGTTCCCCTGATGCCCTGCCCCATCAAAAGGCCCTGATTTGTTGTTTTTTCCTATCTCCATGGTATTAAATATCCCTACCATCATCAATACCAAGCTACCAACATAACAGTGTTGAACTAAGGTTGGGAAAAGAAGTGCAACAGTACAGCATTATACACTACTTCCAATATACAAATACAATACAATCAAGAGCATAGATACTGGTAATATGTTAATAATATAATTAGGAAATGATGAGTTTAAATATTTATTATATTTGAAAAAAAAAAAAAAAAAAAATATTTATTATATTTGTTTTCAAGATTATTTATGGTTACTACTATAGACATCAATTCATTATTCTAAAGACTGATAAATAAAAGAAGCAACTTATCATACCTCACCTGTACAGACTGTATCCCCTATAGAATAACCAAATAATTAATAGGGGAAAGTTCTTAATAAAGTAATTCCAACTAATGAAGGAAGAACAAAACAAGAAAAAAAATCACCATTTTTGCGATCCTTCAGGAAATAATGGTTCTAAACAATCATCATCAATGCATACTAAAACCATCAGGTCAAATAGAAGGGCAGAAAACTTTTTAAGATCAGCCTGAATTAGCTGACCAATCCTAGCTCACTAAAAATAAGAAACTCAGATATATGTACTCCTTGGTAGGATTTAAACTCTGACAACAGCTCTTTTGTCTTGGCTGCTGAGGTACCCTCCAGACTTAGGAAGACACAGAAATGTCAGGACCATGTGAACCATAGCCACACTGTCAAACACCAGAAGCCCCCAGGTAGCCAGGGTCATCAACTTCAATAACTATCACCCAGATTACTCTGGTAAAGTTGGTATGGCGCATTACTTCTTAAAGAGGAATCAGAGCTTCTGCACATCAGCAACCTTGATAAACTGGACCTTGTCAGTAAGCAAACACTGGTAAATGCTGCCAAAAAACAAGATTGGAGCTGATCCTATCATTGATGAAATGCAATCAGGCTACAAAGTTCTGGGAAGGGGGAAAGTTCTCAAGGCAGCCTGTCATCACACAAGGCCAAATTCTTTAGCAGAACAGCTGAAATTAATGGTGTGTTGGCGTAGGGGGCTGGTGAGGGTGGGTGCTGTGTCCTTGTAGCTTGAAGCCATTTCAAAGGAACCTCATTAAATGTTAACAAGTCCTTTTCTCAGAGAGAATGAATGAAGTATTCCTAAGAAATGAAACCTGGATCTAATTAAGCTTGTACAGCTATGTACACAGCTATTTACACTTTTCAGAAAATAAGTAGATTGAGGAACAAATCAAAGGAAAATACAAAAGGGGTTTAAAAAATTCAGCCAATTCCAGAATGTAGGTCACTGTACAGGGAAAATAATATAGTTTTTATCAATGACTTGGAAAAACAAAAGTGAGGAAGGTGTTATAGAAGAAAAGAGACAAAGCCAACAATGAAATTTGGATCCTGATTTGAGACCACTAGAGAAATCTCAATGTGCCCTAGTAGATTATATCAAAGTTCTAGTGCTAATTTTCTTAAATGTAATAATGTAATAACATAGTGACTATATTTAAAGACACATTAGGGGCGCCTGGGTGGCTCAGTGGGTTAAAGCCTCTGCCTTCGGCTCAGGTCATGATCTTGGGGTCCTGGGATAGAGCACTGCATCGGGCTCTCTGCTCAGCGGGAAACCTGTTTCCCCCTCTCTCTGCCTGCCTCTCTGCCTACTTGTGATCTCTCTCTCTCCCTCTGTCAAATAAATAAATAAAATCTTAAAGAAAAAAATAATAAAGACACATTATCTTGTAAAAGATGCCTGAGTAAAAGATGGGTAAAATCTCATGATTTTAAGATTCTCCTTTTTTTTTTTTTTAAAGATTTACTTATTTGTTTATTTGAGAGAGAGCATGAGAGGGGAGAAAGTCAGAGGGAGAAGCAGAATCCCCTTGGAGCTGGGAGCCCGATGTGGGACTCGATCCTGGGACTCCGGGATCATGACCTGAGCCAAAGGCAGTCGCTCAACCAACTGAGTCACCCAGGCACCCTGATTTTAAGATTCTGACAAAAGAGAATCACAATGAGAAAAGATTGGTTCAATGTTGTGGCCTAGTGATGAATGAAATACATAAAGGGGTATTACTTTATTATTACTATTCTCTCTTTTTACACGTCTGTTTCACTTTCCCTCAAAGAAAGTAAAAGCAAGATACTTGCCAATCAGATCACTTCGATCTAGCAACAACTCCAGATCTTTATCACTAATGACCTTCTCTCTTGATCCTTTTATTTCCCTATAAGAAAACAAAATATTCAAGTCCATACAATAAATCAAAACTGAACTACATTTTTGTAAAAAAAAAAAAAAAAAAAAAAAGTACCTTTTTAAGCAAAATCTTACCTTTCATAATCTCTAGATTTTAATAATTCCATTAATTCCTTAGGGTCTAAGAAGTTCTTAGATTGATTTAAGCCAGACTGACCACCTTTGAAATGATCTAGAAAAAATTTTCAAGAAATTCAGAACATTGAAAATCACTTTTAAAACCAAAATATACTACATTACACACCAATCAGAATGCATTATGTTAAAAAGAACAGGCAAAGTCATGTGTTGATAAGAAAGAAGAGCAACCACAACTCTCATACTTTGTTGGTAGAAGTGTGAAACGGTATGTCCACTTAGGGAAAAGTTTAGTAGTTTCCTATAGGTAAACATACACCCACACCCAAAGACCATGAACAAACAAAGGCAAATGTCCATAAACAGCTGTACAAGAGCAGCTTATTCATAAAAAGCAAAATCTGGAAAACAAATTAAATGTCAACAAACTAAAGAATGGATACATAAACTATTTATGCCTAATAACACGCAACATAACAAATCTCAAAATATTATACTGAACAAAAGTAGCTACATATATACAAATGAATCCATGTACGAAGTTAAAGGAAAAAAGAATCTATGTGGCAGAAATTGGAATAGTGGTGCCTTCTACTGAGGGACAAGGGCACATGGAAAATAACTAGTGCACAAGGAAATGCTTTTGGACGAAGGAAAGGTTTGTTACCTTGATCTGGAGAATAGTTATATGAGTATATACATTTGTCAAAATTCATCAATCTGTACACTTAAGATCTGGGTATTTTACTGTTTGTATATTACTGCAATAAAATACTGTCAGTATATTAAAAATTCCTTTCAAACTGCTTTTTGATATTAATTTTTCAAAATACTGAAAACAGACTTGGAAAAATAAAACAACATACATTTTACTGAATTTAAATTATATTCAACAAAGAAAATATATTTCATCATTCAAATTCGTAAAGCAGCACAGGTGAAAAAATTTTAATTTGCACAAATTTTTTTTTTTTTTTTTTTTTTAAAGATTTTATTTATTTGAGAGAGAGAAACACAGCGAGAGAGGGAACACAAGCAGAGGGAATGGTAGCGGGAGAAGCAGGCTTCCCGCAGAGCAAGGAGCCCGATGCGGGGCTCGATCCCAGGCCCCCGGGATCTGACCTGAGCCGAAGGCAGTCGCTTAATGGCTGAGCCACCCAGGCGCCCCAATTTGCACAAAATCTTAATAGAAAAGTTATTTTTCCTCCAGTGTAAATTCCAACTACAATCTAAATGTTCAATCAAGTCAAATTAAAGATTTCTAAAACCTAAACCATATTTCCCTCAAAATCAGACACACTGGAGAAAGTATTTTCTTTTTTTCTTAAAGATTTTATTTATTTGAGAGAGAGAGAAAGCATGAGAGGGGAAAGGTCAGAGGGAGAAGCAGACTCCCCACCAAGCAGGGAGCCCGTTGTGGGACTTGATCCTGGGACTCCAGGATCATGACCTGAGCCGAAGGCAGTTGCTTAACCAAATGAGACACCCAGATGCCCCTGGAGAAAGTATTTTCAAGTAGAGAGCAGGTAGGAAAAGTAGCATAAAACAAATGAATAGTAATTTTCAACATTATCATGTTCCCATTTCTCTAGGCTTCACAACTTACAGATGATTTCTACTTTTTTTAAGGTAGACATAAAGCCAATTTATCCAAATAGAATTTTATACTGAATGAATAGAAGCAGAACTTCTCCAAAGGATCTTAGGGAACAAAATATAACACACCAATGCCTCACTTACTTTACTTCCCCTACCTCTCAAAATCTTTTCCAATTTAAGAAAAACTGTATTTGTGCCTGGGTGGCTCAGTCTGGTTAAGCATCCCACTCTTGATTTCAGCTCAGGTCATGATCTCAGGGTTGTGAGATTGAGCCACACATTGGGTTCTGTGCTGGGTGCAGAGCCTGTTCTCTGTCCCTCTTCCTCTGCCCCCACAACCCTCTCTCCCTCTCTTAAAAAACAAAAACACACAGTATTTTAAAAATACTAGGCCTAAAATGATGAAAAGGACATTCTACAGAGCCAAATATTTTTTGAAATACTGAGTTCAACCAAGTAAAGAGATTTTGTTATAGCACTACTTCAACATATCTTTAATACTAATACATAATATACCAGATCAGTAAGAAGCGGCTTGAAGTTTTCTTAAAGCCTTTTGACAGGCAATCTCTTATCAGGAATAAGCATTAACATCATGCCAAATTCCCCTGACAGAGGTGAGGATATGGCAGTTTGAAAGTGTCGTCCTGGAGAGTTCTCTTTGCCCCTCTTTGCTCATCTAGACACTAATATTTTTCCTTCATTTATGTTTATAGTCATGCCAACCTAGTTTAGGTCTTTATAGCAGCAAATTCCCCACCATCTATTTTTTTAAGTAGACCTCATGCCCAACATGGAGCCCAACATGGGGCTTGACCTCAGGACCCTAAGATCAAGACCTGAGCTGAGATGAAGAGTCGGGCACTCATCTGACCCACCTAGGCACCTCCTCCTGCTGCCTATTTAAATCCCACACTAGTTAAGCTGTACCAACTTATTTTATGAGAAAATAATAGTAATGAAACCTCACAATAAACAGCAGACAACTGAAATAAGAAAAGCACTACTATTATTAACCAGCCATCAGGAAAATACAAATCAAAACCACAATGAGATATCACGTTACACCAGTTAGAATGGCAAAAATTAACAAAACAGGAAACAACAAACGTTGGCGAGGATGTGAAGAAAGGGGAACCCTCTTATACTGTTGGTGGGAATGCAAGCTGGTACAGCCACTCTGGAAAACAGTATGGAGGTTCCTCAAGATGTTAAAAATAGAGCTACTCTACGATCCAGCAATTTCACTACCCCAAAGATACAGATGTAGTGAAAAAAAGGGCCACATACACCCCAAAGTTCTTGGCAAGCAATGTCCCAACAGCTAAATTGTGGAAGGAGCCAAGATGCCCTTCAACAGATGAATGGGTAACGAAGATGTGGTATATATACATACAATGGAATATTACTCAGCCATCAGAAAGGATGAATATCCACCGTTTGTATCAACATGGATGGAACTGGAGAGGATTATGCCAAGTGAAGTAAGTCAAGCAGAGAAAGACAATTAAATGGTTTCACTCATATGTGGAAAATAAGCAATAGCATGGAGAACCACAGGGGAAGGGAAGGAACTCTTAAGTGGAAGAAAACAGAGAGGGAGGCAAACTATTAGAGACTTAAGAACCCTGGGAAACAAACTGAGGGTTTCACAGGGTAGGGAGAATGGGATGACATGGTGATGAGTATTAAGGAGGGCACATGTTATGATGAGCACTGGGTGTTATACGCAACTAAAATCACTAAACACTACATCAAAAACTAATGATGTACTATACAGTGGCTAACTGAACATAATAAAAAAAATTATACAAAATAAATAAACAAAATAAAAAGTATAATTTACTTTTGTGGATGATCAACTTTTCCAGTTTTCTTTTAGCAGCTGCTCTTTCCACAATTTTCTGATCGATAGTATTTGCTGTGACAAGACGATATACAACAACTGGCTTTGTCTGACCAATTCTATGACATCTATCCTGGGCCTGAAGATCAGACTGGGGATTCTTAAAGTGAAAAGAAAAATAATATTTAACAGTTTAACATTAAAGTTATTTAAACTCCTACGGAAGTTAAATGCATGATCCAGTCATAATCTGTCAAAGTGTCTTAATTCATTTTAGCTTTCTAGAATAGTTTCAGTGATAAAACATATTCAAGACTTTACACACAGGGCACCTGATAATGATTTTTGTCTTAAGATGGAATACCTTTTATAAACAGATAAATAAAACTGCAAAGCATATAATGAAAGATAAAAAATTCAGAATGGAAATATAACAGCATATTGCTACACTTCCAACTTACCCAATCACTATCGTAAATGATAACTGTATCTGCTGCAGTCAAATTAATGCCCAGGCCACCAGCTCGTGTACTTACTAAGAAGATAAACACATCTGGATCTGTGTTGAAGCTGTGCATCTAAAAGCAAAAAAAAAAAAAAAAGGTAAAGTAAAGGAATTAAGAAAGAAGCTGTTACTGCCTAGAATGTGGATATTGTGTTGCCTGTGGAGCAACCATCTTATAACCATGTGTTTATAGCAAAGGAGTGGGGAGGGCAATGCCAAGGGATATAATAAGCCATCATTCTTTTTTTTTTTTTTTTAAGATTTTATTTATTTATTTGACAGACAGAGTACAAGTAGGCAGAGCAATAGACCTGAGGGAGAGGGAGAACCAGGCTCCCTGCTGAGCAGGGGGCTCTATCCCAGCACACGGGGACCCAGGTACCCCAATAAGCCAGCATTCTTCAAACTAGGTAAGAATTCTTCAGGTGTGGTGGAGTAAATAAATACTGAAAACCCCAGAATTCATGAAAGTTGAAAAAAACCAATTTGCTGAAAAGAGAAAGTTATCAAAGACTCCCCATCCACGAAATAAAAAAATCGTTAAGCGTTACGTACTGCCCAGGCTAAGACAGTAAACCTGGGAAAACTATCAATTTGACCTTCAGAAGGGCTTGAGACCAGGTAGCTTAGGCCAATCACATAGATACATCATGCCTATGTGACTAACCCTCAATGGAAACCATGGACAGCAAGGCTCAGATGAGCTTCCCTGGCTTACTTCAGAAGTGCAGTTACAAACTGCTGCTGGGAGAATTAAGTGCTGTCTGAGTGACCCCCTCAAATTCACAACTAGTTTCTCATAGACTTCACCCTATGTGTCTTTTCTTTTTGTTGATTTTAATCTGTATTCTTTCACTGTATTAAATCATAGCTATGAGCACTAGAAATAAAAGAGAACTTTAGCAGAAAGAACTGAGGAGGGAAATGGTTTTTAATTACAGCAATTAAAAGGTGTATCCACAGGAGACCGAATCAATCATTTAGATCTAAGAGCAATTATGTTATTAACATATTAAACATCTGCTTATGTTAACTTCGTTTTCCAAGCCCCTCTTTTATTAAGGATATTTTTGTTGGGGCACCTGGATGGCTCAGTCAGTTGAGTGTCTGCCTTTAGTTCAGGTGATGATCCCAGAGTCCTGGGATGGAGCCCTGTATCAGGCTCTCTGCTCTGCGGGATCCTGCTTCTCCCCTACCCTCTGCCACTCCCCCTGCTTGTGCTCTCTCTCCAATAAATAAAATCTTAAAAAAAAATAGATATTTTTGTTAAAAAACAAAACTCACACATCACAAAGGAAGTTGAAGGAAGAATATCTAATATTATTTTAAAAAAAAAGTCTAGACCATCCTCTCCTAAAAACTAATGACCAAAACAACAATAAAACCCCCAAGTGGTTTCCCAGTGGATGGGATAGGCAGAAAAAGTGGGTTCTCTGAGAGGAGGCATGAGAGAACTTGCTGAGCTGACGTTAAGTTTGCATTCATCAAAATTCAGAAAATGTACATTTGACTTTATTCACTTCATGATATGTAAAATTTACCCAAAAAGACAAAATATGCTGAAATAATAGAAGGGAATTATTATCTATAATTTATTTTTAAATGCTCCCCCAAAGATAAAATGTTAAATGGATACAGAAATAGACTGATTCTATATCACAAGCATATGATGAAAAGGAATAGTATAAGCTTAATGACAAGTTCTTGGATTTATAGGGTTTCCTGTAAAATTCTTTCAATTGCTTAGATTTTAAATTTTCAGTGAAATGTTAGGATAGAGGGAAGAGCCAAAATCAGGAGGAAAAAAATGTACTATCTCAATATTCTTATAGTGGTAGGGAAGTAGGATATTATTAAGTCAATTTGTCAATTAAGTTAAGAAATATGAAGGGGCGCCTTGGTGGCTCACTCATTAAGTGTCTGCCTTGGGCTCAGGTCATGATCCCAGCCCCCCAGTGGGCTCCCTGCTCAACAGGAAGCCTGCTTCTCCCTCTCCCACTCCCCCTGCTTATGTTCGCTCTCTCACTTTCACTCTCTATGTCAAATAAATAAATAAAAATCTTTTAAAAAAATTTAAGAGTTACTAATACCAAATAAAAATGCTTATGTGTTTGATCCTACTACAAGGCTTTTAGTCTATCAATTTGTGGGTCTACTCTGAACATTACTTTAAAAACCTAGATAGTTACAAAAGATAATTTGGTATGTATGACATAAGTAATCTTACATTTTTTTCTCTCTCTGAGTAAGACATAGATCCATCAAGCCTGCTAAAGTTGAAATTTCTAAAGTGGCAATAATCCATCAAAATGTCCAACATTCTTGTCATTTGTGAAAAAAGCAGCACCTGAAATTTAAATATATCTTAGTATCTATACCAATTAATAGAAGTAATTAAATAACCAAAAATCCAATCAAAAGTACCACCTTGTGACCTCTGGCTTTTAGTTCTGGCAGCATTCGATCCAAAATTAAGAATTTCCCAGAATTTGTTATCAATTCTTCATCAATCTTAAAAGCAGACAAGGAACAGAAAAAATAGTCACATTAATTACCAATAATCTGCTTTTGTCAAAGTAAAATCTAGGTAAATAGTTCATTTTCAATGACAAGTCTTGATAAAACTTTAAATTAAAAAACAAATTGACCTTATCATTTGATCTTTTTAAATCAGAAGATAATAGTTCTTTCTCAAGGAAAGACATATTCTGAAATTTAAAATGGGGGCACCTGAGTGGCTCAGTTGGTTAAGTGTCTCTTGATTTCAGCTCAAGTCATGATCTCAGGTTCATGAGATCAAGCCCCACATAGGGCTCTACACTGAGCATGGAGCCTGCTTAAGATTCTCTCTTCCTTTGCTTCTCCCCCACAGAGTGCACACTCTCTCTCAAAAAATAAATAAAAAGAACAATTTCACAAAAACAAAAATTAATCTAAATCCAATCTTGAACTATCCTCCCCACTCCTCTCCCAAAGGCTTTATAATAAGAGAACTTTAAATTTAGGGGGCACCTAGGTGGCTCAGTGAGTTAAAGCCTCTGCCTTCAGCTCAGGTCATGATCTCAGGGTCCTGGAACTGACCCCACATCGGGCTCTCTGCTCAGCAGGGGGCCTGCTTCCCCCCCTCCCCGCCAACCTGCCTCTTTGCCTGCTTGTGATCTCTGTCAAATACATACATACATACATACATACATACATACATACATACATCATACTTTAAACTTACTGCACAGATGTCGATTTTTCTTAAAGATTTATTTATTTAAGGGGGAGGTGGAGAACGGGGGAGGGAGGGAGTGGGAGGGAGGAAGAGGTTAAGTACAGAAACCAAAACAGTACATTATTAAATGGTATTCACCTTAAACTCTTGTGTGACCGGGTCTATAGGGTACTCAATCAAATATGGATGATTACAGCACTTACGAAGGAGCATCATTATGTTCTGTAGCTTCAGATTAACCTCAGATTCTATAGGGATATTTGTTTCCACAACAGCTCTACCAAAAACACATAATCCATGAATGTGAGAAATACAAAATGTATCACGGTTTAAAGGATACTTAAATTTATTTTAAACTCACACCTTTCTCGGTCTACTTCTGGCTGCATTTGACTCATCAATTTTTCCAATTCATTAGGGAAATCATCTATTTTGCTGTAATTTATTGACTTTCTAGTTCGCCGTCTTGGTCGTCCAGTGGGACTTAGCTCTACAGTTTCTTTCTAAAAGTGAACAATTAAGAAGGAATATATGTTTAAGAAGCTATACCCTTAAATTCTAAATATATAAAGTAGGCTGTAATATTTTTATGTCCAAATGTTTTAAGATATAAAGAAAAAAATAATTTTGTCTTTCATCATCAAGTTTAGGGATTTCCAAAGGCACAAAATAAAAGCTCCATAAACTTTGGCCAAGTGCAAATGTGGTCATATTAAGTCTAATTATTTTAACGCTTATGATAATATCAGAGAAATTAGAGTAAATGCCTCCATATCTAAATGGAAAAAATTAAGGATGGATAGAACTGTTTTGAACTTATATAAAAGAATTTAATAACTTAGGGTTAAATTAAGGGGCTCCACATATCTGCATTAGATAATATTTCTTTGGACTGGTATAACACTGCAATTAAATTCCTCAGAATAAGCAATGATTATAAATTTCTAATAGTTGAAAAGCCAAATCCTCTCTTTAATTTTAATAAAAATTGGGGAACAGAGTCTCACGGTTACACAAAACAGAAATGTATAGAACCATAAATGTTTGAAAAACAGGTACATGGAATACAGTAAAGTCTGGACATTTAAACAAAATTTTAGGGTCTCCTAATCTTTTGGTTTAAGATAATCACATTCCACTTTAATGTAATATGGTGGGTGATGAAGGAAGATATTTCTTTCAAATAAAGTATTCTATTACATTTTTTGGAGATCAGTAACCTCCTATAAAGGGATTGTGTGTGGGGGATTGGTCTAGTTGGTAAACTCTTATATACAGTGTGTGCTTGCTCAAATATATTTCCAAGTCCATCACCACATAGCATGATTTGGGTTAATCTGAGACAGGAATAAAAAATTTTAACAAATGTCCCAGATAACTGTAAAGCAATTAATGCATGAACCATCACCTGAATTTTAGTAGGATCACAGAATTAATAAGAGACGTTTGTTATTGAAGTTATGCCTTATCTCTAGTTAGAAATTCACCCTCTACAAGCCCTAAAAACAGGTGATAAGCTCTAAGATTGAAATTAACCATGAAATTTCCAACATCAACTGTTATTTACAGTTTATGTCAAATCCACACTCTACCTCACTGCATCCAAACATGTTTGCAATTGTACGGTTCACAATGGCTGTATAAAAGATCTCTTGTTTCTTTGAAAGCGGTGCATAAACAACTACTTCTCGTTTAGGAGGAACTTCAAGAGCAACATCAGATTTTAGTCTTCTCAGTAAGAAAGGTGTTAGAATCTAAAATTTAAACATGAATAAACATATACGAATATTAAGCATTCGTATGCTTTCAGGCACACACCTCTTTATCCCTCCTTTCGCTTTTTTTCCTTTAAAAATAATATCAAGTCTTGAAAAATGAAGACCCCACCCCTTCAGATTTAACTATTCCCTTGCTCTTCTCCCAGCCCTAGAGGTCACTTTTTCAAAATCTTTTACAAAAGGTAATCTATGCGGTTCCTTTTTTATTCTGAGTCCATAGTAAGCCGAATATGACAAAGTCACAACCTGGTGCAGCATATGCAATACGTTCTGTTCTCTTTCTTTAGCAATAATATCTTCAGCAGTTTCAGAAAGACTAGTGATATCAAACCAAGATTCAAAGCTGTAAGAGAAAAAAATTATTACAAGTTAATCTATCCCATAAACCAATTATATTAACATATATACACCACAAAGAACTTGCCAAAAAGCTATCATTTTTAACCCAACTACCTAGGAGAAAGGAATTAATTTTAACTAAGAGCAGATCTGAGGAGGTTAGAAAATATAGAAAATAGTTAAATAACTGGCTTACCTACCTTTTCAAGTCATCAAATACATCTGGCAACAAAAAGTTTAGCAATGACCAAAGTTCTGATAAATTGTTTTGCAAGGGAGTACCAGTCAAAAGAAGTTTGTTATCTGCATTGAATCGTTTTAACTCCCTGATTAGACGGCATTTCATGTTCTTAATCCTGTGTCCTTCATCTACTATTAAGTATTTCCAATAGCAGTGCTAGAAAAGGAATTTAGGGAAAAACTTTAAAATTATGATCTCACAATTAAAAAAAAAACAATTCTAAAAGTAAAACTTCTTTATCAGGGATGGATGTTCAATTTTATCAAATGGCATTTCTGTATCTATTGAGATGGTCATGTTTTCCTCATCTACTAAAAGGATAAATAAATTTCCTAGAACTGATGTATACTTGTGTTCCTAAAATAGACTTTCCTTGGCTATGAACTAATAAAGTCCACCTGCTATTATGTATTTAAATTTTTACTATTCACATTCTTTAGTAAAGCAGTCTGGGGGCAGCTGAGGGGAGCCACTGGTTGAGTATCCTACTTGATTTTGGCTCAGGTCATGAGATAGATCCCGGCACTGGGCTCTGCACTCAGTGTGGAGTCTGCCTGACATTCTTTCCTTCTTCCTCTACCCCTCCCATTTGTGTTCTCTCTCATTCTCTCTCTCTCTCAAAATAAATCTTAAAAAAAAGAAAAAAGCAGTCTGTGGTTTCCCTGTGTGATGCTTTATCAGGTTTTGATTAGTGTTATACTAGATTCCTAAAAAAGAACTAAAGCTTTTATTAGTTCCATATGCTCTAAAACATTAAATATTAGAATTCTCATTCTTGAGGCCTACATCTGAAATGCACATTCTTTTTAATCTGATGGCGTTCTCAGTTTCTTAACATAATTACTGATTTGTTTAGCCTTTGCCTTTTTTCTGGGGCCAGTTTCAGTAATTCCTATCTTCACAGAAAGCCATCCAACTACTTTCAGTAAGTTGTCATAAAAATTTATTTTAATTTCAAAACCTTGTTAAAAAAAAAAGAAAAACAAAAAAACTACAATCTTACTCCAAGTATCATACTCTCAAAGGAGGGGGAAAACAAAAACCTTGTGGGTAAAAAAACAAAAAAACTTACTTTCATTTCTATTATCTGTGCTTTCTCTTTTATTTTGATCAGGCAAGCTTAAAGTTCATCTATTTTACTGTTTGAATATACAAAAATATGGAATATTTCTGGGAAATATAAATACCAACCTGGCAACCTTAGAGAATAGAATTGGTAAATTGAGTGGGGGGAGGTGACGGGTATGAAATGGGACCTTTTTTTTGCATTTCATTTTGATACACTCATAGCACAATTTTTAAAAAAATTAACATAATATTACAACTTTTTTTGAAGACAAAAACAACTTGGGACTTCTTTTGCTGGTAATACCAGATAATCTAGTAAGACTATAAGACTATAGTCTTATAAGACTATAAACTATAAGACATCTACCATAAAAAAGCAAAACAAATATAAATGAATATGTAAAAGCAAAGAGAAAACTCAATGCAACAGAGATGAGGTTTCTGAAAAATGACTTTGTAAGCTGGGTGCCTGGGTAGCTCAGCTGTTAAGTGTCTGCCTTCAGCTCAGGTCATGATCCCAGGATCCTGGGATCAAGCCCCACATCAGGTCCCTGCTTGGCGGGAAGCCTGCTTCTCCCTCTCCCACTCCCTCTGCTTGTGTTCCCTCTCTAGCTATCTCTCTCTGTCAAATAAACAAATAAAACCTTAAAAAAAAAAATTTCGTAAGTTAACGGATACTTTTGCTGTCAGTCAGCAATAGGAGCCCTGTACCCTCAAAGTGAAGATCCTTAAAATAATATCCTAAGTTCAGTGAAAGGGAAAAATACAAAAATTCTAGCCACTAGCAAATGGAACTGAGACAATAAAGCTCATCTGTTGCAATAGGGGCAGGGTACGGAAGTCAAAATAATTAGGTCTTCATGTTATATTATTTAGAAAAAAACTGAATTTTCAAGATAGGATGTATAAATTATATCTATATGCTAACAAAAATACTTAATATAGCAGCAGCATTCTCAGAATTACAACTGCTTTGAAGTCTGTATGCTTTCTTCTACAAGCAGTGTATATTACTTTTACTGTGAAGTAACATAACTGCAATTCATACTCCAAATTCCCACTAGCACACAAGTAAAATCGGATATACCAGACAGAAAAAGGAAAAGTTGTAAATTTAGAACTAAATGTGAGGGGCGCCTGGGTGGCTCAGTCGTTAAGTCAGGTCATGATCCCAGAGTCCTAAGATTGAGCCCCACATCAGGCTCCTGGCATGGCAGGAAGCCTGCTTCTCCTGCTACCATTCCCTCTGCTTGTGTTCCCTCTCTCACTGTGTTTCTCTCTGTCAAATAAATAAAATCTTTAAAAAAAAAAAAAAAAAAAAAGAACTAAATGTGAAATAGGTGGATCAGTGATAGAGAAGTGCAAATACCAAAAAAAGAACTGTGAGAGACAATTAGCAAATGTTAACTTTCCAAATGTATAACTTGGGCACTAATAATTAAGTAGCTACGACATACACTAAAAACAGATATACCATATATCCATAAGACAGTCTAAAAATAACTTGTCTTCATATATTCTATTCTTATTTAATTAAAATTAAATGAATAAGTTTTATATACTTAAACCACATGTTAGACACATCTGTAACATATTCACAGATTAGGGTTATGTCTGAATTTAACACACTAAAAATGACATTATATGGCTCTAGGTCAAGGTGCTACCGTTTCAGTTTTCTTGTTAAAGACTACAACCTTCTCAATCTGTTAATATCAACTTCTGTTTTCTAAAAGAATCTGTAGAACACAATGTACTGCTTCCGTCAGAAAAAAAAAATTCAACAAATGCTACCAGATGGTGAGAAAGTGCTATGAACTAAGAAAAATGTGGTTTATGGATCACAAAAAGTTCAATGGAGACCAATACCTGTAATGCATTTCGGTCTCTCATGGCTATTTCAAATGAAGTAATTACCACAGGATGAATCTGCAGTGTCCCTTTTCGCCTGTGAATATTCTTTACCAATTTTCGACGTTCCTCCTGGGTCCCATGATACAGCATAGTAGGAATCTAAAAGATTTTATATTGATTTATAACAAACTTAAGAACAAAATGCAAATTATTAACAATTTGGAAAATATAAAATTAATCATTTAGGAGATAAAAAAGATTACTCTTAGCTCTGTTTTTCTATAGTAAAATGAGTCAATCACCTCTAATAAATTACTACTCTAAGAGAATAAAATAAGTCATAAAAACAAATCAAATGTAAGGGGAGGATATGGCTAAGACGACACAAATATATGGAAGAAAAACACCATAGTAAAAGAAATCATTTCTACCTACATCAGTCTTAGGTGAATGAAGTTATCCAATACACTGAAAATCATCCAGGGACATTTTTGGCAAATACCTGAGATTACTAACACCTATTCTTCCACATACATTTAACATGGATTTTGCTAACATTTGAAAAATAACCCAAGTAGGGGTGCCTAGCTGGCTCAGTCAGAGAAGCATGCAACTCTTGATCTTGGGATCATGAGTTCAACCCCCAGACTGGGTGAAGAGATTACTTAAATAAACTTAAAACAAAAAACACAACCCTCAAGATGTAGTGTTTCTGTAGTGCAGAAATCAAATATAGTAATTTTACAATTCAGGCAACAAAATAAAATATTAGAAATGATAATATATTCAACAAAAGGAAACAAATCTTACATCTGGTGTAAATCTCTGGAATTCTGCCATCCAATTAGGCAGTGTAGACAAAGGGCCACAGACAAGAAAAGGTCCAGGTACTCCTCTCTGAATCATCAGTGCAATTGTAGCAATGCATTGAACTGTCTTTCCCAATCCCATTTCATCTGCTAAAATGCCATTAATTCCATTTTCCCAAAGCATCTGGACAAAACAATACACACTATATTTAAATTCGGATATAAATGTCTGTTGGATTAACAAGTTTATTTTTTCTTTTTACCCAATGATAAGATTAACATATTCATGGTTATAACATTTGTGGGAAATTGGTTATCAAAGCCATAAAAGTGTTGGCAGTCTTGAATAAAATACCAAAAATTTAGTCTAGACAAATAAATTGGAAAATAAGTATTTACAAAGTTTCACATTTAATAATGAACTTGGAAGAACAACTCAAATTGTGTTACAGCACATTAATAGGTTATTATATAGATATGAACCAATATCTTATATTAAAATTGAGAATTCAGGGCACCTGGGTGGCTCAGTGGGTTAAAGGCTCTGCCTTCAGGTCAGGTCATGATCTCAGGGTCCTGGGATTGAGCCCCACATCAGGCTCTGCTCAGCAGGGAGCCTGCTTCCCCTTCTCCCTCTGCCTGCCTCTCTGCCTACTTATGATCTCTCTCCCTCCGTCAAATAAATAAATAAAATATTTAAAAAATTTTTCAGAGAGAAATAAATAAATAAATAGACAGACAGACAGACAGAGAATTCATTACCCTAAGCCATTCCATGCCTTCCACTTGGTACCATCGCATCACTCCTCCTGTGAAGTGTTTTGGTTGTTGAAAGGGTACTGGCTGTCCATTACATTTCCGAACTGGGTCAAAAAAGAATTTAGTATTCTGCCTAACCGTTTGAGACAATCTATCTTTAATTACAGTATTTGAATCTTTGTTTTTCTGCAGGTCTTCTACACAGAGATTAGAAGAGGAGCTTTCATTCTGTAAAGAAAAAAATCTTAATTAGAACTTTGATACATAATGTTGCTACCCTCTATTTATCAGAAAATTTAATCAAAATTTACCCAGTCCTATAATCATTAAGTATATAGAAATTAAGCCATTTGTTGAATAAAACCTTAGAGATAGTTATCCCCATTCTCTCACAAATGCAAAGCCATTGAGAAAAAAATTCTGAGGTAACTCTTACAGATTACAGGCACACTACTGAAATGACCTTTACAATTATACCTCCCATCCAAACTTCTATAATGAGCTACTCAAGAATTTATTCAACTATTTTCTTAATAATTTCCTTCACCCAAATCAAAAATAATGGGTAATATCTATAAAAAATAGAAATGAAAAAAATTCTTTCAAGGAAACAGAAACATTTACTTCCATCTAAATAATTACTTTTGTTGGAGAAAAAGGGGCAATGTAAATAAAATTTAAGAACTACCTACATCACACTTAAGAATTCAACTTAACTGTAATGACACTCATTACCAACTTATGATAAATGACAGATTTTACTGGTAGTGACATCCACAAATATTTAAGTTTATTTCACATTTAAGAATGTGAAAATAAGGATTGAGTCAACTCAGATGGAAGTCTTATAAATGAGAAGTCATAAATAATGCCACAACTAGATATTCAACCAGAAAATTACGAATCCTGAATTTAACCATTCCGTACACAAAACTAATTTGTGATGTTCATTATAAAGTCAAAACCAGAACCATCAAGCTTTTAGAAGAAAACAGAGTATCTTGATAACCTCATGATAGGCAAAAAATTCTTAAACAGGACAAAATCGCATTAACTACCAAAGGGGAGGAGCAACAAACTGAGTTACTATAAAACTTAGAAGTTCTGCTTATTAAAAGACACCATTAAGAAAATGAATAGGCAAGCCACAAACTAAAAGAAAATATAGTACATAAATCTGACAAAGAACCTGTATATTATATAAGAAAACTCACATTTCAACAATAAAAAAGATGGACAAAAAATGTGAACAGAAACTTTATAAAAGAAAACACACAGCCATTAACAACATGAAAATAAACTTTATATCATTATTAAGAAAATGCAAAATAAAACCACACAAGATTCATTTTACATTCAGTAAAATGGTTAAAATTAAAAAGACTAACATGAAATGCTCGTAATAACATCAATAGAAACTTTTATACATTGCTGGTGAGAGTAAAATGGTGTGTTCACTTTCCGAAAAGAATTTTTTTTTTTGCGAAAAGAATTTTCTTATAACGTTAAACATATATTTACAATATAACCCAGCAATTCCATTCCTAGGTATATATTCAAGAACAAGAAAATATATCCACACAGACTTATACACAAATAATCATGGTGGTCTTATTCATAAGTCACAAACTAGAAACAATTCAAATGCCCATCCAGAAAATGGATAAAGAAATTATAATATTAAAAAAAAAAAGAAATTATAATATTCACTCAAAGGAATTTTACTCAGCAATAAAAAATAACCAACTAGTAATAAACTCAACAATACAAATGAGTATCAACTATGTTGAATAAAAAGTTAACAGGAAATAAAAGATAAAAGACTACATATTTGGATGTTATTTGTATGAACTATCCTGTGATAAAGGTTAAAAACTGGGCAAAACTGATATGTGACCAAAATCAAAAAGTCATTGCCTCCAGGTGTGGTGGTGGGGGAAATGACTGGCAAGGGATATAAGGGATCCTTCTACCATATGAAAAGGTTCTAGATCTTGATTTGGGTGGTAGTTACACAAATGTATACATTTATCAAACTTCATCAGAATTAACACAAGCATAGCACACATTTACTTACTGCATATCATAAAATGGTCAAAATTCCATAGTAAATCATGGGAAATTAGACCGAAGCTTTATCTTTGAAAATGCAACTAAAGGGGTGCCTGGGTGACTCAGTAGGTTAAGCATCTGCCTTCAGATAAGGTCATGATCCCAGGGTCCTGGGAACAAGCCCTGCCCCACCTGCTCAGTGGGGAGTCTGCTTCCCAGACTGCCCCTTCACTCTGCCATGTCATTCCCCACTGTTCATGGGTGCTCTCTCAAATAAAAAGAATCTTTTAAAAAAATTAAATAAATATGCAACTATATATTATAAAAAAATTATGCTTTATCTTATTTACATTTAATACTGTTGAGTTCTAACTGTATCATAAACTAATCTTTATATGAACAAAGAATAAAAATCAATGCACTTATTTAGGATATAAATTTTGGTCAAAATTATGATGGGCAAACAGAGTATCTCCCATTTTATAACCATGTCATCAATTTTCCCAAAAGCCTATTAACCTTTTATAGGTAAGTTAATTTCTATAACCCTTGGTGAACATTTTTGTGTTACAACTGTTTCTGCTTCTCTAAAAAATCTTGTACTTGAAGGAATATGGATAGTGAATACTCAGGCAACAAGGAATCTCTCCACATAAAATGGAGATGGGGTGAGAAGCCTTCTTAAACAGATCCAAAGACAATATTTCATGTCAGAAACAAGACTAAGGCATCTCTTAGAGCTTCCACAAGCTGTGGAACATATACACATGGAATGCACGTGTTACAGGCACTTGCATTACTGCTAAACGCCCAAGGACCCATAAACTAATATTTATACATTAAGGAACATGCAATAGAACACCTTAAGTTTATTATATAAGTAAGCAGCACGACAGGATAAGAAGTGAATTTTTTTTTAAGGTTAAGAAATAGAATAGTGAGAAAAATCGTACACTGGGGATTAAAGGAAACAATGATCAGGGAAACAGATATGGCTCCTATATTTAATCTCTCATAAATCTCTTACCTCATTCTCCTTTTTATTTTTTTTAGCCGCAGACAAAATTTCCTAGAACATTGAGAAAACAGAAATAAAGTAACAATGTGTGCAGTTCATTCAGTTATTTATTCAACAAGCATTTATTCTGTTCTAACTTCATGCCAGGAAATGGGCATAAGGCTCTCTAGGTAATTGAAATACTAGACTCAAAACTGGTGGACCTCAGGCAAAATTAAGGTTACAGTGTCTTATAAAACTGCATTAGTTAGCAACACTTAAAAATTGGGATATTTCCTCCTATATATCATGACCTGAGGGGGTGCCTGAGTGGCTCAGTGGGTTAAAACCTCTGCCTTTGGCCCAGGTCATGATCTCAGGGTCCTAGGATCGAGCCCCGCATCAGGCTCCCTGCTCAGCAGGAGCCTGCTTCCCCCCTCTCTCTGCCTGCCTCTCTGCCTACTTGTGATCTCTCTCCCTCTGTCAAATATATAAATAAGTAAAATCTTTGGGGGAAAAAAAGATTAAGTTAGGATATGTTTCAAGCAGAGAATAGCATGTGCAGAGGACAAAGGGTATGAAACAGTAGATACATTCAAGAAACTTTGAACATATCTTAAATTTAAGATACATAGGATGATGGGATACAGTTAAGTGGCTGACAAAAACATATACATGCTTACATGTACTGTCACATATGTATGTCAAGTGTTATGTAAGTATAGATATTCATACCCTAAGGCTGAAGGGATATAGGGAACTGACAACAGAGTTGTCTTTTAAACTAAATAAAAATATGACTAAGCTGAACCTTCTTGAAAAATAATTTGTGAATCAATCAAAACCTAATACTATCTATGAAGCATTGTTAAAAACTAAACTTTGTAACTAAACTCCTGACCCTGGTTACCTCTACAACTTCATCCTTCATCACCTTTTCATTTATATACAAATTGGTAACAAATATGTATTTTTAAGTTTCTGGACTTGCCAGGATCTCTCCTGCCTCTAGACCTCTGTCAAAGGTTATTCTGTCAAAGATTATTCGCTCTTCCCAGAACACTCTTTGCTATCTAACTATTCCATATTAATTCTCCCCAACCTTTAAATGATTTTACTTTTACCCTTCAAGTCACACCTCAGATGCCACCTTCTAGATGAAAATTTTATGAACTTAGTGCCTGAGTTTAGAGTCCTTTTACAGGCTCAAAAGAGCTCAATTATAATTGACTACTTATTTCTCACTGGATATAAGCTAAGCAAAGACAGTATCTACTCTCCTTGATCAACTGATCTTATACATGTTAAGACAAAGTTTTCCCACACTTGATATGCTACCAAAGCTTGATAAATTAACAGCTGTATAACTACCTGAATTTCAATAAATCTAATACTTAGTGTTTTTCAAATTGTAGGCTATGTTCATAATCAATTAAATGGGTCTTGACAATTTTTTTTAAGATTTTATTTATTTATTTGACAGAGAGAGAGAGATCACAAATAGGCAGAAAGGCAGGCAGAAAGAAGGGGAAGCAGGCCCTCCACTAAGCAGAGTCCAATGCAGGGCTGGATCCCAGGACCCTGAGATCATGACCTGAGCCGCATCTGGCAGAGGCGCATCTGGCAGAGCCGAAGGCAGAGGCTTTTTTTTTTTTTTTAAGATTTTTTATTTATTTATTTGACAGAGAGAGAGATCACAAGTAGGCAGAGAGGCAGGCAGAGAGAGAGGAGGAAGCAGGCTCCCTAATGAGCAGAGAGCCCGATGCGGGGCTCGATCCTAGGACCCTGAGATCATGACCTGAGCTGAAGGCAGAGGCTTTAACCTACTGTGCCACCCAGGCACCCCTGAAGGCAGAGGCTTTAACCCAATGAGCCACACAGGTGTCCCAAAGAAGGAAAATATCAGAGTGCATTTGTAAAAACAAGTATGGGAAATTTTATATTTTATATTTTATGAAGATCTCAAGAGTTTGAATTTCAGGTTAAAGGAAAAACATAGTAAATAACAATGTTAGAATTTTTTTTTTAATGTAAGAATGTAACATATTAAGATATACCTAAGGGATATTTAAGGTTTGTTATAATTAAACATGCTTTTAATTTCTATTTTATGAGGTAACAAGTGAGAAGGTAAAAAAGGATCTGGTTTTAAAAAGGACTATGTGGGGGTGGGGTGCCTGGGTGGTTCAGTCAGTTAAGTGTCTGCCATGTTCAGGTCATAATCCCACGGTTCTGGGATCAAGCCCCACATCAGGCTCCCTTCCCTGCTCAGCAAGCAGTCGGCCTCTCCCTCTAGTTTGTGCTCTTGCTCTCTCTCCCTCTCTCAAGTAAATAAAATCTTTAAAAAATGAAAAATAAAAGAAAAATGACTATTTGATTTCAGTTCCCTAGAGGTCCTCAATAAGGAACAAGAAC
Source organism: Procyon lotor (assembly GCA_028646535.1). Lineage (NCBI taxonomy): Eukaryota > Metazoa > Chordata > Mammalia > Carnivora > Procyonidae > Procyon > Procyon lotor. Next base: position 42,983,695 of record CM053617.1, on the reverse strand, counting down.
GAAGTTCTAAAGATAAGGTCTTGAAGTTATGAGAAATTTCTAACAGTAATTTCTTTTTTTTAAAGATTCCACTTATTTATTTGACAGAGAGAGACCATTAGTAGCAGAGAAGTAAGCAGAGGGTGGGGGGAAGCAGGCTCCCCGCTGAGCAGAGTGCTTGATGCGGGGCTCGATCCCAGGACCCCGAGATCATGACCTGAGCCAAAGGCAGAGGCCCCAACCCAGAGTCACCCAGGTGCCCCTGATAATAGTAATTTTTTATTATAATAATTTCAAATTAGGCCAAGCTCACATTCCCTTAACAAACAGGAAGACGGTGCCATTTTCTTCCCTGAAATAGTCCCTTAACACTCTGAAAAGCCAAATAAGTAACAGCAATCCATACAGCTTTAAATATGGTTCAAAATCCACAACAGGTTTTACTCAACAGTTGAATCTTATGTTCCCTCCCCACTTTGTTTTTACCTCTTTAGACATGACCTCTGAAATACTGTAGGATTCATCTTCTCTTCCTCTCTTCTTTCTCATAACTATTAAAAAAAATTTTATTTTTTATACCAGTAAAAGTGAAAATATAAACATTCTTCAAAAGCAGAACAAGGAAGTTTACCTGGATTCTCCTCACTTGCATCAATGGAATTTTTACCCTACAAAACAAGAATTTAGGATATTATTATTATTATTATTTTTTTAAGATTTTATTTGACAGAAACAGCGAGAGAGGGAACACAAGCAGAGGGAATGGGAACGGGAGAAGCAGGCTTCCTGCCGAGAAGGGAGCCCGACGTGGGACTCGATCCCAGGACCCTGGAATCATGACCCGAGCTGAAGGCAGGCGCTTAACAACTGAGCCACCCAGGCGCCCCAGGATATTATTTTTCTAAGGATTTTATGGCATTACATATTTAAAGATACTAAGTAAATGTCAAATGTTCTTTGCATTTGGGCCACATCCACAACTGTTACTCTTACTAACATGTTAACCTCTTTCCCCATCAGAACTTGTTTATAACTGTATGCTTGTTTGATGACTCTACTTTCCCCAATTTTTTCCCATTTGATATATTTTCAAATTAAACACAGAAGGCATTTTTATTTTGCCATGTTCATTTTCTGTAACTGCAGGTTTATGCTGAAAATATTCAATGGGTATGATATGTAAGGACAACTGTTAAACAATTTTTAAGTTAAATACAACAGAAAGTAGAAATAAAAGAGAATACTGATTTAAAAATATCAGTGAGGGGAAATAATTTAAATATTTATTTAAATATTTAATTGAAGAACATAAACTTGTAAGATAATTTTACTTGTTTAATCATTTACTCCCTACTCTTCGACCTGTAGGTTTAATCTTTTACTCAGTTTTGCCCAACTAACTTTTTATACCAGGGCTTTGTGTAACACACACACACACACACACACACACACACACACACACACACACACACCCCAACCCACCCCACCCCCGACTCTCCCCCGTATTCTAAAGGTGCCAGTCATTAAGTTCTGCCTGTTCATGTCATCAGTCCCTTTTGGTATTTTATATTTTTAAAATATTTAAGGATGGTGATAGACTTTTAAAGGTTTGAGGTTTCAGAAACAACGACAACTTGAATATATGTGTGGGTTTTTTTTGCTTTTTTAAAATATTTTATTTATTTATTTGACAGAGAGATAACAAGTAGACAGAGAGGCAGGCAGAGAGAGAGGGGGAAGCAGGCTCCTGCTGAGCAGAGAGCCCGATGTGGGGCTCGATCCCAGGACTCTGAGATCATGACCTCAGCCGAAGGCAGAGGCTTTAACCCACTGAGCCACCCAGGCCTTCCGAATATATGTGTGTTTTATCCCGTGCCTTGTATCAGCCCTGCTCTGTCTGAAGTGTTCACAGAATATTGAATAATTAATATATAAATATATAATATGTATATTAATATATAAACTTGTAAGATAATTTTACTTTAATTATTATTAAATTATTAAGTTAAATTATAAATTTTGTATTTATAAATAAAATTTTATTTAATAATTTTCATTCACCTTTAGAATATGGGGGGGTTGGTGTGTGTGTGTGTGTGTGTGTGTGTGTGTGTGTGTGTGTGTGTGTGAGACACAAAACCCTGTTATAAAAAGTTAGTTGGGCAAAACTGAGTAAAAGATTAAACCTACAGGTTGAAGAGTAGGGAGTAAATGATTAAACAAGTAAAATTATCTTACAAGTTTATATTCTTCAAAAACCCAAAGGAAGAGATGTTAAAAAAAAAAAGTTTCAAAATGAGAGCTGGAAAGGAAAATCAATAGGGAGAAAATATATATAAGAAATCAAAATAACAAAATGAAATTTTTTTTATTATAAACTTTGGGATTTCTTCACCAATTCTTTCTTTTAAGTGTTTTATTTTGGAATAATTTAAGATCTGCAGAGAAGTTAAAAATACACCACAGCAAGTTCCCATATAATCTTCACCAAGGACTTCCTCCAGTGTTTTAGAAGCTGACAAAACAAGAATTTTAACCTTAAAGTCCCAAATGGAAAAAACCCAAAAAATGAGACATTTGGGAATAAATTCACATGCCAAATTTGTAGGTATTGTTTAAATAAAATGTACAGTGCTTTCAGATTCAGTACTCTGAACATGAAAATGTAATAAGCACACTAGCCTTCAGTTCTCAGCTCATGTCACCTCAAATAAACACCATCTCTGTCACACAATATTCTTTTCACTTCCTTCACAGCACTTCTCTCACCCAATAGTTAGGTTTATTTGCTTATTAGCTTATTATCTGTCCCCAGAGACTTTACCAGTTATGATTCCTGCTCTCCTTATTGTAATTTCCTGGTATATTCTGTGGACAGATGCTCAAGAGACTTTGCTAGAAGGATGACTGAATGAATGAATGCCTCCATAAATGAGTGAACACTTCAGACAGAGCAGGGCTGATACAAGGCACGGGATAAAACACACATATATTCGGAAGGCCTGGGTGGCTCAGTGGGTTAAAGCCTCTGCCTTCGGCTGAGGTCATGATCTCAGGGTCCTGGGATCGAGCCCCACATCGGGCTCTCTGCTCAGCAGGAGACCGCTTCCCCCTTTCTCTCTGCCTGCCTCTCTGCCTACTTGTGATCTCTCTGTCAAATAAATAAATAAAATATTAAAAAAAAAAAAAAACCACACATATATTCAAGTTGTCGTTTCTGAAACCTCAAACCTTTCAAAGTCTATCACCATCCTTAATACCCACTGAGGGTATTAAAAGCACTGAGTGTTATACACAACTAATGAGTGGTCGAACACTATGTCAAACACTGATGATGTACTGTATGTTGGCTAACTGAACATAATAAAAATAATAATAATAATAAATATTTATTTTAAAAAGTCTACCACCAGCCATACAAAGTCAAGTTTCAGGGAGCCTATGTGTTAGTCCATCACCTTTGAAATCACTTCTTACTGTGGCAACATTTAGAACTGTTAGTCCCAATTCATCCTTGTTCTCTGAAAGCCAATTTTTTTTTAACTAAACCCCACACCACACATGGGGCTCAAACTCACAACCTGAGATCAAGAGTCATGTGGCTCTACCAACTGACTGAATCAGCCAGGTGCCCCAGGAAAGTAAATTTTAAAATAAAGTTAAGAAGCTAGAGGATTAAAAATATAAAATACCGGGGCACCTGAGTGGCTCAGGCGTTAAGCGTCTGCCTTCGGCTCGGGTCATGATCCCAGCGTCCTGGGATCGAGCCCCGCATCGGGCTCCCTGCTCAGCAGGAAGCCTGCTTCTCCCGCTACCATTCCCTCTGCTTGTGTTCCCTCTCTCGCTGTGTTTCTCTCTGTCAAATAGATGAAATCTTTGAAAAAAAAAAAAAAAAAAAATATAAAATACCAAAAGGGACTGGTGACATGAACAGGCAGAATTAATAACTGGCACCTTTAGAATACGGGGGGCGGGGGGGGGGTAGAGTTGGGGTGTGTGTGTGTGTATGTGTGTGTCACACAAAACCCTGGTATAAAAAGTTAGTTGGGCAAAACTGAGTAAAAGATTAAACCTACAGGTTGAAGAATAGGGAGTAAATGATTAAACAAGTAAAATTATCTTACAAGTTTATGTTCTTCAAAAACCCAAAATAAGTCCCTGGAATGAACAACAGTCAAATATCAGTTTTCAGTACTTGTTTTTATTGTAAAATTATCTACCTGTACTTTAACATCACCCCTAACCACACTAAGAATCAAGTGACTTAAAGGTACACTTATTGGCATTTTGATATCACCTCACACTACTTAGTAAAGTAGCATTACCAGCATTACTATTTATTGAATATGTGACTTTCAGCAAGTTATAGTCAATTTGCATTCTGTCTTATTATACAATAACTATGAATACTGGATTACTGAACACTGAATCACTGCTTCTAAGAGAAATACAAAAGTCACAGCAAGTCTCTGGGCACAATTTCATCAACTGATCAAGACATAACCCCGTTTTATATGTGTTGTTGTTTAAGGACATCTCATTTAATATATATGTTAACACTAAACTCAGAGCCAACAGCACTATCCATGCCTGAAGAAAGCTTAACTAACACACATATTTCCTTCGTAAGGCACATCATGGCCTTCTTGCATTAGAAACACCACAGCACTTTAACACAATATGGCCAAGGGCTACCATTTTAACACTAGAATCAACAAAATCCACAAAAATGCAAAAATCATGACATTAAATCAACCATGAAAAGGACATTTGTTTACAGCATAACAGCTTAAGTAAGGCAGAACACCACTTTGTTCAGCCTTGGTTGGGAATGTGTGTATTGGAGACTCAAATGTTTTGCCATTCTGCACAGCCACATGTCTGTGAGTGATCATGAAAACCTAAGTACTGATTCTAGAGTTAAAAATAAATTTTAACAAGCAGGCTAAC
>CM053617.1:42908791-42978266 GCA_028646535.1 Procyon lotor | reverse complement strand
TTCCCTCTCTCGCTGTGTTTCTCTCTGTCAAATAAATAAAATCTTTAAAAAAAAAAAAGAAAGAAAGAAAGAAAGAAAGAAAGAAAGAAAGAAAGAGAGAGAGAGAGAGAGAGAGAGAGAGAAAGAAAGAAAGAGAGAGAGAAAGAAAGAAAGAAGGAAAGGAAGGAAGGAAGGAAGGAAGGAAGGAAGGAAGGAAGGAAGGAAGGAAGGAAGGAAGGAATTAGGCTGAAATGAAAGTATTAGTATTTTCTTTTAATAGACATAAATTAGACACTATTTGTCCTGTCTCATTTATACAGAAGCAGCATTTTTCACCAGTGACTATGCAAGCTCCTCTTTGTTAAGAGTCAGTGTGTCCAGAGCACATTAATTCTGGAGTACCACAGAGGCTAAGCTATTAACTTCTGATTGGAGTACTGTCAGTTTGCATAGTGGTATTGAACTCTTGTTCTCTTACCATGGAGAAATTTAAGATCATCTTTTTCAAGACAAAAATGACAAAACTTGGGAATAAGGTCCTCAACGCTGAAAAGAACTTGGAAGTGCCAATACACAATGGGTTCCCTATAACTTCTTGCCTAGTATGTTTATGTGGCATGGCCTTATGAAAAAAGGAGCCAACGTTTGCAATTTGGCTGGCATTTAAGGTGGAGTACCTGGTGATAAAGGAGTCAGGTATGAGTCCACGTGGTCCTGATGATTTAATTGGGAAGTCTGTATAAATTTTGTTGCCACATAAGATAAAAAGGCCAGTGTGGTTCACAGACAAGGTCAGAGTGGAATCTGTAATATTCTAGATCTGGGACATCCCATGACCTTTGTTATTGGTACTGTTAGCATCCATACATCTTTTTTTTTTTTTTTTTTAAGATTTTATGTATTTATTTGAGAGAGTGAGAGAGAGCATGAAAGGGGACAAGGTCATGAGGTGCCTGGGTGGCTCGGTGGGTTAAAGCCTCTACCTTCGGCTCAGGTCATGATATCAGGGTCCTGGGATCGAGCCCCACATCAGGCTCTCTGCTCATCAGGGAGCCTGTTTCTCCCCCCCATCTCTCTGCTTGCCCCTCTGCCTACTTGTGATTTCTGTCAAAAAATAAATAAAATCTTAAAAAAAAAAAAGTTGGAGGGAAGAAGGTCAGAGGGAGAAGCAGACTCCCCGTGGAGCCAGGAGCCCAATATGGGACTTGATCCCAGGACTCCAGAATCATGACCTGAGCTGAAGGCAGTCACCCAACCAACTGAGCCTCTCAAGCACCCAGCACCCATACATCTTTACTTTCCATGTATTCCCGCCAGTTTGTAAGAACAGAACCGTTGCAAAATACTTACTATAGGAGGCCTGCAGTCTGGCTTTGGCAGCTATAAAACTTGGTTTTGCCACCTGACCAAGAGTTCAGATTTTTGATCTACCTATACGGTTGAAATATTGGCCAGTCTAGTCAGGGGAGCAGCTAAGATACCCCAAGTTGTACAAGGATGGCCTGTGAACCATCCAAAACATTTGGTGATTTGCCAGACATCTGTGCTGTAGAAGGTAGTGCCAGAGTCACTTTTAATCTGCTTGACAGGTTTGAAGATACTATTTGTGGAATCAACCACAGGGTTTGATTGTAATACTGTCCTGGTATATCATCCAGGAAAGGTCCAGTGGCATCTTTTTTTGATACAAAGGGAAACTTTTTTTTGCCTACTGTGTTTATCTGGGCAAGAGATAGTCCTTGAATTTTTTTTTTTTTAAGATTTTATTTATTTGAGGGGTGCCTGGGTGGCTCAGTGGGTTAAAGCCTCTGCCTTTGGCTCAGATCATGGTCTCGGGGGTCCTGGGATCGAGCCCCACATCGGGCTCCCTGCTTGGTGGGGAGCCTGCTTCCCCCTCTCTCTCTGCCTGCCTCTCTGCCTACTTGTGATCTCTCTCTCTCTCTGTCAAATACATAAATAAATTCTTTTAAAAAATTATTTATTTGAGAGAGAGAGAGAGAGGGTACAAGCAGAACAGAGGGAGGAGCGGGGAGGAAAGAATCCCAAGCAGACGCAACCCAAGGATCATGCTTAACCGACTGAGCCACCCAGGCACAACAGTCCCTGAACTTCTATAGAGGTTTTCCTGGGTCCAAATAACTCAACAGCAGGGGCAGAGTGGAGTTTTGCTAGTTGTGGATACCTTACCCTGTCATACATCCATTTTCCATAGTCAACCACATATTCACAGTGATAGGAACAAAAACTATACAGGTTCTTTTGCACTATGTATATGTTAGACATAATCAGCAGTCATATTGATTAGTTAACGTGGTCAGGGGTTGGTAAACTGATAGAAGGGTATGTTCGGTCTGACCCCAACTTGTTGGAAAAGTGAGGGTTAATAAGAGCAAGGCACAGGTTGAAAGAGAGTCTATAGTGAAAACTCAAGAGAGTGGAAGGAGGGTAGATAAAGCACTTTCCAGTCGGCCTTCTAATAAATAATGAATAAATGAGAGGTGCTCATTAATGAGAGAAGGTGGCATTTTTTGTTTGTGTGTGAGTATGTAGAGAGTCTAAAAGGGTGGAGGGGTATAGGTAAAAGTTTCTTGAACTGTAATGATAGGAGAGGCTCCCTAATTATTTTTTAAGATCTATTTATTTATTTGAGAGAAATAGAGAGAGCTCATGGGAGGGAGGGGCAGAGGAAAAGGAGGAAAAGGGGAGAGAGAATCTTAAAGCAGACTCCCTGCTGTGTGGAGTCTGATGTGGGGCTTGATCTCACAACCCTGAGATCAAGAGTCATATGCTCCTCTGACTGTGCCAGCCAGGTACCCCTTGGGGTGAGCTTTTGAGAGCTCTGAGATATCTCATGTCTTAAGTAGGTAATAGTTGTTTGCACCTATTGAAGTCTAGATCTGGAGGCTCTATGGCCTTGTTCAGCTAGTGCCTTTCGGAGAATGAGGGAGTCTATAAGAGCTCCCTGTCTAGTTTGATTACAAAGTAAAAGGTCATCAACATACTGAACAAGAGTGGAACCTTAAATGAAGGCTATAGAATCCAAGTCAGCTTTAAGGACCTGGGAAACTACTGAGGGAGATGCACAGTATCCCTGAGGTATGGAAGCCCACATTAACTGTCTCCCTCTAAAAGTATAAGCAAAGAGAAATTGTGAGTCAGTATGCAATGGGATTAAAAGGAGAGCTGAGCAGAGGCCAATTACTATAAATCTGGCTGCATCAGCAGGAACTGAGGTTAAGAATAGGAGCTGGATTAGGGACTCCAGGGCTGTGAAGAATTAGAAAAGATTTGACAGTTCTTTAGGTCTTGTACAAATCAATGTTGGTTCCTGTCTGAGTCAAATTTACCTTCTTTCTTTACCAGCAAGATTGGAGTATTACAGGGAAAGGAAGTAAAGACAAGTATACCCTGCTGTAAAAGAGATCTATTATATGTCCAATTTCTTCCTTCAAGTCTCTAGGAAGAGGATATTGGGCTGATACTGATAGAAATGGTTTTTCTTTTTCCAAGTAAGGTGCACGGCCTCTGTACTCAGTAATAATGCAACTTTATCTGCATGTGTAGCCCAGAGATTAATTTAGACCATATATAAGTGTATATGTACATTTGTATGTATATATTTACTCATTCACTCAAACTCACACCCCAAGATCCAGAGTTGCATGCTCCACTGAGCCAGCCAGGTGTCCCAATTGGGACATCTTTTAAACACTCATCCTATTCATAGGAACTTAAATCAAAATGAGTTTCCAGTAACCAAAGTAGGAAATTTGGGGTTTGGTTAGAGGATAGGGAAATAAAAACGCCTTTCTTATTATATTTTATAGTGGCATTTAATTTACGTAACAAACATCCACCTGAAAGGTATGCTGGTGAGGAGATGGAGACCAGAAAAGCATGACTGGGGACACCTGGGTGGCTCAATCAGTTAAGGTCATGATCTCAGTGTCTTGGATTAAGCCCCGGACTAGGCTCCCTGCTCAGTGCGGAGTCTTCTCTCTCCCTTTGCCCCACCCCCAATTATTCATGCTCTCTCTGCCTCTCTCTCTCAAATAAGTAAAATCTTAAAAAAAAAAAAAAAAAGGCTGGTGGTGGGTATTGAGAAGGGCATGTATTGCATGGAGCACTGGGTGTGGTGCATGAACAATTAATCTTGTAACACTGAAAAAATAAACATATTTGGGAAAAAAATTTCTTTGAGAAAGAAAGAGAGAGAGAGAGAGAGAGAGAAAGAAAGAAAGAAAGAAAGAAAGAAAGAAAGAAAGAAAGAAAGAAAGAAAGAAAAGAAGAAAGGAAGAAAGAAAGAAAGAAAGGCAGGCTGCTAAGAGTGCCTAAAGATATCGGGGCGAGCTGGGATAGTGGCAGTGAAATAGGGTGCCCAGGGAATCCTATAGCTTGAATAGAATCAGGGGTGACAGGCAGAGAGAAATTCTCTGAGCAGATTGTGGAGAAAATTACACCAGTGTCAATTAAGAAATCCAGTTCCCTTCGGGCGCCTGGGTGGCTCAGTCGTTTCGTTAAGTGTCTGCCTTTGGCTCAGGTCATGATCCCAGAGTCCTGGCATCAAATCCTACACTGGGTTCCCTGCTCAGTGGGAAATCTCCTTCTCTTTCTCCCTCTGCTGCTCCCCTCTGCTCATGCTCTCTCTCTCACTCTCTCAAAAAAATAAAATCTTAAAAAAAAAAAAGTACAATTCCCAATCTTCAGGGTTTTTTTTTTTTTTTAAGATTTTATTTACTTATTTGACAAAGAGGGAGATCACAAGTAGACAGAGAGGCAGGCAGAGGGAGAGGAGGAAGCAGGCTCCCTGCGGAGTAGAGAGCCCGATGCTAGACTCGATCCCAGGACTCTGAGGTCATGACCTGAGCCGAAGGCAGAGGCTTTAACCCACTGAGCCACCAGGCACCCCCCAATCCTCTATTTTAGATTTAATGGCAGACTCTGGGGTGTAATAATCAGCTGACCCTGTATTTGAAGGGGAACTGTCCCACAAGAGGAGAAAAACCTTCTGCGGAGTGATAGAGTTTAGGGAGATTGTTTCTGTTCCTTAAATTTTCCTTTCTCTCATGTGCAGGACAATTTTTCTTGCAAAAATACTTGATTTTTTACAGTATCTGCAACTGTCTGGAGGCAAATGGGGAGGGCTCTAAGTAGATTTTGAGTTACTCTCAGAGTCATGCTTTTGCTTTTCTGAAGATTCAAGTTGCAAAGCAAGAATTGTTGCTTTTAACTTATTTCCTCTCGTATTCTTTTTAAAAAATTTTTTCTTAGCTTAGCTCTACACCCAACATGGGCCTTGAACTCACAATCCCAAGATCAAGAGTCACATGGTCTAACAATTGAGCCAGCCAGGCACCCTTCCTCTTGTATTCTGGTAAGCTATTTTCAAAGAACAAGTAGCTGCCTCCCTTATGAACCTCAGAGATTGGCAGGACTACCATGCTTTTTTTATTATACTAGGGAGAAAATTTCCCACTAAAGCAGAAATTTTTGATTTCTATCTTCTGGGGCTTCTGGATTCAATGCAATAAGCTATTGGGAAATCTGTATAAAGTGTTCAAGAAAGGTCTTTGCTCTCCCTGAGTGCAAAATTCAACCTTAGACCAGTTCACTTTGTGGGGAAGGGGTAGTCCCCAATATTGCCCCTATCAAGCCTTGAATATGAGCCTCCAGCTGAGCCATTTCCTGGGCATTCCTAGGAGGGCCTGGAAGAAATTCTGGCCATCTGTTTCCTCTGTGTGTGGGGTTTTCCCCAGGGGGCTGTCTGGCTTGTCTGATAACTACAGTATAATCATGGGCAGGAAGAACACCCCTTAGTAGCCAACATAGGTCCCTGTGAATGGGGTTGTTAATGGCCACTAATCTTTCCAACTCCTTTCTAAATTTCTTGAGATCTTCTGAAAGTACAGGTAAAAGGGCTTTAAAATTCAAAATATCTCCTGCTGTCCAGGGGACGTGAATTTCTTGGGGTGGGGGTCTAGGATACATCTGCAAAGTATATTACATAGGAATGCCTGAAGCTGGCAGAGACTAGTTACAGAGACCTGGAAAACAGGAGATGTATGGAACAGCAAAGAAAGCCCTACAGCCCTTCTCAGGTGCTTGTGCTAAGTTCACTTCCTGGCCTTTAGTATTTATGTGAATAACCTGCATATTCTGGACCTGGAGATCAGGCTAGAATGCTCTTTATAAATCTTGCAAATCGGAGCACCTGGGTGGCTCAGTTGTTAAGCAGCTGCCTTTGGCTCAGGTCTTGATCCCAGCGTCCTGGGATTGAGCCCTACAACGGTCTCTCTGCTCAAGTGGGAAGCCTGCTTCTTCCTCTCCCACTCCCCCTGCTTGTGTTCTCTCTGTCACATAAATAAATAAAATATTTAAAAAAAATAAATCTTGCAAATCAAGGGAAGTGACACAGGCAGCTGGGTATTTAAGGAATTTTCTGGAGAAACTGGAGAAATTTTAGGATCTAAGAGAATTGGCTGAGGAGATGGAGTAGGGCTTTGAGAGGAGGGTGTTGGACCCATGGCCCAGAGAGCCAAAAGATCTGAAGGGTAAGGGACAGAAAGCTGGACATAAAAGTGTGCATAAGAGGAAAGAGAAGGAAGGACTTAAATAAGATTTGGGGTTTTTTTGGCTTTTTTTAAAGATTTATTTATTTGACAGAGAGAGACACAGCGAGAGAGGGAACGAACACAAGCAGGGGGAGCGGGAGAGGTAGAAGCAGGCTTCTCACTAAGCCCGATGTGAGGCTCATGATCCCAGGACCCTAGGATCATGACCCAAGCCAAAGGCAGACGCTTAACGACTGAGCCACCCAGGCACCTCTTTAGATGTGGTTTTCAATTTTCATTCTAAGTTCGATTTCTGTTCTTTCCTCTTATTAAGGGAATCCCTGAGGCTAGCCATTATACTTCTTTGTGTCCTCTTTTCAATTTGATCTTTCCAAAGGTACAAGTTAAGACAGTTGTTTAGGATGAGAGCTGTCTAAAAACTTTGCAAATGTAAAAGTTTTTGCAGTTAAAGAAATCCATCATCTGGCCATTGATAAGTAAGACCTACAATGGTTTATTTATTCTAATAGCAACTCAGTTCAATAAGCCTTTTTGTGGAAAGACCCAGACGCAACTTTCGGGATCAGAATACATTTTTACTATGAATACAACAGGTATCCCTGGAGTGGGTGCAGAAGAGGCAGCCCCCATGATCCAAAAAGTTCACTCCAAAGATAGTCTAGGAAAGTAAAGCCCCTCATCACAGGGTTACAGGCATTAAGAATTATGCAGTGAAAACAATGTCTGGGTTGCCTCCAGTTGGAGACCTACTAATCTGTGACACAGGGCAGACACTACTGGAAAGGGATTTTTTTCCAGCACCAACAAAACAATGAAGATTGAGATGACAAAAGCCCCTTCTGATAAGCTCCCCTGAAGCTGACACAGTCAGATGAAGAGAATGCTGCCTGTGATTTTGTGACTGGGAACCTCAGTCTATTCAACTGGCCACCAAGATGCACACTGATACAGTCACCTTCCAGTTTTCTGAGACCAGCGACGATATTTTCACTAGTCACAAAGCCAAGCTTTCAAGACAGAGAGTAAGACAAAAGGAAAACTTCCATCTGGTTTTTCTCATATGCCCATTAACAGCTTTAGTTAATCCTTGGGTCTCTTGGAGCCAAACTAATACCTAAGGAGGATGTGCTGCTGGGTTGGGGATTGTGTGGTGTGTACCTTGTTGCATGGATATTTTCTTGAGGTTGGCAGGTGACCTGGTGTCAATGTAACGCATTCAGTGACCACCTTAGCCTATCCTAAGGTACCGCCTTAGCACTTAACAGCTCTGAAGTGCTCAACCCATGCCCACCAATTTTGCAGCTTTGGTTTCATAGATGTCCCTTAGCAAGAGCCTTTACCTCATGTGCCCATTAGACCACAACAAAGTTTGTCTACACAGACACCGGTCTGGTCAGGACTGTGAACTCACCAGTCTGTAAGGCTGGCTTGGACAGCTGACTTATAGGGCCTATGCTGGAGACAAATGGAGATAAAGAAAAACATTGATCATCTCTGGGAGGAAAAGGATCAATAAAAATCAAGAGTACTCATAATAAATCCTTACCAGAGTTGCTATACCCAAGGAACTAGTTCCACAAATATTTCCTCCTGCTAATTTAAATTTAGAAAATGAAAAGAAAGGACTCCTGCTTCCACCCTACCCTGCAGGCAAAGATCTGGGAGACTGATGCGGTAAGAGTTCTTACCTTCTGCCAGCTTTTTTTCAGAGGTCCCAGGATCTCTCGGCTATAGCAGCCTCAGAGTGAGCACTGTCCAGCCAGAGAAGTTTTTCCCTTTGTGATAGCCAACTGTAGGGGAAGAAAAATTTTCCTCTACTTCTCTAGGTTCTTTTATCTGGTCTATTAATCAAAATGATCTATGTTTTAGATTAACAAAAGAAAAACAAATGTAATTACTTACATACATATAGGAGCCCCACAAGGAAAACAAGAGGTTCCCCAATAATCAGGCAATTGAGGCTTATACATCATTTGAATTACAAAGAAGGGGATACGGTCTGGGACTTCAAAGGGAAGGAAGACAATTCGCATGAAAACATGAAGAACAAATGTTTGGTAAACAAATGGTCACCAGGGCATGCACAGGGAAAGGAACAGAGAGAACTTTGAACAAACAGGTCCTACCCAGCTTACCATATCTACTCCATATTCTTTGTAATTATCTTTGGTGATATTTCTTCCTGGACCAGGCCCTCTAAATTCTTTCAGGCAGTTGAGGGAGAACTTAAAAAACTCTTCTCGAGTCTTTTGGGCCTTAAATGTCTTCAGCTCAAAATAACAAGCATGCAAAATTGGCACATTCTGGGGAGACTTGTTTTGAACCCCTCATTGAAGTCCAAACAGAAGCTATTGCTAGTGAAAAGAGACTAAGACAAGAATAAGCCTGGGCATGTTTGAATATTAGAAGATGGCCAGAATGATTGAAGCAGAGTTGGCAGGGGAGGTTGGGATACAAAAGTCAGAGGCAGACTGTCCAGATGAGGCACTGATATTTACTTTTAAGATGTTACAGTCATTATTTTTCCCACCCACATAAAATGTCTTCTTCTAGAAATCCCTTTCATATTTATGGTTTCGCTTATCCACCCTGTCGTAGAAGTGGGGGGGAAAAAAACCCCAAATCAGAAAACAAAACCATGTTCCCTCTTGTTTACACTAGATGGCCCCACTTCCTGCCTACCTCCCAAAGTAAACAACAGCTACATTCAGAATTCCCCTTTCAGATTCCCAACACCAAATATACAAATCTACCTTCATCTGAACACCTTTTCCACTTTCCCTTATGTCATGCTCTGCATCCATTTCCCTACAGCCTGTTCAGGAATCTTAGATTACCTATTATCCCATTCTCTATTTCTTAAACCTCTAATGATTATCTTCCATTATTATTTAAATATTATTTAAATACTTAATTCACTCCTATCTTAAAAAAAGGAAAGAGGCAACCTCCTTTTTCCCCACCAGCTCTTTATTATCTGCTTTCTCTTTCCCTTTACAGCTAACTTCAGAATTATTTATACTAGCAATCTTATTTCTTTGCTTCCCACTGATCCTCAACCTTTGTCTGGCTGCTACACTCGACACATACCAAGCTAACTAGAGAAATCAATTATCTACACACTGCTAAATTTAATGGGCATGTCTCTGTCTTCATCTCAATCTCACTGCCATCTTATGCTATCAATCACTCCTTTATGGAAACATGTTTGTCTCCTGTTTTTCTGACCCCCAACACTCTGCTGATATTCCTATTACTGACATCTGTTAGTTCACTGTCTTCTACCCAACTTTTAAATGCTGAACCTTCTCTCTGAATGAATCAGAAATATTATGAGTTGGGTTTTTAGCTACATGCATAATCTAACAGATTTTTTTTAAAGATATTTTTTTAATGAGAAAAAAATTTTAAAGACTTTATTTGAGAGAGAGAGAGAATGAGAATGAGAGGGAGAGTCAGAGGGAGAAGCAGACTCCCTGCTGAACAGGAGCCCAATGTGGGACTCGATCCTGGGACTCTAGGATCATGACCTGAGCTGAAGGCAGTCGCCCAACCAACTGAGCCACCCAGGCACCCCTACCATATGTATTTTAAATGAAAGGTAAGTTCACCAATGAACAGCCCAAAATAAAAATCTATTCATCTATAGCTATCATGACTAGTGTCAAGCACTACTTTGGGTACTACCAATTCAGTGATAAACAAAGACAATGTTTCTGACATGAGTTTACACTGTAGTGAACATAACATATAAAATGATGTCAAGTAGTAATAAGTGACAGACACTAGAAAGAAATATGAAGCAGAGTAAGGTCATGAGAATGAGAATGGATATTTACAGAAAAGTTCCAACTCTGAAGAGGTGAAATGAAGCAGGAACCTGAATGAAAAGAACATAAGCCATACAAAGACCTAGGTAAAGAGCATTTCAGAGGGAAGAGCAAGAGTAAAAGCCCTTAGATACTAGGCAGATAGGATGTTGGCAGACTAAGAAATGGCAAAAGAAAAAAAAAAAAAAAGAAGTGGCAAAAGATCCAGAGGTCTGCAGTAGAGTTAATAAGGTTGAGTGGTGGTTGAAATTGTAGAGATAGGCAGAGACTAGAACAGATAGGACCTTGTAGAGCAGGGTAAAAGAGTTGGATTGTTATTATTAGGAATACCACCACTAGAGGGTCTCGAGCAAGGAAATGAGAGGATTTCACTTGCATTTTTTAAGTTTATTTGACAGAGAGATAGCGCAAGCAGGGGGAGTGGTGGAGAGGGAGAAACAGGCTCCCCACTGAGCAGAAAGCCCAACCTGGAGCTCAATCCCAGGACCCCGAGGTCATGACCTGAGCCAAAGGCAGACATTTAACCAACTGAGCCACCCAGGAACCCCCTTGATTTGCATTTTTAAAAAAGAGTAAAACAGGGGCACCTGGGTGGCTCAGTTGGTTAAGTGTTTGCCTTCGGGTCAGGTCATGATCCCTCGATCCTTGGACTGAGTCCGGCATTGGGCTCCCTGCTCAGCGGGGAGCCTGCTTCTCCCTCTCCCTCTCTCCTTCCCCACTGCTTGTGCTCACTCTCTGTCATATAAATAAATAAAATCTTAAAAAAAAAAAAAGAGTAAAACATGTAGCCTAATTAAAAATTTGATGAGAACTGTTTACTTTTCAAGGGCTCACATAAATGGCCTTAAAAATAAAATCAGAAAAAATATTAAAACAAAGTAATGAGAAATTCCCTTTCTACACTAAAATTCATTTAAAAATCACTTGGTTTACTTTAAGAATAGAACAAACCCTAACATTCAAACACTTTCCAATTTATCTTCTCACTTTCAAAGTCCAAACACAGGCACCCTACATATAATCTACGAGGTTTTAATCAAGTCAATACTTCCCTTTCAAAGTTTCTTAATAGGGGCGCCTGGGTGGCTCAGTTGGTTGAACGTCTGCCTTCGGCTCAGGTCATGATCCCAGGGTCCTGGAATTGAGCCCCACATGGAGCCCCGCATGGAACCCCGCATCAGGCTCCTTGCTCAGTGGGAAGCCTGCTTCTTCCTCTCCCACTCCCCCTGCTTCTATTCCTTTTCTCTGTCTCTCTCTGTCAAAGAAATAAATAAAATCTATAAAAAAAATAAATAACAAAGTTTCTTAATAATATAGATGCTAAAATTAAAAGCCTTGAGATTTATATAATAATCAAAATACATAATTTACTTACAATATTGATTATCAATATTGCCTAGAACAGGAAAAGTGAAGCTTTACTTTCTGCTTTTATAAAACCATTGTGTATAGTATTCTGCCTGAAGATGAAAAATGAGAACATATATACAATATTGTTGTCAATTTTATATACTTTTTCAAATCTGAATTAGTGTACATTTACATTTTTATTATAAAAATGATTTTCCAAATTCAATGCAATAGTACAAAAGCCATTTTATTTTATTTTTTTAAAGATTTTATTTACTTATTTGACAGACAGAGAAAGATCACAAGTAGCAGAGAGGCAAAACGAGAGGGGTTGGGGGAAGCAGGCTCCCCGCTGAGCAGAGAGCCCGATGCGGGGCTTGATCCCAGGACCCTGAGATCATGACCTGAGCCAAAGGCAGAGGCTTTAGCCCACTGAGCCACCCAGGTGCCCCAAGCCATTTTAAATAAAATCATGAAAGTATGGTTTACATGAATGTTCAATAAATAAAATAGTTTGTAATGCAATTTTTTTTAAAAGCCAGAAGTTTTTTCTGGTTATTAGAAAATGAACCCAACCCACAGAATGAAAACAGTAAAATCTTATTAATTGGAACTGAGGGAAGAAAAATATGAATGGTAGAATGTTTGGAAAGAAATGCAACTTTGCTAACTTCCTAAGCCTTGCAATTTTATTTAACTTATCAAAGTATTAAGAAACAGTGTTTAGCAGGGCTTAGCAAATGTTCCTACTTTCAGTCAAAGTACAAGTTATTCACTTCTATTGCAATTACACTGTTAGTAAATTATATATATATATATATATATATATATAATTTTTATTAACACATAATGTATTATTTGCTTCAGGGGTACAAATCTGTGAATCATTGGTCTTACACAATTCACAGCACCCACCATAGCACTTACCCTCTGCCATGTCCATCACCCAGCCACCTTTTCCCTCTCCCGCCACCCCCCAGCAACCCTCAGTTAACAAACAATATTTTTAAAGGGCCAGATTTTCTCCTCTCTTTGAAGTCACTAGTTTCCCTAAAATCTTCTATTTTAATTTTTATTTTTACATGTTGTGAGGCAGTGGAGTTCTAATTAATGAAGTTTTACTACATTTGGGAATTCGTATTTTGGACACTGCTTTGACAATATCAAAATAATATGAATTTGATACAAAAATCACTTCCCCTAGAGGTAAGACTTTGTTTTCTGACACTGTATATGTCAACTAGTAATACCAAATTAAAATCTGATTTCCCAATACTATTTTGTCACATTTTTTTTTGCCTCTTTTATACCCATCTCTGCTGTCTGAATATGCTCATGGAATACAAAATAGTTTTATCCAATCAAAAATAAGAAAAATCAAAATAAACCATGTGGCATTATGAATATAAATTATTCCATGACTATATGCTTTAGAATTATACCCTCCAATAGGATAGAGTCTAAAACGTTGATTGCTCTAGATAAAAATAGGATCAATTCCTAAGCTACAATGAAAGCTGTTATCCTGAAGTCAGAGGCTTGAAAATCTCAATACCCTTTTGCAAATGCTTCCTAACTTTTGTAAAATCAAACAAATACACCCAAGCCAATAACATCATATGAAGATTATCACTACAAAAGAAAGCAGCAAAAATTATAATTATGTTCTATGACTCTTAGAAAACTATGCTAGTTGCAATGTATACCTGGGCTGAAAGGACAATGAAGTAAGAAATATATATATATACTTATATTTATATAAAACAGACAAATGAGGGGTGCCTGGGTGGCTCAGTGGGTTAAAGCCTCTGCCTTCGCTCAGGTCATGATCTCAAGGTCCTGGGATCCAGCCCTGCATCAGGCTCTCTGCTTGGCAGGGAGCCTGCTTCCCCCCACCCCTTGCCTGTCTCTCTGCCTACTTGTGATCTCTCTCTCTCTGTCAAATAAATAAACAAATCTTTAAAAAAATAAATAAAAATAAAAATAAAACAGACAAATGAAATATACTATACATGATAAATTTAACATCAACTTGAAGATTTTAGGAAAACTTATTTTTTAACTGAAAATATACTTTAACCAAAAAAATCCCTGTCATACACTGACCATGTTGAATAACCCTAAACCACCTGCACAGGAGATTCAAAGGAAGATACAGGATAGTATTTGAGCTGCCAGTACTGTGAGTCTCAAGAGGCTGAAGGACTAGAATATCCCTTGGAAGAGAAATTTGGGGGAAAAAAATTATTCCTTTTTTCCCCTCCAAATGTGGCTGAATAAACCAGTTATCCCCAAAGTAATGAAGACTCATTTCAAGTAATTACTCTGCTTACAAGTTTTATTTACACAGTAATTATTAATAGTGGTTTTTAGTGGATTCCTTGTATTTACATTTTATATACACATTTATACTTGAAAGGTAAAGAAACTGTACAATAACAAAAATGAGAAAAAGAAATACAGTAATTTAGGTTAAACTCAGGAAACAAATACGCACAAGTAAGATTAAATTTAGGCAGGTAGTAAAACTTCAATGAGATTACTGCCAGGGGTTACATTCCCTCTTATCAGGGCCACCAATATCAAGGAAATAGTTACCAGAGTTAAAGTGTCATTCTAAAACCTATTAAGACCCTGGGTACTCCCTCAATATTTATTACAATACCAGTTTCCACTAAGTAAACTCCTAAGATAGGAGTTAACTTCTGAGGGTTCCACTATTGATCCCTAGGCTAGAATGACCCATGGGGTAAAAATATATGGACACTTATCTGGTCCCATACTCCTAAAGAGGCAGTCATTGAACTAACAAGTTTCTCAGGCTTGTTAGTTTGAAGACTATATACCACTAACAGAAATATGCTCAAGTGTTGTTTTAAACCAAACTGCAAACATAAAAGCACACTGTACATCTAATTATTAACCAAAGAGCATGTTATACAGATATCACTTCTAATACTCAAGTGATTTATTTTAGGTTTAAGGATTAAATGTATTATAATAAATTTCATATTGATTTACCAATAATTAATTTCTTATCCACTATACCATCAAAGTTAGACTCATTAGAAAAAAGTTAATTTTATCTTTTTCTTTTACTCTTATTTCCATTGATTAGAAAATTATGCACAGTGTTTTACAAGTCAAAGACTTGGCTACATATTAAGATTTCAAATTTAAAACTGGAATTAAATTTTGTTTCTACAGACAGTGAAGGAATTTTAACTAAAAAGTTTAAAGTCTTGCCAAGTAGCATGCTATTTCAGAACTCTCAGAATTCATATGTTTTACTCTTACCAGTGAAAAAATCTCATTTATATTCATGGACTTACTTCCAAAATCAAGTCTTCAGTCCACTAAAGTGCAAAGAACTTTCCTTCTATCAGTTAGCTTCCTTAAATTACTAGATGAGTAACTTCTTAGACTAGAAACAGAAAGGCTAAAATTCTTTGAGTGATAGGAATTCCTTAAGAAACAGTTTTCCTTCAAAAACAGACATGATACGGTAGAAAAACACCTAAACAAATGTGAAACAAGTTCTCATCAGTATTTCCAGTTCCCAGAAAACCCAAGTTTGCCCCAACCTGTGAACAAAGGTAACAATTTCAGTGACTTAAAAATAATTTACAATCAAAGTTGCTTTCTCTTTTTCTCTAATATCTTCAAAAGGTTGGAACTGGAGATAGCATTTGTAGCATTCAGGTGTTTATTTCAAATAGTATTTTGGAAGTTAAAGTAGTATTTAACAATCCTGCTCTGACCTCCAAAGTGCTTTTATGGTAACTGGTAAAAAAGAAAAGATGTAAAAATTTGAATAATCTCCAAAGCTGTTAAAAAAGTTTATTGCATTAAACTTCACTCCAAATTATGGAGTACGAACTAGTCATTTAAACTTTTCCCTTTGTAAAATGGCTCTCCCTACAAAATACTTTTTTTATTAATACTGTCAATTGGTTACTCATTTGATTTACTTCAGCCATGGAATTCAAAATCAGCAGTTTTCCATGTCCTGATTCTTTTAGATTTCTCCAACATTTTCTTCCACGCTTTTTACATAGGAAACGAAAAACTTTTATCAAAATAACATTATTTATGTTTCAATTAGTCTGTTAATTTTGAAGATTAGCATTTCAGAGCAGGACTATTATTCTTGTCTCCTTCTTTAATATCCTTCATTACAGATGCAAAGACCTGGAAATTATATAAAGGAAAGATTAATCCTCAAAATTAACTACCACACAGATTAAAGAGATTTAAGTAACTATAGTTTATTAACATGAAAAAGCTTTAGTATATTTAACTCTGTCCCCTGGAAGAATGTTATTCTCAAATTCTCGTGTTCTTTTCAACCCAATTTTATGGTATATAATTAGATTCCAGTTTTCATCACTTGCCAAATATTCTGAAATTACTACTTGGTAACAGAACATTTTCTGGATGCATATTCTTACATTTCATTTTCATAAGCAATAAAACTGTGAGCTTATGATGCCTACTGTCTATCATTGAAGGAGCAAGTGATACTGCTTTTATGGCACTTAACTTAGACTGTCAATGTTTGCTTCCCTAACAGGACTAAGGATCTAAAAAGCCAGGATCATACATTATATTCTTTCTATTGCAAATCTTTAGCGTAAGGTAGGTGGGTTTTTTGGTTTTTGTTTTTTTTTAAGTAGGCTCCATGACACAGGACCTGAACTCATGACCCTGAGATCAAGACCTGAGCTGAGACCAAGAGTTAGATGTCTAACCAACTGAGCCACCCACCCAGTCAGATGTCTAACCAACTGAGCCACCCAGCAGGTGTCTGATATAATTGTTGTCTATTTGAAATACCAAAGTAAAAAAAAAAAAAAAAATACCAAAGTTACCAAACTTACATAAAAATAAAACCATAGCTTTGGATAGGTGAAAGAGGAACAATCTACTTTAAATTCTTGCCTTTTCAAAGTCAAAAAATTTTTTTTCCTGTATTTTAATTAGGCACTAACTTTTGAGAGAAATGAATTTTTTATAAATCAACTGATTAACACATCCATTAGAAGAAGTAGGAAAAGGTCACTCTACCTGAGTCCATTTTTTGGTGCTATTCTGCATCTGAATGGCTGCAATACAGCTGAACAGCTTTTCTGATGTGATATCATCTGGCAATTTAGTTAGAAACTGTGCTATGTGAATAAAGTCCATTTGTAGGAGAATATCTTCATATAATCGGAGGATTCCTAATCCAGTCCTAAATAAAAATTCCTCCCCATCTCTGCAAAATACATCCCAGACTCGACAGGCCAGGTCAAGTGGTAGTGATTTGCTATATAATGTGAAGATCCTAAAATTAGGGAGAAAATAGTCACTGAAGTTCTTCATTTACTTATTCATTCACTCATTAATCATCTCTATATAAAAAGAACAATGCTCAGTAAGGCATAAAAAGATAAATAAGATACGACTCCTTCCTTCAAAGAACTTGAATAGTGGGAAAGTAAGTAAAAGTAACTTACAACCTTCCACAGAGACATGGCCTAATAGAAATTAGAGTGGCAAAAATACCTCGTGGTTAAGGGGATGGGAGCGCTGAAACCACAATGACTGAGTTTGACATTAGTGGTGTTACCTTGAGCAAGATATCCATCCTTGTAATGCCTCAGTTTCCTCATTACTAAACAAAGAGTAATATTACCTACATCTCAGGATTGTTTAGAAAATTAAAGGAATAAATGCAAAGTATTCAGAATAGTGCCTGGCACATAAGAAAGGCTCAACAAAAGTTATTTATTATTGTATGAGGAATCCAACTATCATCTTTTAGTAAACTAAATACAAAATCATAATCAGACTTCTCTTTTCTCCTACCACAAACATCTACTGGTTTTTTCTTCCCTTTACCAAACTTTACTTCTTTTGGAGCATGTATAGCTCCAAAAGAATCACCAAAATGGTTTTTCCCATCCTTTCTGACAATCCCTAATCATGTAATTCTTTTTTTTTTAAGATTTTATTTATTTGACAGACAGAGAGAGAGAGTGAGAGGGAACACAAGCAGGGAGAGTGGGAGAGGGAGAAGCAGGCTCTCCGCCGAGCAGGAAGCTCAATGTGGGGCTCGATCCCAGGACCCTGGGATCATGACCCAAGCCAAAGGCAGCCGCTTAATCGACGGAGCCACCCAGGTGCCCCGGATCATGTAATTCTTTATCCAGTGGAACTTCAGGGCTGCATTCTGGCTGGGGAAATAGGGACAGTAGTTGCTAGAGAACTTCGCTTGAAGCTGCCTTGGCAAAGCACACTTTTTTTTTTCTTTTTTTTTAAGTTATCTCTACATTCATTGTGGGGTTCAAAACATACAACCTTGAGATCAAGAGTTGCATACCCCACCTTTGGGAGCCAGATGCTCCCAAAGTACACATTTTTCTTTACAAAGACTGTGTTTATCTGAGGTAGTGCTGATGAAACTTAAGGAAGGAACCAAAGGCTCTTTGCCACCCTCCTTCCTACCCCTAATCTTTAGCACTGTTACTTATTTATTCCTCTTTTTTCTTGCATGATTGACTCTGGGATTTGTATGTAGTAAGTTCAACAGAAACAAAATCCACGTCTATTTCTTAAATTACAAACACAATTTAATTGCATAATAAAAGCACATGCCTGGTAGTACAGAGGAGAGTAATTCACTGCTCAAAACGAGAGAAGGTACCAGCAGTGTGTAGGTAGTACACAGTACTCACTATTAGTTACATTCTGTGCCCTATTACCAACTGTGATACTGGTTTGCCTTACGTTCACACCCCTCAAGACTGGCAGTTGAGTATTTTTGCAACTTCTCTACAGATTTAGTATTTGACCTTGGTCCTCTGGGTCTCATAACACAAAACTTTTTTTCTCCCCATTATCTTGAGGCCTTCCCAGAGGAACTCTAATGTTCCCAGTAGAAATGGAAAAGAATACACTGAGGCAGCAGCTCTTTCTGCCCTCGGATTCTGTCCCCATGCTTTAATAAAACCACCTTTTTTGCACCAAAAAGAAAAAAAAAAACACTGAAAAATAACTAAGTTTTTTAAAAACCTTAAATAAAAGAAGCCCCAAACAACTAGGAACACAGCATATTTTATGAAGGCCATTAATTATTTTTTATAGTGAAACTTAGTCTCATTTACATGAAATCCACTGAATTTGATGACTGGGGTTTAAGGTTTCAATGTTTCACATGTACTCTTAACAACCTATCTTAAGATAACGGCTCCATCTCTTTGGCAAAATTCACCACCCCACCATTCTATAATCAATTGGCAATGGCTCACAAGAGAAGAGCTGTAATTGCAATGTTGAGAAAAAGGCCCTAGCACCTAAATAAGGCCTCACTCCTCTGTCAAAAGTAGGATAAAGCCTTGAAAAAAACCAAAGCCCTCAGTAAAAAAAAAAAAAAAAAAAAAAAAAAAAGCCACTAACATAACTACCATAAGCTCTTGTGTGTTAAGAATGATAAAGAAATGGCTCTCTCCTGGGTATAGCATGCAGGCATTGAAGGAGATAATCCATGTAAAACACTCTCACTACAACCCAAGATATAGATATTATTCCCATTTTATAGATTAAAACTCAAACACAAACTGAGGGATTCTGATTTCAGCCCAGAGTCCATGTTCTTAATCAAATGCCTCCCCACAAAAATGTCAGTTTCTCTATTTGTAAGAGAAGGAGTTTTTACATGTCTAATCCTGTGCATGAGATTTACTCTCATTCCTAAGATACACAAAAAGTTATACTTTGTTTTCTTTTAATTGTATTTTATTTATGTTATGACTTACCAGTCGATCAAGTATATGTCTGGTGTAAGACTGTAAGATTTGAAATGAAGAAATAGTTTGGAGAGATTTTCTTCAAAAAATACTTCAAATGTTGCAAAATATTTCAACATCTAAAGATAGAAATACCAATGAAGTTATTGAGTAGTATACTTTGGAAATAGAGAAATTAAATCCTTAATAAATTAAAAGAAAATCTTGTTTAGCACTTCTTTCGGAGTCTTTTCATCAAGCATTTATAAAACTATAATTCAATGAAAAATGTACTTTAGACCAGATTATTTTGGTCTTCTAATTACTGATTTTCACTCTAAAAGAGCATTCAGACTACAGAAACTGACAGTCAAAGGAAAACACGATTCCTTCCAAATGTTCATACCATGTTGTGATCCACACGAAAAAAGGCCAACTGGCATGGCTTATTGAGGAGGTTTGCAAACGCAATGAAGGCATCTGCCTCTTCCAAGTTGAGAATGAGAACTGCTGCTATGAAGGACATTCCTTGGACCTTCAAAGAAAAGAAATTCATCAAAATGTGCTTATAATAGTAATTCTATAGTTTATCTTATTGTCTTCCTTAAAAATTATAAAGTGATATTAAAGTAGAATTAATCAAGTTTTCTTTTTATTTGTCAATGAAAGTAAATACAGAGACTCTGCCAATAACTATGAAATCTCCCTAATCTTAAATTTTTTGTTCATGTGTTATGGTTTAAAAAGATTAGGGAATATTTTGGAAAAAAAGAAGAAAGCATCAGCTTTTTCTTGCTATAAAAGCCTTGCTCCGTGTACTCATCTCACTTTCATTTTCTCTCAGTCTGAAGTCTTTCAAAGTAGAGGACAGTGAAAATCTGGTGATTGTCTTCATTGTCACAGCACATCTGCCTGAGGTAGAAAGTAACTAATAAAAGAAATGTATGAAAAGTGCTATTAAAGTTCTAAGACAGAAGAAGTGGTGGAAGGGTGGACAGTAGGCTGGGTTCCTGGAAAAGCAGGATGAACAATTAAGAAAAAACCATCCCAAGAAAGAAAAAAAAAATATGAGCAAAGACACATAGGACCAGCCCAGCTGGAGCACAATCTTTTTTTTTTTTTAAATTTTATTTTTTCAGTATTCCAAGATTCATTTTTCATGCACCACAACCAGTGCTCCATGCAATACATGCCCTCCTTAATAACCACCACCAGGCTCACCCAACCCTCTACCCTTTCTCCTCCAAAACCCTGTTTGTTTCTCAGAGTCCACAGTCTCTCACGGTTCGTCTCCCCTTCCGATGTCCCCCAATTCACCCTTCCTTTCCTTCTCCCAATGTCCTCCATGTTTTTCCTTATGTTCCACACGTAAGTGAAACCATATGATAACTGACTCTTTCTGCTTGACTTATTTCACTCAGTATAATCTCTTCCAGTCCCGTCCATGTTGATACAAAAGTTGGGTATTCATCCTTTCTGATGGAGGCATAATATTCCATTGTATGGAATGGAAACAGGCAACCCATGGAATGGGAGAAGATATTCGCAAATGACACTACAAAGATCTGATATCTAAGATCTATAAAGAACTCCTCAAACTCAACACTCAAAAAATAGATAATCACGTCAAAAAATGGGCAGAAGACATGAACAGACACTTCTTCAAAGAAGACATACAAACGGCTAACAGACACATGAAAAAGTGTTCATCATCATTAGCCGTCAGGGAGATTCAAATCAAAACCACATTGAGATACCACCTTACACCAGTTAGAATGGCCAAAATCAGTAAGACAGTAAATAACAAGTGTTGGAGAGGATGTGGAGAAAGGGAAATCCTCTTACACTGTTGGTGGGAATGCAAGCTGGTGCAGCCACTTTGGAAAACAGTGTGGAGATTCCTCAAGAAATTAAAAATAGAGCTACCCTATGACCCTGCAATTGCACTCCTGGGTATTTACCCCAAAGATACAGACAGATGCAGTGAAAAGAAGGGCCACATGTACCCCAATGTTCATAGCAGCAACGGCCACAATCACCAAACTGTGGAAAGAGCCAAGATGCCCTTCAACAGACGAATGGATAAAGAAGATATGGTCCATATACACAGTGAAGTACAATCTTGATATTGGTAGAACTTAAGTAGGATGCAATTACAAACAATGAAAAGCCTTGAGGAAAAAGCTCAGCTACACTGACGCTTGCTTGTGAGTTACAGATGACTGTTGTATTTTGGAGCAGATAAGTGATACGGAACCGCTGCTCATTCTTTAACTAAAAAAACTTCATCAGGCACTTCTGGTACAGATTTGCATAACAGACTTACACAAAAACAACATTAACAGTATTTACAATGAAACCAGTCTCTTTTCCTAGCCAAATGTTTTCAGGGTTTGCCTGCAATCACTATTTCTACTTCCTCAGCTTCCTTTGAAGTTTTTATTTCTCTCACACTTCAGTCTGGATTCCCACTCCATTACTAGCCGATCTTGAAACTCCTCTTGCCAGGATAACCAATAACTTGTAAAACCCAACGGGCACTTTTCTGCCCTCATAGAATTCCCTTTGCTTCTGTGATCCAGTATTTCTTTGTTCTCCTCCTACTTCTCTGGCTTCTTCTGAGTACTTTTTATAGAATCTACAGTAATTCCCTGTTTGGTTTTCTAGAGTATAAATCCCATGAGGATAGAGCCTGTGGCAGGCAGAATAACATGCCCAGGAAGATATCCACGTCCTAATCCCTGGAACCTGTGAAAATGTCATCTTACAAGGCAAAAGGGACTTTACGGTGTGATTAAATTAAGGATTTTGTCACAGTAAGATTATCCTGGATTATGTAGGTGGGGCCAATGTAATCATCATGAAGGTCCTTAGAAATGAAAGAGGGAAATGGGGAGGTAGGAGAGTCACAGAGAGATTTAAAGATGCTACACCACTGGCTTTGAAGGTGGGGGTCAAGAGCCAAGGAATGTAGGCAGCTTCTAGAAGCTGGAAAAGGCAAGGAAATGAATTCTTCCCTTCAGCCTCCAGAAGGAAAACAGTGATGCTAATACCCTGACTTTCAGACTTCTCATCTCCAGAGCTGCCAGGTAATAAATTTGTATTGTTTAAAGCCGCTAAGTTTGTGGCAATTTGTTATGGCAACAATAGGAAACAAATATAGTACAGAGACGAAACCATGTCTGTTCATAATTATATTCAGGGACGCCTGGGTGGCTCAGTAGTTAAGCCTCTGTCTTCGGCTCAGGTCATGATCCCAGGGTCCTGGGATGGAGCCCCACATCAGGCTCCCTGCTCAGTGGGAAGCCTGCTTCTCCCTCTCCCACTGCTTGTGTTCCCTCTTTCGTTGTCTGTCAAATAAATAAATAAAATCTTAAAAAAACAACAATACTGGGGCGCCTGGGTGGCTCAGTGGGTTAAAGCCTCTGCCTTTGGCTCAGGTCATGATCTCAGGGTCCTGGGATCGAGCCCCATATCAGGCTCTCTGCTCAGCAGGGAGCCTGCTTCTCCCTCTCCCTCTGCCTGCCTCTCTGCCTACTTGTGATCTCTCTCTCTCTGTCAAATAAATAAATAAAATCTTAAAAACAAAAAACAACAATACTATTTTACATAACACTAAAAAAAGAAAAATGCTGGGGTACCTGAGCGGCTCAGCGGGTTAAAGCCTCTGCCTTCAGCTCAGGTCATGATCTCAGGGTCCTGGGATCGAGCCCCGCATCGGGCTCCCTGCTCAGTGGGGAGCCTGCTTCACCCCCCCCCCCCGCCTGCCTCTCTGCCTACTTGTGATCTCTCTCTGCCTGTCAAATAAATAAATAAAATCTTAAAAAAAAAAAAAAAGAAAAGGAAAATGCTGCCAATTAAACAATGACGATGCTGTCCCAGAAATTTCGATCATGCAACAAATCACAGAGCTATTTAAAACTCATTCAGATTTACCATATAACACTCTTTTGCATACATGACAAGAAAATAAGAAAAGTAAAGTTCTTTCTTTCTTTTTTTTTTTAAAGATTTTATTTGACAGAGAGAAACACAGCAAGAGAGGGAACACAAGCAGAGGGAATGGTAGCGGGAGAAGCAGGCTTCCCACCGAGCAGGGAGCCCGATGCGGGGCTCGATCCCAGGACCCTGGGATCATGACCTGAGCCGAAGGCAGACGCTTAACGACTGAGCCACCCAGGGGCCCCTTAAGTTATTTCTATAGTATCTTCAAATTCCAATTTTTCTGATTATTCTGTATGATTTATCAACTTGTGATATACCAAAATGAGAACATCATTTATGTAGTATTTCTATGAAAAAACATATAACCTAAATCTAATCATGAGGAAATGGTCAGGAAACTACTGCAGAAGTATCAAAAAAGAGTCATTGTAAAAACAATCAGCCTTGACTTTTCAAAAGTGTTACAGTCCTGAGAGACAGAAAAGGCTAAAGAACTGTCCTAGATTAAAGACCAAAGCAATATGCCACATATTACTCTGACTGAATCTTGGAAGTGGGGGTGGGATGGAGCTGGTACAACTTTTCTGTTGGAAGTTACTCAAAATAAAAATCTGAGAAACCAAAACCCCACGAACAATTTAAAAAAAAAAAAAAAAACACTTTACATATAGACCACTCAGCTTAAGAAATAAAACTTTAGGGGTGCCTGGTTGGCTCAGTAAGTAAAGCATGCAACTCTTGATCTCAGGGTTGTGAGTTCAAGCCCCATATTAAGGGGAAGAAGACGACGACGACGACGATGAAGAAGACAAAGAAGATGAAGACGAAGAAGAAGAAAAGAGAATCAGAAGAAAGAAGAAGAAAAAGAGTGGGGGGAGGTTAGGAGTGGGGGAGGGGAAGGAAGAGGAGGAGTAAAACTTTACCCACTGAAGTACCTGTGTAACCCATCCACTTTCTGTCACTTGCAGTCTTTCTTCCTTCCTTTATGCCTGCCTGCCTAGGTCATGGGAGAGGTCATGTACTCAGATTCCCCATTCTTTATTACCCTTGCACACACGCACAAAGATCTTCCTTGTTTTAGTTTTACTGATAATCACTACAGATAAATGGAGAGCTATAGTGAAAAATCAATGTGGGAAAGTTACAAAGCTTACAAAGTTCTTACAGCAATATCTGAATCCTGGTTTACAGTTTCTGACTCCTCCTGAGATACTGAGAAATGTGTCTTCTTACTTCCACCTTTATGGTTATGATATACCAACCTTCGAGCCCCACCACAGCACAAGCCCAGTTCACAGCAGACACAGTCCAAGCAAAATAATAGCTACCTACTTCCTTGCTGCAAAGGAGAAAGCTTGTGTTAGAGGACCTACAGACAGTTGATACTCAAGATTCCAGAATTTTATCCTACTCAGAAGGAACCTATAGCCATTTCCTCACATGGAAAAGAATGCAATTCAACAATCTAGACAGCAGTGGTCTTAAACTTGGTAGAGGGTGCCCTGGAGACACATAAAGAATACTTTCCAGGGAGTCCTTGGTACACCTTCATGGATTATTTTAAGGGAATCTATTTCCAGATCCTCCATTTACATGTTTGCTTTCTACATGTGGTTTGCCTAAGAATGTCACTACATTCACAGCAGCAAGTGAAAGTCACAGTCCTCACTCATTTATAACTTAAGATGGTGAAATTCTCTGAAGCATGAAATGTGAAACAAAAGGATTATTTGAAATACCATTTGGGGAAAGCCTATGGCTTCCTGTCACCTGTGAATAGAAATAGGACAATCTCATTTTATGTAGATCAAAGATGAGTAGTAACAGCCTTTATTTGGTGACCTCACCTCTTCCATATCACTTTCTATCAAAGAATGCACAGCCACAGAGGGCGAGTCTCAAGGAGAACAAATAAAGAAAACAGTAATATAGACTGGTGCCCTTGGTTCTTTTAAACATAACTGGAATAAACCATTGCCAATATTTTTCAAGATATACTGAATTCCAGAAATAAAAGTTTTGTGTGATTTATTGATTCAGCATATGTTATTCTTTAATATAATTAAAACCCTATGTTGTCAAATCACATCATGAAATATATATTCCAACATAGTTTACCCTATTTTCTTATCTTATAAAATAAATTTGATTTGGCTGACTGGTTTGCCACTAAGGTTTGGTTGGCATTACTAGGTTATATTGTGGTCATTTTACATAGATTCAAAGACCTACTCTGCATAATTTTAAAATATTAATGTGGTTCTTGTTCATATATTTTTTCTTTTTTTAAATTAGAGTATACTTGACATATATTAGTTTCAGGTATATAATACAGTTTGACCACTATACATCTCATATATTTTTCTTTAAAGGGACGATATAAATAAAATCATTATATTGTTTAAATTCTATTGGCTACACTTTTTAAAAAAGCAATGAGAATTTTATTTTAAAATAATATTTAGCAATTGCTAAAAATTAAATCCATTATAAACTCATGATGAAAAAATTTAGATGTCAACTTAAAAATGTGAACATTACAGGGGCATTTGGCTGGTTCAATTGGTGGAGTGTGTGACTCTTGATCTTAGGGTTGTAAATTTGAGCCCCATGTTGGGTAATTTTAAGATTACTTAAAAATAAAACCTTTTTTTCCCCCCAAAGATTTTATTTATTCATTTATGAGAGAGAGAGAGAGAGAGAGAGGGAGACAACCAGCACAGCAAGAGTAGTGGCAGGCAGAAGGAGAAGCAGGCCCCCTGCTGGGCAAGGAGCCTGATGCAGAATTCGATCCAAGGACTCTGGGATCATGACCTTTGTACAGACAACAAACAAATAAATCATGTTATATTAAAAGGTGATAAGTGCTACAGGCCAAATATGGCATAGTAAAGGGGGGAAGTGCCAAGTTTGGGAATATGGCAGGTTTTATATTAAAGATTGTCCAAGTAGTCCTTATGGAGAAAGTGAAATTTGAATGACTAGTCTAAACTCCCTTGCTCATGTATTATGTCACAGAATAGCAAAAACATTATGTAATGTTCACATTTTTAAAATATTTTATTTTGGGGATGCCTGGGTGGCTCAGTAGGTAAAGTGTCTGCCTTTGGCTCAGGTCATAATCCCAGGGTCCTGGGACTGAGTCCCACATGGGGCTCCTTGCTCAGTGGGAGCTTCTTCCTCTGCTCCTCCCCACTGCTTGTGCTCTCTCTCTTGCTTACTCTAATAAATAAAATCTAAAACAAAACAAAACAAAACACAAAGGTAAGAAAATGAGGTTTTATGACTTCCAATTAAACATGGCACACTGAACACTCACAAATTTTTTTAAAGATTTTATTTATTTACTTGAGAAAGAGAATGAGAGAGGGAGAGAGAGAAAGCATGAGAGAGGAGAGGTCAGAGGGAGAAGCAGACTCCCCGATGAGCAGGGAGCCCGACTCGGGACTCGATCCCGGGACTCCAGGATCATGACCTAAGCCGAAGGCAGTCGCCTAACCAATTGATCCACCCAGGTGCCCCTGAACACTCACATTTTTCTTTGTTCCCAACCAAATCCAACTAAAATGATGTTAAAGAAAAAAATAAATATGAGCCTAGGAAGACAGAATGGAAAATAATATAAACAGTAAATAAAAATGTCACTAGCATTCCAGAAATTGTAACTAAATGGAGAATGTTGAAACTAAGATATCTGCAAAGAAGGGAGCCAGTAAGCAGCAAATCATTTCTGCCATAAATCTGCAAGGCTCAGAAACTGGAGCAAATGCCCCCCTCTATTCTATAGGGACAGGTGCCTATCTTTCCCTCAACATGACATATCTAAGAGGCACAGGCACAGGGAGGAGGGAATAGGGGCCACACCAACAGCAGTGGCAATTAATAAAAGTTTACAAATTGAATAATAAAACCCCCAGTAGCTCTCCCAGAAATCTGGCAGGCAGTCTCACAAGTGCGTGGGAAGATTCCTCTCTGGGGCTATTGATAGGACAAGAAAAATAAGACAGAGAGATACAGACATTTGGGAGCTAGTACAACATAAGATACTTTGATAAGATAGGTAAAATGTTTCAGATTGAAACAAATACTTACATAACCAACATCAGGTCTATAACACGTATATGCCCCTAAGATACTATGTAAGACATCATGATATGGACCACCCTTAGGAGAGAAAAATGAAATATCAAATATACAAATAACTGTCTATATGTTAATTCCCAGATAAGTAATTTTTAAATAAACTCTAGCATTTCCTACATGAGTAGTTTTAATTAGTATATTATATCACTGTCAGAAATACTCTAAATATGCTCTGTAATGTTTTCTCTAAAGAACTAATAAAAATATTTAATTCTGAACAAAAAAGTCAAATGAACTCACTTGATGGATGCAAGTTATACAGTCTTTGTAGTATTTTATTTATTTTTTCTTTGTACTATTTTAAAGATTTCTAGATTTGGTACAATAAGAGTATGATGAAAACAGACTGTTTCATTTCATATAACTTTAGCAAAAGGAAACCATCAAGCTACACCAAATTAAGTTTAATAATTTTAATCTTAATGGTAAAAATTTTTATTTCATTTTATCAATCTAGAGAAATTCCATGTGTGAAATAAGAAGTACATACAAAATGTAATCATTTCTCATAAAGTATAAACAACTCATGTCTGCCTATGCACAAAATCTTTTTTATGAACCATTTTTTCCTATTTCAACAGTAATTCTAGAAAACTAAGATTTGGGAAAATGTTCTTTACATTTTAACAACTGACTAAACAAAAATGTTAAAATTTAAGTATCTTACAGAATAAAAAGTAAAACAAAGAAATTCACCTTAATGAATAAAGGTATTATGGGCTATGCTAACTGCAATGCATTCAGTCAATGGACCAAAATAACAGAAATTCCTTTAGAATTTTCTTAATAGTTTCACACTTTTATATAAAGAACTCTAATCTTTATAGTTTTGCCTTTTAAAAAATAATAGCTATTCATTTGAGAATTTGTTGCCTTGGATCACAAAAAAATTTAAAAAGTAGTAATGGTTAGAAACTCTCACCTTCTGAAAGATGTAAAGGGATGGAAATGTACGGGATATGTCCAACTTAATTAATTCCAGACTGGCCTCCCGATCAGCAACAGATACACCTGCATTTGACAGGTAGATAAAATTAAAATGATTACAGGGCTATACCCAGTTCAATCTTCTACATACAGAATGATCACATAGCATCGATATGTTACTTAGGAAAGTTAAAAGACGAATAATCAAGAAATCTAAAGGGGCGCCTGGGTGGTTCAGTGGGTTAAGCCTCTGCCTTTGGCTCAGGTCGTGATCTCTGGGTCCTGGGATTGACCCCTGCATCGGACTCTCTGCTCAGCAAGAGCTTCCCCCCCCCATCTCTCTTCCTGCCTCTCTGCCTACTTGTGATCTCTCCCTCTGTCAACTAAATAAAATCAGAAGGAAGGAAGGAAGGAAGGAAGGAAGGGAGGGAGGGAGGGAGGGAGGGAGGGAGGGAGGGAGAAATTTAAAGAAATGCCACACAGCTTTTGCTGGAACTTAAGAGCTTCTTACATGAAGAAAGTATTTATATATTTAACAGAAAGGTATATGAAAGATTTCTACTTCCAGTTTTTATATAAGGTAAGAGCAGACTATCACTCCCCCCAATAACAACTGGAAAAAAAACACTTAGTTTCAAATAGCCCAGGGTTTTTAAGAATGCGTGGACATGCCGAGGTCTGGAGGATTTAAATCCCAGAAAGAGAAGAGCCTTTCCTAGGTAGCCATTTTTCTTCCTGAAGGCATGTGCCAAATCTGGGCATGAGTTTGGGACTGAGCCTGCCATAGACAGAGGTATTCTGCTTGAGAAAACAGAAACCAGAAGAGCTTTTCATGGCCAAATATGACTGAAATAAAGAATCTGGAGGAGTCTGAATGTATAACTGGTTTACCCTTATGGGACTTTTGCCTAGTGTTAGTTAAGTGCAGAAGGCTGGGCTGGAAAGGCAGAAGGAAATCACCCCAATCACAAGGCTTTTGGGAGAGTATCTCAGGAGAGGGAGATGCCTATAACAAAAATACGACAGTTCTTCCTACCGAGATGTGTGAAACCTATGATGAGCTAAGCTTATCTAAAGCTGAAACCTCGGCCTAATCTAGCTCAGTTACTGATTGAACTGAAGTGATAATCCAACTGCCTGAGAGAAAACAGCATGCTTCCTCTGCAGGGGAAACATCAACTTCAGTATACAATGACTGACATATAATAAAACATTTTAAGATATGCAAAGAAGCAGGAAAATCTCATTTATAATCAAGAGGAAAACAAACCAACAGAAGCAGACCTGAAGATGACCCAGTATTGGAATTAACAAACAAGAATATTAACTGTTAAATGTTAAAGAAAATAGAGGGAAAAGATGGGGGGGGAAATGTATGGAATGGAATGGAAAGATGAATTTCCCCAGAGAAACAGAATCTATAAAAAATACCAGGTAGATATTCTAAATTACAAAATAGAATATCTGAAATTAAAGACCCATTGGATAGATCTAATAGAATGAATATAGGAAAAAAGAGGGTTGGTGAAATTGATTACAGGTCAATAAAAATCATCTAAACTGAGGCACAGAAAGAAAAAATATGTTTTTTAAGTGAAAGACTTGTAGGACACTGATAAATGATCTAACATATATGTCCAAAAAAGAGAACTGAGGCAGAAGTAATATTTGAAAAAAAATGGCCAAAAAAGTTAAATGACAATTGCAAATTAGAAACACACAGCTAATAAGAAATGAGTAATTCAGACAGAATACTGTTACTAATTGGAACAATTCTTCATTACATGCAATTAATTTCTACTGAAGTGCAACTTTTACCACTTAATCATGACCAAAATGTCTCAGAAGTAAATGAGTATTTTAATTCTTATACTTTCAATACTTCATAAAATGAATTAAAAAAGAATTATGAAACAGCTAAGGCCTTTCCAGTGTAAAGCTTCTTACATCTTCCCCTTCCTTACACTTTTAGTTTCCCAAAAATATCTTGACATAGCTAACAGGTCTCAGGATGACACTTACATGAACCTTCTCAAAATCAAATCTTCCCTCTAACCTTGTTTAGCCAGATTTCCCTACCTTACTGTTCACTCTTCTAAAATAAAGAGTATTCAAGGGATTTAACAGAGTTGAATACATACTCATAGAAAACCACTGCAATACATACCACTTCTTGGTCCTAAACCATATTCATTTTTATTTACTTATTTTTTTAAAAGATTTTATTTTATTTATTTGACAGAGAGAGAGAGATCACAAGTAGGCAGAGAGGCAGGCAGAGAGAGGGGGGGAAGCAGGCTCCCTGCTGAGCAGAGAGCCCGATGTGGGGCTCAATCCCAGGACCCTGAGATCATGACCTGAGCCGAAGGCAGAGGCTTTAACCCACTGAGCCACCCAGGCGCTCCCCATGTTCATTTTTAGAGTTTTACTTATTGGCAAGAGAAGAATGTTTGCTATCTATGAAGCAGAGCAAATACAGAAAGAAAAGTGACTGGCAGACAAATAGCTCTCCATTATTCAAGGACAAGAGATGATTGAATAAATTTACCTATATTTAATAAATAATGATAACAGGAAAAAAGTATTCCTACCTTCTCCAAAATGATTAGGGAAAAAAGCTGAGTGGAGGGAAAGATGAGGTCTATGAGTTAATTAAATGAACAAAGGCTAAGGCATGATAAGAATTATAAATAACGTATTAGGGTGTGAGTGAAAATCAGTGAGTGAAGATATAGGTCATAAAGGAGGAGTGAAGACTATCTTTAAGTTAAAACTTGGCTTAAAAATACTTCATTTTTTAGTATTAATCTTACTGTTGTGAGTAAATCCTGGGTTCTGAGGTCCAAAAACACGGGTTTACGTCACAGCTTCACTGCTTACAAGGTAACTACTTTGAGTCTCAGTCTCCTCTTTTACCATTCAGGATAATACCACCTACTTAAAGGACTATTAACATTAAAGGAAATAATGTTGTAAAGCAATTGCTACAGTTCCTGACACATGGTAAAAATCACACCCATATCTTCACTGACTGGATTTTCATCCAAAATTTTTATTAAGAAAAAAAAAAAATCACACCTTCTGTATCATTCTCTGAACTTGTTTCACTGAAGCTTTTCCACCGTTCTTTTGCTCTTGAGAGGAAGATTTCATAAAGTTCTAGGGAAAACAAAATAAAAATTAGTAAATAGTAGGAAAAATACATTCATATATCTTAACTTTTACTCTTTTTTTCCTGGCCATGGAAAAGGTTCATTTGTAAACCTGGGGCCACACATGGAATAAGGCAGCTTTGAGAGTAAAGTACCATGAGAAATATATACATGGAACCATGGGATCACTTGGAGAGTTTTCTAACCCAGGTAGTGGATAAAGGAAGGCTTCTTAGAGGAAGTGATGACTGAGCTGTCCCATAAAGAATAAATATGGGTCTTATAAATGAACAAGGTGGAAGAAGCCATTCTAAGAATTCTTGTCATAGGCAAAGTCACAAAGAGAAAAAAGAGATCATGACTTATTTGCATGAATTACAGGTGATTTCAGGGTGCTTAGATTATAAAGGGTAAGGGAGGAAGAGCAGATGATAAGGTTGAATGACAGAGCCAAGCACTAGTTGCTGACAGGACATGAATGGCATACTAAGGAGGTTAGAGTTTATCTACAGGTGCAAGGAAATAGCACACTCTGATCTGTGTCCTGTAAGCCAGCAGTTGCATTGTGGGTAGGTTGAAGCTGAAGTTTTGCTGAAGGGAAATCAGGGTTTTTTGTAATCGCCCAAGCAAAAGATGAGGAGGCTTCAATTTGAGCAGTGATAGTGCAGTTGGAGAGAAGAAATGAACACAAGAGATATTCAGAAAGCAGAAAAAGCAAAACTCGTTGAAAGAGAGTGAGGGGGCAAAAGGCAGACTCATTAGGACTCCCAGGTTTCTGGCTAGGGTAGCTGGGTTCATAATAATGCCACTGAGAGAATGAACACAGAAGAAGCAAATTTGTGATTTGTGAGAAGGAAGAAGGTGATAAGTTCCATTTTGGACAAACTGGATCTGAAGGCACTGCATGCATACTAGAGAAAGTGTTTGGGATCCATCACTATACAGGAGATGATTAAAACCATTCATAAGTGTGTTCAGGGAGATTATTCAGGGCAAGAAGAAATGAGAAATATGGATTTCCAGGAAAGACAAATATTTAAA
Organism: Procyon lotor; assembly: GCA_028646535.1. Taxonomy (NCBI): domain Eukaryota; kingdom Metazoa; phylum Chordata; class Mammalia; order Carnivora; family Procyonidae; genus Procyon; species Procyon lotor. Next base: position 42,945,558 of record CM053617.1, on the reverse strand, counting down.
GGAAGGGGCACATCAGAAGAATAAGAAATGCACAAAGAAATAAAAGAGAACCAGTTGTCCTAGAAACCAAAGGAAAAGAGCATTTCACTAAGTATACATAGGATAGGGAGTTGCTGTTTGACCCTGGACAAGTTACTGGAGGTTACTTAACCTCTTCTAACCTCAGTTTTTCATTCATAAGTGGAGCTAGTACTAATACTTACATCCTGGGGCTTTAAGTATTAAATGAGAGAATATATGTAACATCTTGGAAGCACTTAGATGTAAGCTACAAAGAAGGAAGTGATTAACTATCCGGTATCATACAATAAGACAAAATCTGAAATTTGCCCATTGGAATTTGTAGCACGGAGGTCATAGGTGACTGGGATGGGAACCACTTTTGAGGGTGAAGGGGGCAGAAGCCCAAATGCAGAGATCTGAAGAATCTAGAGAATATACCTTCTAGCTAACAGATTGGATATATGGGGGAAAATGATTTCTGATTTAACTTTTACTCTTAAAAATAGAGAAAAATCCTATTACAGTTCACGTCTTCCTTTATGTAGTAGGCATCAAAAATGTGGCAAATCGAAGAACTTGATTCTACCAAAACTATTTATTACAACTGGAAAGACAGAAAATAAAATATTGCACAGTGGTCATCCAAATAGCTACAATAGAGAATGTTCATATGAGGCAGGAAGAGATGCTTTCACTAAAGGAGTATCAACATGGAAAAGCAGAAAAATGATTTTTTGGAGTCAATCAGACCTAAATTCAAATGCCAGATTTTCAGTATTTGGGACTTTAAGAGAGTTACACGGTTACTCTGGAGCTTGGCTTTCTTCATTTGTAAAGTGGAGAAAAATAATACCTACTCATGGGAATACTGATGATTAAACAAGATAATTTTCATAAAGCTCCTGACACCTGATAGACCCTCAATAAATGCTAGTGCTTATTTTCCTTCTCTTTTGAAATTGGTTTCTCCATTAGGATATTGCTATCTAAAGCTACCTAACCTTCAGATTTGGTCAGAAGGCCTGCATTCAAAAATCTCTACTCTATCTTTTCATTTTAAGTGCCCAATCACTTTGAGACTACCACGTTATGCACCCATATGCATGATCTTGATACAACTTCAAGAACAGAACAATTTTTTTCTCAATTCTCATATTTTAATTGTCTTTATTTTCTAACTAACCCTTACAGATATCTGAAATTACACAAGAACAGAACATTCCAATAAGAGACGAACAGCAAAAAACATTTCTTACGCAACACCAACATTTATATATTGCCCAAAATGCCAAGAACATTTTTGCTTTCATTAATCTTTTTTAAAAAGTTTGTTTAAAGGCAATACAATATGATTTTTTAAAAATTCAAATAGTATAAAACAGTATAGAATGAAAATAAATTTCCTTCCCTCAGATGTATATGCTTACCAGAAATCTAAAGATGAAAATATGCAGGTACAAGTATATACAGATCTATCTTCCTCTTAAAAAAAAAAAGGTGTGATAACATATTACAGCACTGACCTGCATCTTGCTTTATTATCCTGGAAGCTAGCCCTTACTAGGAAAATAAATCTGTTTTAGTTTTCTTTTTTTTAAACAACTGCACAGTATTCCAATGTATGACTGTACCATAATAAGTATTATACCGCCAAAAGTCAGATCTTTATAAAAAAGCTGACTAGATATATTTCAAACAGACTCTTACTATGTTGATCTATTCTCTCTTCTGTTCATTTTTCATTACTACTAATGGTTTAGAAATAACATTTTTTTGAAAAGTCAAAATTTCTATTATTTGAATCCACCAATAATTTAATAAAAGGTACATATTATTTTTTAATTTAGATACACAATTTTTTTTGCAGTTATCAGGTACCAAACTGAAGTTCACAATTTCTGATTTCAAACTGACTCCAAGCCACATCCAGTTTCATCATTCTACTCAATTCTAAAGCTGTCCTAGAAGAAGAAAGGCTCTCCGAATAAATCCTCACCTTTGGGAGCTACGGAATTGATCTAATAATAAAAATATGGTAATGCATTTTAAACATCAAAGGACATTTCTCCAGGGAAAATTTACAGTGCTTTTCTACAATAAGAAAGAAGACTTGCATCTCAGTTCAATTCCATGCTTGACTCCACATGCCTCATTTATGTTATTCTGAATCTACAAATGTAGAACTTGAAGCAGACTTAAACATGTATCTTGGACTTGAATTGAGAACTCTTTGAGATCACTGTATGCTTCGCTTTCTCATTTTCTGACAATGATGACACTGTACATACTCTAAACAAATTTCACTTTTACTATAATTTTATACTCATTACCACAAATAACTGTTAGAGCAATCCTTTGAGATAGCTAATAATCTAACTCCATTTACAGATGAAGAAAACTAATTCTCTTAGATGTTAAGTAATTTGCCCAAGGTCACAAACATAATGTACAGTGGAACCAAGATTTGATCAGCATATGACTGACTTTAGAACCCTTATTTTTATTCTCTATTCTACTTATTCTAATCCTACTATTCTATTCTTACTCTGCTAACCCTTGTTCTACTTTTCTCTAATGGTTATATATTTCATGATTAAAATCAGTAAGTAAAAAGTCAAACTGTTAAAGAGTCATTAAAAGAAAACAAAGTTATCAAAGGTAAATTTACTTCAGGGTGCCTGGGTGGCTCAGTCAGTTAAGTGTCTGACTCCTGAATTTGGCTCAGGTCATGATCTCACTCAGAGTTGTGAGATCAAGCCCTGTATTGTATTGAGTTCCATGATCAGTGCGGAGTCTGTGAGAATCTCTGCCTCCCCCACTTTCCCTCCTCCCCATTCACTCTTTCTTGAAAATAGATAAAATCTTAAAAAAAAAAAAAAAAGTAAAATTACTTCAATTGAAATTTAACTTCCTTCCTACCACTAATAAAAAAGAATGATCACCTAGTCCATTCCTGAATATAGAACTGTTATGTTACCAACTTTATAAATTTTGAGCTTGAAAAAGAACTTCATGATTGCACTATCACAAAAGGTTAATACCAATTTAACCAATATTTTAATGCAGAAGGTATTAGGACATTTAACATTTTAAAGTCAAAGTTCCCAACAAAACTACAAACCAAATTTCAAATTGCCATCAATGCTTTATCACTTCATCTGTATATAAAACCGATTCTTAAGACTTAAAAACAATTACAGTACGTTCAACAATTCTTAATGTCAAGGGTTTTATCTGAGAGTTCTAACTGTAATGTAACGATATTTCCTTTTAATTAGTTTCAAGCACAGAGGGCAAAACAAAATTTTGTTTTAATTGGAGGAACTGGTTAGGTTAGGTTAGACTCGAATATTTTCTAACCTAAATTAAAAACTCTTTAATTCTTCCTTCCTTTATTTTTTTATAAACTCCTACCCCCAACATGGGGCTTGAACTTACAACCCCAAGATCAAGAGTCGTATGGCTGTACTGACTAAGCCTGACAGGTACCCCACTTAATTCTTCCTTTAAATTATATTTTTAAAATTAAAAAAAAAAAAAAAAAAAGTCTGGTTAAAGTAACATGTTCGTTATGGGATACTTGTGAAAATCAATGTTAAAAATCATTCATAGGGGTGCCTGGGTAGCTCAGCTGGTTAAATGTCTGACTATTGATTTTGGCCCAGGTCATAATCTCAGGATCCTGAAACTGAACCCCACTCAGCAGGGAGTCTACTTATCTTCCTCTCCTGCCGCTGCCCCTCCCCCTGCTCATGCTCTCTCACTTTCTCTCTTAAGTAAATCTTTTTAAAAAAATCATAATCATGCCATTCAATGTTGGCATCACTTTTAAGACTAAAGATAAATATTTAGATTTTTGTTATAATTCTGTCCAGTTTTATATATATATATATATATAATGCTGATAATTTTCTTATTCTTAGAACTAGAATAAATAGGTCAAAGATTATTTTTTGAGGCTTTTGATAAATATTTCTATATTATTATCAGTCATACCCTATGTGGATAATTCTCTTTTATTTTAATCACTTTTGAGAGGTAAAAAATAGTACCCTGATGTTCTTTTAACAAATATGTCATTGATTTGGCTATCATCAAGAAAATGATTAAATAAATTATAGTACAGCCAAACTGGAATACAGTGCAGCTACAGTATGCATAATGTACATTCGTATGCAGTGACACAGAAGGATATTCAAGGTAGATTATAGTGTGAAAAAAAAGCCATGGAATAAGCTTATGGCATACATTCTTTTTTGTGGGGGAAAAAGAAAAGAAAAAGAGAAGCCTTAAACATAATCGTAGTTGATGTACACTTTTTTTTAATGCGCATAAAAAAAGATCGGAAAGAACATACACTAAACTCTTAACCTGTATTTATAGTAGGATGAAAAGCAAGAGTCTGGGTAGAAAAGTGGGAAGAAACATACAATTTGTACCTAACTACTGCTTGAGTTTTAAAAAATTAGTATGTAAATAACATTTTTGAAGTAACAGCAACAATCTATTCACATTATTATACCAGAGTTCCTAAGTCTTCCTGTGGTGCTGCTGTCTAGCATTGTCACTATCACTCAAACCTATTTAGCACTTTTTATTGGTAACTACTTTACATTTTCCTCTATTTGATATCCTAATTTTACCTAACTTTTTTTTACTGCATCAAAACTACTTTACATTTTACTTCTATCATTTAAGGTTTTAAAAAGCATAAAAAAATAAAATAGTTCTTTGAGAATCTTTTTTTCTTTTTATAAATCTGAAATTTAAGAAAAAAAAAAAATCCCAAAGGACTGGTTTGGATAGAGATGTAGGAAAAGAAACTTCTAGCCTTCCACCAATATTTATGTTTTTTTGAACAGAGGGGAAACCTTTCCACAATTAGACTCTTTTATTTTTCCTTTTATATACTTATACATCCACTGCTACCTAGAATCCCAGAAGTTACCTGCAGTGAAGATATTTGGATGTCAATTATATTACTGATGGTTGTCAACTAAAGGAAAACCCATAAATCTTATTTATGTAAAAACTTACTCATTAAATCATACCAGGTTTTACAGGGAGTGGGAATGAAGCATGCTCTTAAAATGACATTAGATATGGTAATGTCTTTTTAGATGGCCAATCTACTAATCTGCTTTGTAACTCTGCAGATGGCTATTTGTATGTGTGGGAGTAACTGAATATAGAATACAAACCAGGAGTGATATTTAGTTCATTTCCTACAGCTAGACTCCAAACTTTCCCACGAACACTAGGGGGCAATCCCTGCCACCACAATTCTCGAACTCTTCTCGTACTACGCCTAGAATTAAAGGGGGAGAAAAAAAGGAGAGAGTTACTTTTTATATCAAAAACACTAGTCGCATGATGGTTTACCTAGTCTGTGGCCAAGCGACTGAATGATTTTTTAAGAATATGATTAAGTATATGATGCATTCTTTCTGTGGGGTTCATGTTTGTAGGCAACAGAAACCTAAAGAATACACAGCACCCTAAAGGAGGATAATAGTAATTTAAAGGGAGCTATCTTCTACAACTGCCACTTATAGGGTACAATGAGAGAATCAGAAATATGTGGACAATCACATAAAAAACAGGATAAAAGGAACGTAAAAATCTGTTGTCAACTCAGTACCAAAAAGAAAACCACAAGGTATTTCTATGGATAAGGCCCTAGTCTTTGAGAGGCAGTGTAGTCTGCTGAAGAGTGTAGGCTTTGGAGTCAGAGACCTGAGTTCAAATCTGGTTTAACTATTCATTAATTGTATAACCTTGGGCAAATTATTTAACCTTTCTGACCTTGAGCTTCTCTATAAGAAAAATGGGAGTAAAGGCTGTAAAGAATAAAATGTGATTACTTAAGTAAAGAGCCTAATTTGCTATCTGTCACACTGTATCAATATTCAACAAATCCCCTATGCACATCCTACACTAGGCACTGTAGAATACATCTCCCTCCTACCCTCCAGTCAGTCTAGAGGGAAGATAAGGCATGTACAAAAACATTATCAGAAAATAAAAGGCAAAGTAAAGCAAGAACTACATTAGTCTCAAACTATAATGGTACATTACAGGAGGGAAAGATCATTTATAGCATATTTATGATTAAGAGAAACATATTAAAAATCACTTTAATATTTAACATTTAAAAAATGCAACTTACAATAAATGTACATACTTAATATTTTCTTTGCAAAAACCTGCTATTACATCAATAGTGCATCTTATGACAGGATATGTGAAAATTAATATGGTAACTGAGGAAATTAACATTACGTGGATAACTTGCACTTCAGATGGATATCTTCAAAGGACAGGTAAGATTCTGACAGGCATAGAGGATGGTCAGTAAGGTAGGTATTAGAGATTGAGGGATTTATAAAATTAAAGGCACAGAGATAATCATGAAATTTTTCAGACACTGATTAACATTATCATTTAGCCAAAGCATAAGATACATGTTAGAAGTAATAAAAATGAAGAATTAGAAACATGAGATCTTTGGAAACAGACTGGAATTCAGGAAAAGTCTGCTTACTTACATTACTTCCCAATTGGGCAGTATTTCATTGATCCAAATTACCATTGCACTTGCAATATTTTCTTCCTGTTTAAATCGTTCTTTCATTATTTTTTTCCTTTTATAGGCGTCTTTAATTTCTGTTTTAAACAAGCAAAAATTGTTTCAATACAAAAAAGCTGGATCATATGCCCTTCTCTTTCTACCTAACTCTAAAAAAGACACATTAAAAATGACATTAGGCGCGTCTGGGTGGCTCACTGGTTAAGCATCCAACTCTCAGCTTCTACTTAAGTCATGATCTCAGGGTCATGAGATCAAGCCCCACATTGGGCTCCATGCTCAGCAGGGAGTTTGCTTGAGATGCACTCTCTCCCTCTTCCTCTGCCCCACCTCGTGCTCACGCTCTCTAAAATAAATAAATGAATCTTTTCAAAAAATGACATTAAATAACATTAAAAAATAATTTTGCAGGCACCTGGGTGGCTCAGTGGGTTAAGCCTCTGCCTTCAGCTTAGGTCATGATCTCAGGGTCCTGAGATCGAACCCCGCATCGGGCTCTCTGCCCAGCAGGGAGCCTGCTTCACCACTCTCTCTGCCTGCCTCTCAGCCTACTTGTGATCTGTCAAATAAATAAAATATTAAAAAAATTTTGCCAATGGCACTATTATAGTTAACCCTTTCTACAATGATGTCTCACTAATTAGATTCAAATTTAAAAGACTGTAACATACACACATACACAACACTCCTCTGAAAATCAGAAGTTACAATTCTGAAACAAGCGATGCCTCAAAAAGAGAACAGATATGTACATAAAATAATTATATATTATAACCATATATTTTATATTATGATGATAATGTGTCATATTAACATATTTATTACATACTGTAATCATAGTACATATTATTATATATATTATTAATGCATTAATAATAATATATTATATATAATGCTTTATATTTATGTTTGTTTATAGTATATATAATTCTAGACCTGGTGGGGACTTCAGAGGTCAGCTAGCCAAAATGTTTACTAATTGTGTTTCACAAATGCCTCAAAAATCATTTTAAGGGGCAAGCAGGAGGCAGGAGGCCAAGTAAGCAGATTCTATATAAGGTTTTTGTTTTGTTTTTTTTTAAGATTTTATTTATTTATTTGACAGAGAGAGAGATCACAAGTAGGCAGAGAGGCAGGCAGAGAGAGGGGGGATGCAGGTTCCCTGCTGAGCAGAGAGCCGGATCGATGCGAGGCTCGATCCCAGGACCCTAGGATCATGACCTGAGCTGAAGGCAGAGGCTTTAACCCACTGAGCCACCCAGGCGCCCTCCTTTTTTTTTTTTTTTTAAAAGATCTATTTTATGGGACAGAGTGAGCAGCAGTTGGGGGAGAGGGAGATAATCTCAAAGCAGACTCCCCACTGAGCACAGAGCCCAACCAAGGCCCAGTCCCACAGCTCATGAGATCATGATCTGAGCCAAAAATCAAGAGTCAGAAGCTCAACCAACTCAGGAACCCCTATATAAGGTTTCTTTGTGGAAAATTCCACTTCTTTTAAAACAAAAAACAAAAAAGTGTTAAAAAATAATAATAATAATAATAAACTAAACCAAAAAAAGGTTTTAGCCTAAATCTAGTCAATCTATATCCAGGTAGTATCAAAGAAGATTAAAGCTATTACCTTCTTTTTTAGGGGTTTCTTTTTAATTTAAATTCATTTTAATTAACATGTAGTGTATTACTAGTTTCAGAGGCAGAGTTCAGTGATTCATCAGTCTTATATCACACCCAGTGCTAATTCCATCCAGTGCCCATCACCCAGCTATCCCCCCCCCCCCCCCCCCCCCCCCCCCCCAGCAAGCCTCGGTTTGTTTCCTGTGATTAAGAGTTTCTTATGGTTCGTCTCCCTCTGATTTCGTCTTGTTTTATTTTTCCCGTGTTTCTTTTACTAACCAGAATCATGGCGTATGTATTGTTCTTTGATGTAAAGCTACTACCTTCTGATTTCCCAATTTAATGTTATTTCTTCCATATCATGTTGTTAGGATCATGTATTTATCAATAACTATTGTAAACATTAATCAATTAGTAAAGTCAAAATTCAGAGTCACCTAAAATTTGTTGCGTATGTCGGGAATATTTCAAATTCTAGATAGTAAAATAAACCCAACCAACGTTTAAATGATCAGGGCTTTTAGAAAGATGTAACTGGCCTTACAGGTTTCTTATAATATTAAAAAATTAACTTCATTTCCAAAATAGTGCCACAAAATAGGAATGTATACTATGATAATATTCTACTAACTTAAGTCAAAGAAAAAAAATTCATTGTTAAAAGGCATGTGTCTAGGGGCACCTGGGTGGCTCAGTGGGTTAAGCCTCTGCTTTTGGCTCAGGTCATGACCTCAGGGTCCTAGGATAGAGCCCTGCGTCGGGCTCCCTGCTTGGTGGGGAGCCTGTTTCCCCCTCTCTCTGCCTTTCTCTCTGCCTACTTGTGATCTCTCTCTCTCTCTGTAAAATAAATGGGTAGGATCTTTAAGATCCTACCTACAAAATTAAAATAAAATAAAAATAAAAATAAAATAATAATAATAAAATAATAAAATAAATAATAAAATATATTAAATAAAATATATTTTATTTTATTTATATATAATATATATTAAATATATTATATATAATATTATATAAATATATATTATATAGTTATATATAATTATATATTATATTATATATAATATATATTAAAAAATAAAATAAAATAAAAATAAAATAATAAATAAAATAAAATAAAACAAAACAAAATAAAATGTGTCTAAAAATATATATAGCTATATAATATTTTCTGAAAATGTATCCTGAACTAATAGTACTTAGTAAATAAATACTGTTAAATTATCCTTACACTATACTTCTTGGTGGAGGAGAGACAGAATAAATAAATGTGCGTATTTATATACCAGAATATACATTTATGTGCCTGTCCAAATGACACAACTAGGATTCCAGAGAAACTCCATTAAGTTACAAAAGCAAATTCTAATTTCAGATTGTATTCTCACAGTCATATAGGAAGTTAAAGTGTAAAATTACTAAATTATAAAATATTAAAAGTTTAAAAACTGTAAAAGTGAACTTCATGAAATAAATTCATATCATTTCCATTCATAAGTTAAAATAATAGTAGTTGAAGGTTTATCATTGCAATTAAAAGAATTCTTAGTCTGCTGCCTTTCTCCTATTAGTTTTGTAAAAGTATTTGTAGACAAAGTATGACTTTTTTTTTAAGGTTTTTATTTATTTGTCAGAGAGCACACGAGTACAAGCAAGGGGAACAGTAGGCAGGGGGAGAAGCAGGATTCCTGCTGAGCAAGGAACCCGATGCAAGACTTGATCCCAGGACCCTGGGATCATGATCCCAGCCCAAGGCAGATACTCAACCCAGGTGTCCCTGACATTTTGTTTTTAACGACAGATTTAGTTAGAAAAATAAGAAATTAGCATCATCTTAAAGATGGACTTAATCAATTTCATCATCTACCTTCCTGTTGAAAATAACCAACGGGTTAGCTTCCTAATTGACATCAATAAATTAAATACACCAATTAGACTTAAATTCTATACCTCGTTTTTTAGCCTCAGCCACCATTTCATCATATTCTTGTCGGTGACGTAAAGCTTCTTCCACAGATTTGGCAGGTAGGTTTCTGGGGGAGACAAAATGTTCTAAGTCAATTTTTAAAAAACTAACTTTTAAATGTATAAACTTGTTCCTTTTTATAGCCAAATACAAACAATTTCTATCTTAACCGCGTTTCATACCTTAAGGAAGTATAAGGTTGAAAAGAACTGCATTTTATAAAAGAATCAGAATCCAGATTGCTAGTATTTATTATATAAATGTTACTATATTTGTATGTCTGACATATACATGTTTATATATTATTTACAGATTTCAGCCAGTATTTCTAGGTTATTTGTCAAACCCACTTATTAGTTTTTTTGGTCAATTTTTTTCGAGGTATAATTTTCATACAATAAAATTAATGAACATATTTCAAGAATACAGTTTGACAAGTTTTAAGAAATGTATATACCTGTGCAATCAACATATTAATCAAGATATAGAACAGTTCCGTCATTCTACAAAGTGTCACTATAACCTCTTTGGACTCAATACTTACCCACTTCCTACCTTAGGCAATCGTCTTTGATTTCTATCTCTACACATTACCTTTTATTTTTTTCTTAAGATTTGGGAGAGAGAGAGAGAATGGTGTGGGGCAGGGGAGCAGAGACAGGGAGAGAAATCCTCAAGCAGACTCCCCACAAGTGGAGCCTGGCACAGGGCTGGATCCCAGGACCCTGAGATAATGACCTGAGTCAAAACCAGGAGTCCACGCCTAACTGACTGAGCCACCCTGGCACCCATAGTTAGTTGCCTTTTAAAGAATTTTGCATCAGAAAAAATAATAATAATAATTTCATATAGATTCTTTTTTGTCTAGTTTCTTTTGCTGAACATGCTTTTGAAATCCAGCCATGTTATTCTGCATACTAGTAATTCTTTTAATTAGTATTTAATTAGTATTTCTTTTAATTGGTGAGTAGTGTCCTATTTATCCATGTGGAGGAACATTTAGATTGTTTCCAGTTTAGGGCCACCACAAATAAAGATATTCTAAATATTCACTTCAAGCCTTTGTGTAGGTATCTGCTTTCATTTCTCTTGGGTAAATACTTAGGAGTAGAATTCTTGGGTTATATGGTAAGTGCAGGTATACTTTTATTAAATTGCTTCCTACTTTCAGAGTGTTAAGATAACATTCCACCTAAAATCTGATAATCGGTTACTGACTTGCATATACTATATTTTGGCTTATAAAATTAATGGCTTCACAGAGCAGGTGATTTAGATATATGACTATGCAAAAGAAGTACATTTGAATACTACCACATATCCAAATATATCATTATAATGTCCAGTTTGGGGAGTCAGGTTTTTTAATTAAAAAAAAATTTTTTTAAAGTAACTTCCACACCCAATGTGGGGCTTTAACTCATGACCCTGAGATCAAGAGTCCCATGCTCTATGGCTGAGACCACCAGGTGATCCTCAGTGTTTTGAATTGCTTTCAACAGGCTAAGATGGGGAAAGATATGTCACAGACTTTCAAATCATACATTTTACGTCTTGTTCTCAAGTTAGATTCCTCAGGTATGTTGTAATAGGGAGGAACAACGGTTAAGACTTCCTTAGGCCAAAAAAAAAAAAAAAAAAAAGACTTCCTTAGGCCATAATGGTAAGAGGGACCAGGCTTATCCTCTTGCCTTAATTAATTAAAAAAATGAACAGAACATACTAAGCAATAGTTTCTAGACACTGGACAACAGGCAGCAGAAGACATAAGAAGATCCTTATGAGAAAGGAAACCAACAAGATGACCATACAAATACCTAAGCACACGGCCTGAGGTTTCTAGGTCTCAGTGCTGGAAGTACCCAGAGTCCATCAGTCTTGCTGAGTTGAGGAAACAGAGTTTGGAGTTGAGAAGTCCACAACTAGACTTTGCAGATCAGACTATAGAGAGAGGGGAGCTACTGGGTATCATCTCAAATTTCTGGCTGAGTACTATTTAAGCATGCATGATTAAATTATGGTAGCCAAGGAAAGAAATACCAGAAAAGAATAGGTAGAACATTCTCAAAGATTACATGAGCCATTCAGAGTGGAAAGACCTCCCAATAGATAAAAGTATCCAGGGGAATCATTAGGGTACTGCTTCAGTAGTAAGGATACTAGTTCTAAACGAAAGGCTCTTCTAGAATCACTCTAACGATGATTAGATTAAAAGGGGAAGCCAATCCCAAAAAACTTTGTAAGACACTAAAGCCAAACAATATTTAAAGAAATACAAAAAGTCCAGCATCCAATTATGTAAACTCACAAAATCTAGTGTCCAATAAAAGTTACCAAGGAACCAAAGCAGCAGGAAAATACAATTTATACTGAGGGAAAAAATCAACAGAGATAGTGAAGAAATGTCAGGTAACAATATTGTAACTCAAGGATGATACAACTGCTATTGTAAATATACTCAAGAAGGTAGAAGACAGCAGGAACATGATAAAAACTCAAGATCAAACATCTATAGATGAAAAGTGCAATTTTCTAAACTGAAAAACACAAAAGATGTGCCTGACAGCAGATATAAACTGCAGGAAAAAAATTAAGTGAGCCTTAAGATATAATAGAAATCTTCACAAAATGAAATGCAAAGAGAAAAAGTATCCCTCAACCCCCCTGAAACAGCCTTAGTTGTGGGATATGAGCAGTATCAAGCAACATATGCTTAACTGACTCAGAAGAAAAGGGAGAGGGAGCAGATAAAAAACAGTTGAATAAAGGCAACAATTTTTCCAAAGTTGATATAAAATTAAAAAGGCAGATACATTGAGTTTAATGAACCCCAAACAAAAGGAACATGAGGGAAACCACACCAAAGCATATCATCAAATTCATGAAAATTAGAGATAAAGAAAAATCTTAAAAGCATTCAGAGTGAAAGAATTCAGACAGCAGACCAGCACTACAAAAAGTGTTAAAAGAACATTCAGTGGGGGTGCCTGAGTGGCTCAATTGGTTAAGCATCTTCCTTCAGTGCAGATCATGGTCCTGGGATCAAGCCCCACATGTGGCTCCCTGCTCAGCAGGGAGTCTGCTCCTCCATCTCCCTCTGCCCATCTCCCCCACCCCTGCTCGTGCTTTCTCACAGGGGGCACTCCCTAATAAATAAATAAAATCTTAAAAAAAAAAAAAAAGCCATTTAGTAGAAGGAAATAATAGCAGACGGAAATCTAATTACTCAAATTCTTAGAAGATAAAAGGTTTAAAGAAAAAAGTAAAAATGTATGGTGGGATGTGATGGTTAGTTTCATGTGTCAAACTTTTTCTCTCACTCTCTCTCTTTCTATGCCTGCTTGCCTGCCTTTGAGATGGGACATGGGTCCTCTCCTGCCTTTGGACTTGGACTGGACTTGGACTGGAAATTACACTATCAGCTTTCCTATTTCACAGCCTTGGAACTTGAACTGGACATGGAACATCAGCTTCCCTGGGTCTCCAGCTTGCTGATTGCACATCTTCAGACTTCTCAGTCTCCAAATTCTTGACAGCCATTTCCTTATAATACATCTCTTACATATAGGAAATATATAAAGAAGAACCTTAATACATGGCATTTCCACTTCTCTAAAGAACACTAGTTGTACATGGAATTTATAACATGTAAAGCAGAAGTATATTGCTGTAATGTTCTTATATATGTGAAATGGTATAATATCACTTGAAGGTAGTCCATGAAGGGTCAAGATATGTATTACAGAGAAACTACTAATAAAATATTAAAAATATAGGCAATTCACCAATAATAGATGAAATTAAAAGTCAACAAAATATTTTATCCAAAAGAAGGCCAAAAATAAAACAGTAGAACTTTGATTGATATCCTATAATAAAGATGAATTTCTCCACCTCCTTAGGATCTAGCTGTAAACACAGAATTGTTTCTAATAAGATTTAAAGAAAAGTGTGGAATCTCTTAGAAGACTTTCTAAAAGGAGAGCTGACTCAGCTGCAAGAGACCTTTCTACCAGGTTTGTCCCAATTGCAAGTGCAAGGTCAGCATGAGAGTGAAGTCAGTTCCTCAAGGTGGTGCAACAGAAAGGTATGAACCTGGGTTCTTGATCCATGGAGACACCATACTAGCTCCGAATTGCCCAACTCTGGGCCATGTATATATGAGGGAATAAATCCTTACATGTTTAAGCCACTATTTGGGGAGCCTCTTACCTGTAGTTGAATTTAACTGCTGAGTGATATACCAGTTAAACAATAATAATGCTCTAAAGGGCAAGGACCATCACGAACCCCACCCATCTGACTCCAACCACTCTCAAAATCCACTGAGTTTAGCCCTTACACTAGATTAATTAACATTATGATTCCTAGTGTTGCTTAACCTTAAATCTTACAAACTGATGTTGTCCAAAGCTGCTTCCTACCCAGATACTAACCAACCATTAACCCCAATCCCAGCCTTAAGTCTCCCTCATTTCCTTTTACAAACTGTCTTGCCTGTATCTCTGGATATAGTTTGGTATCACAAAGGAACGGGTTTAATGGTTTTTCAATTTCAGATGCTATTACTATATAAAGAAGAAACTTTATTTATTGCAAGAAAATAAGACCACAGAAAAAAAAGAGAAAGAAGCTAAATATAAATCCAGTTTTCAAGTAAATAGTGATCCAGACTCAGTAATACTGTTTTCTCTTTTGTTCCCTCCAGCCTAGAGAGTAAATGCTTTTCTGCACCTATTAATCTTTTGACCTCATATTCCCTTCTTTTGCTTTTCTAGTCCTTCTAACAATCCTGTAATAAACTCCTCTATTAAAGTCCCTCTGTTTGAAATCACTATACTGGTGTCTGTTTTTCCTGATTGGACCCTGAACCACTAAGATACAGAAAATTACTTGATTGATAGCTATACTTCATCTACGTCTAGAAATTTGTATTTTACCAAAAGAGAAACAGCTTGATTTAAATTTTATTTCTAGTTTTTGAGCTATATGTCTACTCTTCTTTTTGTTTAGATTTTACTCATTTATTTGACAGAGAGAGAGAAAGCACAAGCAGGGGGAGAAGCAGAGGGAGAAGGAGAAGCAGACTCCCCACTGACCTGGGAGCCCAACACAGGGCTCAATCCCAGGACCCCTGGGGTCATGACCTGAGCCGAAGGCAAACACTTAACCAACTGAGCCACCCAGGTGCCCCAAAATGTCAATCAATTGTGTGGTCAAGAGAAGAAACCATTAATGAATATTTAAGACAGCATATCATGCTGCAATACATGATATGAACATTTGCTGCTTTTCAAAAGTTTATGCTTTACTTTTTTGTCAGCTTTCCCTTGTATCTTAAGATTTCTCCATTTTGTTTGGTACTGTATATGCAGTAATTCAGCAAGGAAGCCAGAATAGAAAGAGGAGAAGCTCTATCCACTGGTGGTTTTAAAAAAGTCTTCTAAGCAACAATGATTTAAGACATAGAAGAGTTGGGGTGCGTGGAATGGCTCAGTTGTTAAGTGTCTGCCTTTGGTTCGGGTCATGATGCTGGGGTCCTGGAATCGAGCCCCGCCTCGAACTCCCTTGCTCAGCAGGAAGTCTGCTTCTCCCTCTCCGACTCCCCCTGCTTGTGTTCCCTCTCTCTCTGTCAAATAAATAAATAAAATCTTTTAAAAAAATAAAAAATAAATAAAACATAGAAAAGTCAGTTCATATGGATGCTCTTACCTTTCTGTCCAAGGCTGGCTTTATTTCAAGGTGGATTAAGATAGCAATAGGCAGAGAGAAAATTAACCAAAGGACGAAATTACAGAAATTCCTACATTTTAAATCTGAGATTTCAGATGATTAAATGTTAGAGTTGCTTCTTACATAAAGAAGTTCTGACTACAAAAACCTATGCAGTCAATGATTCTAGATGTTTGTGCAAAATTACAGAGGCTAACAAAAGAAAAGTAGCACCAATTCACAAACCCCCTTTACAAGGGGAAATTCTTCTCCTCCTCCTACTATCACTGTGACTGATGAAACTGAGGGAAAAACTTCTGCCCCTTTCTCTACCTCTACCCAGATGCTATCTCATAGAGCAGTGGTGTTAACAGAACTTGGCTGCATCCAGAAACAGAACAACACTACAGATTACGTAAGTCTCTGCTCCAACTTCTCAGCCTGTGAAAGGATGATGTGAACTGGCCCAGATCTGCTGGGAAGTATTCTGAGGGAGATAAAATATGAAGTTCCATTTATTATTTATTTATTTTAAAAGTTTATTTTATTTTTTTTAAAGATTTTATTTATTTGACAGAGAGAAACACAGTGAGAGAGGGAACACAAGCAGAGGGAATGGTAGCGGGAGAAGCAGGCTTCCCGCCGAGCAGGGAGCCTGATGTGGGGCTTGATCCCAGGACTCTGGGATCATGACCTGAGCTGAAGGCAGACGCTTAACGGCTGAGCCACCCAGGCACCCCTTAAAAGTTTATTTTAGAGAGAGAGACTGCAGGCAGAGGGAGGGGCAGTGGGAGAGGAGAATCTCAAGCAGACCAGGCTGAGTGTGAAGCCCAATGTGGAGCTCAATCTCATGACCTGAGCTGAAATCAAGAGTCAGACGTTTAACCAACTGAGCCATCCAGGCACCCTGGAGTGCCATTTAATATGCAAGTTGCACCCATCCATTCTCATCTGGTTTTATTATTAATAAAGTCAAAGTTTTCATTCTCATTGGTTCTCCAGATCTATTTTTTAATTGTTGAAGTACAAGAGGGATGAGCTATAAGGTAGTCCCATATTCTAAAGCTTCTGTTAGCTTTAGTTACATAAATGGTAAATCATATAAATCACTTCCCCAAAAAAGACCCCTCCAATTTTAGAAAGGTGAACAAAATTTTTAATTAAATTGCAGCATCTCAGAACTGAGGGGAACAGTTGCTATCAAGTGAACAAAATCACATAGAAACAGTATAGGAGCTGTAATATTTACTATAATTCCCATATTAGGGCACCTGGGTGGCTCAGTTGGTTAAGAAACTGCCTTTGGCTCAGGTCATGATCCTGGAGTCCCAGGATCGAGTCCCACACCTGGCTCCCGACTCCGTGGGGAGTCTGCTTCTCCATCTGACTTTCTCCCCTCTCATGCTCTTTCTCTCTCTCTCTCAAATAAATAAAAACCTTAAAATAAAATATAATTCCCATATTAATTTTCAGATAGTAGTGTGGAAAAGAAAATCATTCTTTCCATTGTTTATGCATTTTAGGTACACTGAGATCTTCTTATAAATTTATTGTGTCTAGTACTATTTCAAGTTCCAATTTTGTGGAACTGCTTATATGCATTACAAGAAAAATTTAAGAGAAGCAGGAATCACTAAAGGTTGAAGTCAAAGACTTGACTGGATGGCAAAGATAAAGCCAAATCCTTAAAAGATTAGGTAGGTGAGAAGTGGAAATAAGATAACTGCATCCCAAATGAGGGCAATAAATGAGCAAAGGTACGAAGGCAAGACTTAAATAGGTTCGGTTGTAAAATAAAACATGGTGTAAAGAAAAATATGTCCCAAATACTGTTTAGAAAAGGACGTTTTGCATAAAATTTTTATGAACTCCTGGAAGAAATGAAGAGTCCTGATAAAGAGCTTAATCCATTTTGGATGTATTTTAGCAAGTTTAAGAAAACTCTTTTGGGAACTTAGCTGACTGCCTAGCAGAGTCTGAAGGTCTTTAACCAGGCATTCTCTTCTGGCTTATCTAACCACTTTGAATTGACCTGATTTATTCTCCTCCTTGGCAGTAAGACTTAAATAAAACTCTGACATGTTCTCATAACTAAATTTCTGAAAATCTTTTTTTTTGAACCAATGGAAAAATAAATATGAACATGTTCAAGTCCTTTAAAAAGAGTGTCATGATCACAATACTTTAATGTGAAGGAATGCAACAAGAATAAAATATATATATATATATATACTCATGTGCAACCTTTCTTCTCGTACAATGTCTAAAAAATATTCAATTCAACCTCTGCTGTTTGGCTCTAGATTCTTTTATTATGTTCCTCTTGATAACGGGGGAAAAAGCTTCAGACAAGGAAAATAACGACAAAACAGGTTAGGAATTTTTACTCTGAAAGGAAAGAGAAGTCTAGAAGAAGAAAAAGAATAGGTCAAGAGAGCCCAAGAAGGGCAAAAGGAGTTAAGAACCAGAGGTCTTGCTTTAGGGAAGGTGTCTTTTGTCTAATAACAAATCAAAGACAGTATTTTGAAGAACACCAGCTTTGTGGAAGGCTGAAATGGGAAGGGTAGAGAAACCAAAGGGAAGAAATTAAAATGTTTTAGTGGGTATTAAGAATATATTCTTTTTTTATTTTATTTTATTTTTTTTTAAGATTTTTAGTTATTTATTTGACAGAGAGATCACAAGTAGGCAGAGAGGCAAGCACAGAGTTGGGGGGGGAAGCAGGCTCCCCGCTGAGCAGAGAGCCCAATGTGGGGCTCAATCCCAGGACCCTGAGATCATGACCTGAGCCAAAGCTAGAGGCTTTAACCCACTGAGCCACTCAGGAGCCCCTAAGAATATATTCTTGGGGTACCTGGGGGACTCAATTGGTTAACCATCTGCCTTAAGCTCAAGTCATGATTCCAGAGTCCTGGAATCAAGCCCCAGGTGGGGCTCTAGTCTGCTTCTCCCTCTTCCTCTGCTCTTCCCTCCCCCTCTCATATTCTCTCTCTCAAATAAAATCTTTAAAATATATATATATATTCTTTATAAGAGTAAACCAACTAGCTGATAGTCAGTAGTTATTATTTCAAGTTGCAATCTCAAAAATTGTCCAAAAGGCAAGGACAAATACATCTTAAGTACATATTAAAGGTCAAGAAAAAAAAAAACAATTGCCTTATCTTGTTAAGATAAGGCAGGAGGGGTTGAAATAAGAATAGATATTTAAAAAGCAAAGATTTTATGTTTCACACATTGGCTCAGAGATCAAGAAAATATGTATAAAGTTTGGACATCAATAATATATTCTTCCCTGGGGCGCCTGGGTGGCTCAGTCGTTAAGCTGCTGCCTTCGGCTCAGGTCATGATCCCAGAGTCCTGGGATCGAGCCCCACATCGGGCTCCTTGCTCGGCAGGAAGCCTGCTTCTCCTGCTACTATTCCCTCTGCTTGTGTTCCCTCTCTCACTGTGTTTCTCACTGTCAAATAAATAAAATCTTTAAAAAAAAAAAAAAAAAAAAAAATATATATATATATATATATATATATATATATATATATATATATATATATATATATATTCTTCCCTATTAGTTTTAGGATACATGACTCAGATTTTTTAAATTTTCTTTAAAAAAAGCCATTTCTATATTTAATTTCTCAATATACTGAAATTGAAATTGAAATTGAACTTTAAACTAAATTGAAGTTTAAAATATAAACAGTGTACCCGATGACAACCAGAATACTTACGATGGTCGATCCTCAAGAATCAAGGCAGTGGTAGAAAGCGGCTCAAATTCAAAATTCTTACGTCTTGAAGACTGAGGTGGTGGTTTCCAGGTCCTCCCAGTTCGTGCTTCATATTCCTAGAATAGATAAAAATATACTTTATGCAGAATCTTTTCCAATTTTCAGTTTGTATTATTAAATCTATCTCATTAAAGATATTACACTACAATAAAAGATACAACTCATACATTACTTTGATAAAACTATGAGGCAGACAGAAAAAGTCACTTTTTTCCCCTAAAGAATCTAAATCATGAATTTATATTATATATAAAGTATCAAAGTATCTTAAGAAAAGAGGAAGATACAAATGCACTACATTAATGAGTTAAGGTTTTAGGGAGATGCTCCTGATTGCCTTCTATGGTATCAGCTATCCAAGTCCAGCTTCAAATCTCTAAGCAGATAAACCTACTTTCTAACCCTTCAGTCAGATCAATAACGGAAATGTTGACATAGGCACAATCCTATTGTAATGCCCTGAAGATCTCTCCCAAGAGTAACAATGAGCCTGTAATCAAAATGCTGGTTTCAATTTTGACCTACTTTGAATCTAAATACTATAAATCTACCTATTTCCTCTAAATATAAACAATAATTCACCATCATTTCTTATCCAAAAATATGGCAAAAGATTGTCAAATACACTACTAAAATTAAGAAACTATTGTTACAGTATCTTTCTAATTCATCTGAACAGATAATCCTATCAAAAGAAATGAAGTTAATTTGATATGGTTTGTTCTTGGTGGATACCTTTCAATTTCTACAAATGAGCATTTTTTCACAAATGTTCACAGACCTCTACTGAAATTATTTCCAGAAATTTAACAAAGATCAATAACAAGTTATGGGCTTAGAGTTTCCAGAACCCACATTTTCCCTTTAAAAAAAATAATAAAAAATAATTCAATCTAGATTTGATCATCTCTAGGTAACAAATATATTTTTCATGAAATTCTCAAAGGGGCACCTGGGTAACTCAGTTAGTTAAGTATCTGTCTGACTCTTGGTTTCAGCTCAGATAGTGATCTTGGGATCCTGAGATTGAGCCCTGGGTTGTGAGGCTCTGTACTCATTGGGAGTCTGCTTGTGTTTCTTTCCCTCTCTCTCTGCCCCTCCCCACGCTCACACAGGCTCTCCCTCAAATAAACAAAATCTTAAAAAAAAAATTCTTTTTTTTTTTTTTTTTTTTAAAAATTCTTAAACATTATATAATTTCATGGGTAGATTTGCAAGTCTACTAGCATTGCATTTCACTTTCTTCATTAATTTTTTAAAAGATTTTATTTATTTATTTGACAGAGAGAGAGATTACAAGTAGGCAGAGAGGCAGGCAGAGGGAGAGGGGGAAGCAGGCTCCCCGCTGAGCAGAGAACCCGATGCGGAGCTTGATCCCAGGACCCTGAGATCATGACCTGAGCCAAAGGCAGAGGCTTTAACGCACTAAGCCACCCAGGCACCCCACCCACTGAGCCACCCAGGTGCCCCACTTTCTTTATTAATTTAAATGAAGAAAATGAAATGCACTTGAAGTGATCAAGTGCTGCACTTACTGGCTGCTTTCCTACCATGGCCTATAATTCTTTTTATATTATTACCTTTACCAACTCAAAGACTATTTCTCCCTACTAAATCAAACAGTTGTAAAATAATAAAATGATGGTTCTATCCCCCTTAAAAATTTGATGGTCTTGTTGAGGTTTAATTGTCTAATATAGCATATTACTTTTTTTTTTTTTATTCGACAGAGAGGAGAGAGATCACAAGTAGGCAGAGAGGCAGGCAGAGAGAGAGGGGGAAGCAGGCTGCCCGCTGAGCAGAGAGCCCGATGCGGGGCTCGATCCCAGGACCCTGAGATCATGACCTGAGCTGAAGGCAGAGACTTTAACCCACTGAGCCACCCAGTTTATGCTGTCTTAAATTCTATAAACTCTAGCTTACTTTATAGTTATTGCCAGTGTTTATAAGGGGTTGTACTATTGTTTTATAATTCTTTTTTTAAATTTTATTTTATTTGAGAGCCAGAGAGAGATGGAGCAGGGGGAGGGGCAGTAGGAGAAGCAAACTCCCTGCTGAGCAGAGAGCCTGACTTGGGGCTTGATCCCAGGACCCTGGGACCAGGAGCTGAGCCGAAGGCAGACCCTTAATCGACTGAGCCACCGAGGCACCCTTGTTTTATAATTCTTTTTTTTTTTCCTGTTTTATAATTCTTTAGTTCTGCATCTCCCCTTCCATCTAGTAAATCTATGCTCTGTTAATCTGAGACCTCCTTTGGATAACTGCACTGGATTTTTAGAGACTTCCTGCTCAAGTTATTTAAGACTGTGTATGTTCATTTATACTAACTCCCGTCCCAAAGAATTATACAGCTTTTGAGAGTCAAAAGGTCACTCATTTCTTTATCAGAATTTTCTTTACTAACATCTAGGATGTGTATGTAATTATGATCAATGCTTTTTTGCTTCATTACAAACTCAAATATAACAAATCCCCTTTTCTGCTAATGTTTTTCTTATTAAAAGTCATAGATGCAGGGCGCCTGGGTGGCTCAGATGGTTAAGCAATTGCCTTCAGCTCAGGTCATGACTCTGTAGTCCTGGGATGGAGCCCTGAATCAGGCTTCCTGCTCAGTGGGGAGCCTGCTTCTCCCTCTCCTACTTCCACTGCTTGTGCACAAACACTCTCTTGCTCTGTCAAATAAATAAATGAAATCTTAAAAATAAATCATAGATGCTAGACATATATGAGGTTTTTTGGGGAGTTTTTTTTACTCATTTAAATGGCACTTTGTTTTCCTACAATGTGACATAGTCTCACTGCCAGACAGAATACAATGAATATTACCCAATAAAGCATTTCCTATGCAAATAAATGTCAATGCACAGACAGCAAAACAGCATTTCTAAATCAATATATTAACAAAATTTACGGACATAATGTACCATGCACTGTTTTAAACATTTAACACACTTGATCCTTGAAAAAAACCTGTGAGGCACCTAACTCACAATAGAGGAACCTAAGGCACAAAGATATGCAGTCACTTGCAGTCACTTGCTGAAGGTCATAAATGGCGGACAGAATAGCTCCAGAGCCTGGCCTTTTAACAATCTATTACTTTATTATATTATAATAAACAGTCAAGTAGCTATCTATGACAATTTAAAAAAATGAGATAGATAAAATCATTCAGTGAGAGAATAATGGAGATCTTTAAAATGGTTAGATCAGGCTAACAATATACTGATCCAACTAAACATCACAAGAAAAGACCACCAGATGATGTTTTGTGTTACGAGGCAGTATGAAGTATATACCACCCTTCTTGACATATTCTTGCCAAAAGAAAAATCAAACTTACATGAGATTAAACCTCTAGAACTGTGCTCTCCAATATGGTAGTCAAAGAAGTAACAGCCAAGTATGTCACATAGGCTAAATATATATAGAAAAACAACGAGGAATCTGAACTATTAAGAGGTTCTCCTCTGGAGGACTGGACTAAGAATGAAGGGTAATTGTTTTCCTTTAACATATTCAGTATTATTTGTATTTTTTTTACAAGAAGACATAAAGTATTTTGTAAGACAGATAACTTACATTCACAGTAGATAATTGACAAAGATTTTACCGAAGAGGTAGGATCAGAACCGGGGCAAAATGATGGGTATTAATTCCATAGGCAGAAAGAACAGGAAAGAACAAGTCGAGGGGGGTGGGGGGTGCAAGCAAAGGCATGGATGAGAGCAACACATTAATCTCATTGAACATGAAAAAGGACAGGAAATAAGGTTGAATACGTTAGGCTAAATTGTGGAATCTTCCACTGATGAAAATATTTGGAATACATGAACAAAATGGAGAGCCACTAAAGGTCTAGATTAAGAAGACAAAAAAAGAAAAAAAAAAGAAGAAGAAGAAGAAGAAAGTTGGTTTTAAATAGGCTTTATACCCAATGAGGGGTTTGAACCCATGACTCCAAGATCAAGAGTAGCATGTTCTACTGAGTGAGCCAGCCAGGTGCCCCTAAAGCCTAGCTTTGATGAAAGTCGCTTTTTTTTATTAAAAATTAACTGAAGTGGCACCTGGGTGGCTCAGTTGTTATGCATCCGCCTTTGGCTCAGTCATGATCCCAGGGAACTAGGATATAGCCACATCGGGCTCCCTGCTCAGCGAGAAGCCTGCTACTCCCTCTCCCACTCCCCGTGCCTTGTGTTCCCTCTCTAGCTGTATCTCTGTCAAATAAATAAATAAATAAACAAACAAATAAATAAAATCTTTTAAAAAATTAACTGAATTAAGTACACATTTAATATAAAGGTTACATAAAATGGGGCACCTAAATATCATTTATGTATCTACCTTACAAATGGGCTTTATACAGATTGTCATTCAACTATTTTTCACAAGAAAGAAATTGTATTTCCTGCAATTCCCATCACAAATCCTTAGTGTAAAAATGCTTTGAGTTTCTTGAGGGTAGTATGAACAAGAAAAGCTAAAAAAAAAAAATAGTATCAATCCACCCTTATATGAAAATAGTATATAGATTTATATATCTGGAATGACTATTTGCTGAATTAAAGATGCTACTCTAATGTGATTAGAACTATATATATAGATATATAGATATATCTATATATATAGTTCTTTTTTTATTTGACAGAAAGAAACACAGCGAGAGAGGGAACACAAGCAGAGGGACTGGGATAGGGAGAAGCAGGCTTCCTGCCGAGCAGAGAGCCCGATGCGGGGCTCGATCCCAGGACTCTGGGATCATGACCTGAGCCGAAGGCAGACACCCAACAACTGAGCCACCCAGGTGCCCCAGAACTATAAATTTTATTAGAAATAGTAAAATAATAAGTACAAGTACTTTTGAAATTGATCACAACATGATATCTATTAGTTTGGATTTTTTTTTTAATAATATATAACAAAAGGCCAACTCAAACAGTTTTAGGTGAATTTATCAGGTCACAGGACTGAATATTCCATACACTCAGCCAACTAGAGGTTCACAGCATTAGTCAAGTACTCCACTTCTCTACCAATCTCTCAGCCATGTCCTCCTCCATGTGTGGGCTTCATCTGGAGGCTGGCTTGCTACTCAGAGAAATGACTGCAGCAGTATGAGTTGTCACATCCTTAATGCAACTTTCAATGATCCTCCAGCTGCTCTTCTAGTAACTCTCACAAAAGAGAAGGAAAAAAAGTCCTTCCTGGAAGTTTTCAGTAATTATCTCATTCCACAAGTATCACAATGACCTGAGAAATAAGCCTTATGAATGAGTAAGTCAGCCTGTAGCTGAGGCCAATCATATGACTCTTAAGTTAACTCTTGAGTCAGCAGCAGTAGGGAGATCATAGGGCTCAAGTTATTGAAAAGTAGTTGAAATACATAAATTTCATTTAAAAATATAACAAATAATATCTTATGGGTGGAATTCACTTTACTTCCACATGTATTATCATGTCATAAAAATCCCCCATGTATTTCTTCAAAAGAAGTTTAATAATGAGCTAAACACTGTTAATTTTACAGGTTATAAAAGAGCATTACAATATTAAAAAGCAACTGGAAATATCACAGCACAAGGAAATCAGTAAATAATGCTAGCTACAATACATTCATCGTCTGAAAATACTGTAAGACTCTGCCTCATTTTCTGCCAACAAAGCTGTTTTAACTCACCTATTTTATGAGTACTTGGAATCCACATGTCAAATATAAGACAAGAAGCATTTAACATATGGGATGTATTTCTATGGGATGTTGTAATGAAGCGTATTTATTGTTTCTGTAATTTATTCCTTGTTTTTCATTCCAAATATTCTGTCCTATGAAATATGTTTACTTTAATTGAGATAACTAGAATAGCAGATGAAACCAATGCTAAGGGCAGGCAGGCAGACAGGCAAATACTGTAGAATAATTTATTCTGCTACTACAAAAAATTTGCATCAGTCAATCATTCTAAGCCTGATCAAAAGATGGTAAGTAGTTGTTGTCATCTCCATAAGAACAAAGTAGAAAAAATGTCTTACAACTTGAAAGTAAAGAGATACTCTATACAAATAAACAGAAAAGATGTTTTTCACCAAAATAATCTCTCAGAAGATGTAGCCCATTTGCTAATAGCATCTCTCATATTATGGGTGCTTTCTCTCTATTAATTTTGAACAGCAAATTACTTTTGGAGAAGCCACATTATCCTGAAATTATCTCAATCAATGCTAAGTGTGGAAGGTTACTTGTTGATTAGTGGGGTTTTTTGTCGTTGTTTGCTTAACTGGGGTAGGAAAGGAAGAAACTTAATGTAAAATAAGTAATGATTCCTGGAGGTATATCATCTGATTGCAAACTCTCACAAAGAGACTTTAAACATTACCTTAAAAACAACATAGAAAAAGATTTTGCCATAGAGATAATAATTTTATACCTTATAGAATGAATGAAAAAATATAATGCATTTGGGAATTTACAGCTCGAGACAAAATTTCTCATAGAAAGATAATATGCAGAATCAAAAGCATGATATCTCTGGGGTACTTGGGTGGCTCAGTTAAGTGTCTAACTCTTGATTTCAGCTCAGGCCTTGATCTCAGGATTACAAGTTCAAGTCCCACACTGGGCTCCAAATGGCGCGCAGAGCCTACTTCAAAAAAAAGGGGTGAGGGGCACCTGGGTGGCTCAGTGGGTTAAAGCCTCTGCCTTTGGCTCAGGTCATGATCTCAGGGTCCTGGGATCGAGCCCCGCATTGGGCTATCTGCTCAGCAGGGAGCCTGCTTCCCCCTCTCCCTCTGCCTGCCTCTCTGCCTACTTGTGATCTCTGTCAAATAAATAAACAAAACCTTAAAAAAAAAAAAAAAAAAGCACTGTATCTTCTACAGCTTGGACAAAAGTGAAAATAATGTGCTCTGGGGTTAGAGACCCCAAAACTGGTCACAGTGATTATAACCATACTGATGTCAAAGATGTAGGCAAACAGTTCTGGAAAAAAAAAAAAAAAAAAGCACTATTTCAGGGGCTCCTGGGTGGCTCAGAGGGTTAAAGTCTCTGCCTTCGGCTCAGGTAAGGATCTCAGGGTCCTGGGATCAAGCCCTGCATCGGGCTCTCTGCTCAGCGGGGAGCCTGCTTCCCCCTCTCTCTGCCTGCCTCTTTGCCTACTTGTGATCTCTCTCTGTCAAATAAATAAATAAAATCTTAAAAAAAAAAAAAAAGAAAAAGCAATATTTCTCTTAATACATTACTTTTATACTATGTGATCTGAATATGTAATTAGAAATATAAATAAGCATTTTATTTTCACCTACATTCCTAAAAATTACACTTACTGTACATACACACACATACACAAACTGGCCAATTCTTTAGAAAGATAGGGTAGATTCCCACATGGTGTACTAGGTAATTCATAGCAACTTTCTTGCTGAAAGCCTTTGTGATGATCCCTGACAAAGAGGAAACAAGGGAAGCCTAACATTACTCCATTGTGCAAGAAAGCTATTCTAGCCATCAGTACAGAAAGGCAGAACTCAAACAAAAACTGGCTATTAGTTTAGAATGGCTGAGAGGGGAGGCGGCGCCTGGGTGGCTCAGTGGGTTAAAGCCTCTGCCTTTAGCTCAGGTCATGATCTCAGGGTCCTGGGATCGAGCCCCGCATCGGGCTCTCTGCTCAGGAGGAGCCTGCTTCCTTCTCTCTCTCTCTCTCTGCCGGCCTCTCTGCCTACTTGTGATCTCTCTCTCTCTCTCTCTGTGAAATCAATCAATCAATCAATCAAATCAAATCAAATCTTTAGAATGGCTGAGAGGGGCCAAATTTGTGTGTCAGAGTAGTAGAAAAGAAAGCACTGCATTGAAAAAGAGCTCCAGGAATCTGCATAGGAGTCCTGTTGAGTCTTCAGCTGAATACTAACCTGCACATGTGAAAGGCAAAACACAAGACTAGGCAAAAAACAGCATCTGGGAAAAGAAGTTACTGGGGAGCAGTAAGCAAAAACAGTCCCCAGAGCTCACTCACAGATGAGAAGTATTCACATTCCCACCAACCAAAATAAATAAATAAATAAAAAGAAATAAATAACCAAAATAAAATAAAGTCATCACTGAAAACACAGGACACTCAGGACAGACCTCAATGTTCAGACCCATCTGAAACTATGCATGTCAGAAGAGAATGGGAAAAAACCTTTAAAATGCTGAAAGGAAAAAATAAAATGAGGGAGATAAGACCCCTGATGACTTAGAATTCCATATCAAGATTAAATATCTTTCAAAAATGAAAGTATAATAGGGGTGGTCTAACTGTCTCAGTCGGTAGAACATGCAACTCTTTATCTTGGTGTTGTGAGTTCAAGTCCCACATTGGGTACAGTTTACTCAAAAAAAAAAAAAGCATAATAAAATTTTTTCAAACAAAAGCTGACAGAATCTATTGTCAGTAGACCTGAACTATATTTTAAAGGAAATTTCAGGCAGAAAGGATATATCATTTGAAAACATGAGTTTATGCAAAGAAATGAAAAGCACTAAAATAGTAAATATGGAAAAATATAAAAAGACATTTTGGAAAAGACATAAAGAATGGACCAAAATATAAAAGTCACTTAAAAATTTCTAAAGGATATACAACTACTTAAAGCAAACATATTATCAACATTTTAAGAGGTTTACAACACACAAATCAGAAGGGAAAGAATGGCAATATACTGTTGTAAGGTTATTACATCATACTCAAAGTGATAAAACACTATTTGAGGGTAGATTGTGATAAACTAAGCAACATATGCCCTACTGCAGCAGATCTCAAAGGTGTCCCTGAGACGCTTTCATCGGGCCTGCAAAGTCAAAACTATATTCACAATAGTTTGTCTTTGTCAATGTATTAATATTAGCTCTCCTGGTGCTAAAGCAACGTTACATAAAACCATTGTTACTCTAGTACAAATCAAGGCAGACTCCAACTGTACTACTAATCATTGTATTCATCGTGGCATGTACTCAGTTAAAAAACAAAAAGGGAATGGGAGAGGGCTGGTCAGTTTCACTTAAGAATGTCTATGATTAAACAGTAAATATTACTAAATATATTAAATCTTAACCTATGATAAATATCTCTTTAATATTTTATGTGATAAAAGGAGATGTATACATATGGAACTTCTGCTGCACACCAAAGTATAATGGTTGTCTAGAGAAAAAGCATTTAGGCAATTATTTGAGTGGTGAACAGGATGAACCTTTTTTATTATGGACACTATTTTTTAATAAAAAAAAACTGATAGCAAACTATACTTATTCAGACTTGAGTATCTGGCAGATATTTTCTCAAATTTGTACAAAGTAGGTACAAAGTAGGTGCTGGGGGATGAGTTATCACTAATGACCAATGATTCTATCAGTTATGCCTACATAATGAAGTCTCCATGGAAAACCCTAACAAACAATTCAGAGTGCTTCTGGGTTGATGCACACATGGGGGTGATGCACATGGACGTCATTGACACTCTATGCCCCTTCCATATACCTTGCTGTATGTATCTCTTTCATCTGACTGTTCATGAGTTTTAAACTTTTACAAATCTGGCAATCTAAATCTAGTAAGTAAACCATTTTCCTGAGTTCTGTGAATCATTTTAGCAAATTATCAAACCCAAGGAGGGAATCATAGGAGTCTCCAGTTATATAGCTGGCTGGTCAGAAGCTCTAGAAGCCTGGACCTGGAATTGGCTTCTGAAGTGGGGGGTATTGGAGAACTGAGCTCAATACTGAGCTATTGTAGAACTCGGTCTTGTAGAACAGAGCTCTTAAGCTGTGGAATCTGACACTGACTCCAGGTAAACATTAAACATATAAATTGAATTGAATTCAATTTATAGGACACCCAACTGATGTCAAAGAATTGGTCAGCCCTGGGGTGGGGCGAGGGGAATCCTACACAGTTGGTGTCAGAAATACTGAGGGTAGAGAGAAAATAGTAGTTTTTCTTTTAAGGAACATGCTGGAAAATACCTAAGCAGTACTACTCAAAACTGTCAAGGTCATAAAAACAAGGAAAGATTGAGAAATTGTCAAAGGCCGTAGAGACAAAGAAACATGATAACAAAATACAATGTGGTATTCTGGATTGGATCCTGAACAGTAAAAGGACATAAGTGGAAAAACTGATGAACTCCAAATGAAGTCTGGAGTTTAGTAACAGCGATGTATCAGTGTCAATTGTCAATTTCTTAGTTGTGACAAAAGTCCAGAATAATGCAAGTAATATTAGCATTAATGAAAAATGAATGAAAGATTATGGGGAACTTTCTCTATTTTCTTTTCAACCTTTCCATATTATTTGAACATAAGGTTTATTAAAACAAAAAAGGGGGGCGCCTGGGTGGCTCGGTCGTTAAGCGTCTGCCTTCAGCTCAGGTCATGATCCCAGCGTCCTGGGATCCAGCCCCGCATCGGGCTCCCTGCTCGGCAGGAAGCCTGCTTCTCTCGCTACCATTCCCTCTGCTTGTGTTCCCTCTTTGGCTGTGTTTCTCTCTGTCAAAATAAATAAAATCTTTAAAAAAAAAACAAAAAACAAAAAAGGATGAAGCGAGCTAGTGATATCAAGGAAAGCAACTGAAGGTAAATGTTGTCAATAATAAAAGTCAATCTTTCAAGTGAAATTGAAATGCTGCAAAACTTATAAATGTCACATGTTTGAGTTTCCAATAAATTTTTTAGATGAAACCCGTGGTGATATTACTGCAATTTTTAAAATAGTCTATAATAAAATATTATAACATTTAAATCATCTGCAATATGGTAAACCAGTATTTTCCAAATGGTCAATGTATAATATGAAACTACACAGGGGTAAAAACATCCATTCAAAGTGCAAGGGGAAAAAAAAACAAAGTGCAAGGGAGACCAATGGATTTTAATATAATAGTTATTTATTTTCAGATTCCACAATATAACTTACCTTTAAGAAAAACTATCACTTGATGAGTTTGAGTGTATCAAAGAAGAATATCCACAAATATCTGAAAAGGCTATTAAAATGCTCTTCCCTTTAAAATTGTTAAAAAAAACACCACAGGCCCAAAATGGAGTTACTTAGACCACACAAAGGCTTGATACCTACCCAAACTGCATTTTCAACCTGCCCCAGAAATGCAGTCTTATTAATCAGTCAGTCAGGAATTTTCTGTTCAGCACCAATGAGGTAATCTGTCACGTGGGCTCTCTCCATCCTCTCCGCCTCTCTCCACAAAGGAAGAAGAAGTCATATGCATCATAAGACCCCTTTAAAGGGTCTTCCCTCAAAAAAGGTAACTTTGCCTGAAACCACCCTTTCTTTTCTTTTGCTAATAACTTCTTGACCCACCTTCCTCCCTATAAAAACCTTCCATTTTGTACAGTTCATCAGAGCTTCCCTCTGCTTGCTCAATGGGATGCTACGCAATTCAAAAATTCTTAATAAAGCCAATTAGATCTTCACATTCACTCAGCTGAATTTTGTTCTTAAACACTGTCTACATATCTGTTTGAGGCCGGAATTTTTTCACAGATGTAAACCAAAACAACATATAGCAAGAAACTGAAAGCAAAAGTAGAGATATAATCTAGCCTTCTTTTATTAAGCCAGACTTCAGAGACAAGAAAAAGTAAAACAATGCCACTCTTCCTACTAGTTTTCAAAAAATACTTTTGAAAATACAGTTAACATAAATGTTACTTATGTTAACAAGAAATGACTTTACTACCATTATTTTTAAATGAATTAATAATACCTCAATATTTCAGTTTTAACTCTGGGTATAGTAATAACTGATCATCACCTTAAGCAAAAAGTCTCTGAGGTCATTAATAACTACAAATCCAAAAGAGTTGTGAAACTAAAACACTTGAGAACTATTGGTCAAGTCAACCACTGAAAAACTAAAACAAAGGTATATCTAATAAGCTAATAATGGAAATACGATGGAGTACTAAAAATACTCACTTAATCCAAAAGAAGGCAGGAAAAGAGGAAAAAAGAAACAAAGACCAAATGGGACAATTTGAAAAGAAATAGCAAGATGGTAAATTTAAAACAAATTACATCAATAATGACATTAAATGACACTCACTTATAAAAAGCTCATCATATCAGATGGCATGCAAAAGATTCGAATATATGTTATGTAAGAAACCCACTTTAAATATAAAGATGAATAAAAAGGAAAAGAATAGAAAAACAAATTATCATGCAACCACTAATTGAAAGCAAGGTGCAGTGGCTAAATTAAAGTCAGACAAAAAACTTCATAGGTTGATTCATCAAGAAGACAAAAACAAGCTTCAAAATACATGTAGGAAAAGGAGAAACACCAAAGTAGACTGTGGTACAGAGTTCACTATTCCTCTTTCAGTAATTCATAGAATAAACAGAAAGTCAGCAAAATTATACAGGACTCGATCAACACTATATTCTAACAAGACCTAATTGACATTTATAGAACCCCTCAACATTTGCAGAATGCACAATCTTTTCAAGTGCACAAAGAATATTCACTAAGACGAGCTATGTCTGACACAGAAAATAAATCTCAAATTGAAAAAGACTGAAATTACATAAAGTATATTTTATGACCATAACAAAATTAAATTGGAAATTATTTACAGAAACTTATCTGGCAAATTCTGAAATATTAGAAATTTCAGATTTCTAATTTATTTAGATTTCTAATTTAATTAGAAATTAAAATGATATACTGCCAAATAAACATTAGTAAAAGAAATAACAAAGAAAAAGAAAAAAAACATTTGAAATGGAACAAAAAAGGAAAACACTGAAACTTGTGGAATATAGCTAAAGCACGGTTAGAAGGAAATTTATAGCTTAATATACTTATATTAAAAGGGTGGGGAAAAAAAGGATGAAAGGCCTAAATCAATGATCCACCTTAAAAAAAAAAAACTAGAAAAAAGGCAAAAACAAATCCAAAGTAAGAGGAAAGAAGTAAACAATAAAAAGTAAAAGTAAATGAAATAGAGAGGAGGTAAAAATCTGTGAAACTAAAGGTATGTTTTTTAAAAAAATCAGTACAATCAATAAAATTCTGGTAAAACTGATCAAGAAAAAAGACACAAATTACTAAAATCAGAAATGTAAGAGAGATGATCTCTACACATATCACATATCCAATAGACATTAAAAGGATAATAAAAGAATATTAAGAACAATTTATTCCAATGAATCCAACAACACAGATGAAATGTAAAAAACTCTTGAAAGGAATGCTACCAAAATGGACTAAAAAAGAAACAGAAAACTTCATGGCCCTATGTCAATTAAAATAATAAGTTTATATTTAAAACTTTATTCAACAACAATAAACCTCCATGTTTGGTTTATGTCAGTAATTCTCAACTAGCGTCAACTTTGGCCCCCAGGGAACATCTGGCAATATCAGGAAACATTTCTGGTTGCCACAACTCGAGGTGGGGGTGGACTGTGGCTACTGGCATTGAGTTGGTAGGGATGCTAGTAACTATGCTACACTGCAGAGGAAAGTCTCCCGCAACAATAATTACAAAGCTTAAAATGTCAACAGCATTGAGGTTCAGAAATTTTGCCTTTGGTAATTTCACTAACAAGTTCTACCAAACATTTAAGGAAGAAATAATACTAATTCTACACAAATTCTTTCAATAGAGGGGGCCAAGAAATCATTCTCAATGCATTCAGTGATGTCAGCATTATCCCAATACTAAAATCAGACCAAGATAGTAAAAGAAAATTACATACCAGTGAAAAAAAAATTTTTTTTTAAAGATTTTATTAATTTATTTGACAGAGAAAGACACAGTGAGAGCAGGAACACAAGCAGAGGGAATGGGAGAGGGAGAAGCAGGCTTCCCGCAGAGCAGAGAGCCCGATGAGGGGCTCGATCCCAGGACCCTGAGATCATTACCTGAGCCGAAGGCAGACACTTAACAACTGAGCCACCCAGGCACCCCTTGAATGAAAAAAAATTTTTTTTTTTTTTTTAAGATTTTATTTGACAGAGAGAAACACAGCGAGAAAGGGAACACAAGCAGAGGGAATGGTAGTGGGAGAAGCAGGCTTCCTGCCGAGCAAGGAGCCCGATGCGGGGCTCGATCCCAGGACCCTGGGATAATGATGCGAGCCGAAGGTAGATGCTTAACAAATGAGCCACCCAGGCGCTCCTTGAATGAAAATTCTTAACAAAATATTAGCAAATTGACTTCTTGTTTCTGGTCTAGCATGGAAGAAACTTAGAAATTGCCATTCCATCCTAACAAGTAAAAAAGTCAAAACAAACTAAAAAAAATTAGTAACTTTTCTTAGAACTATCAGAGAAGTAAAGTCACAGGGTGAACTGTGCTCCCCAAAATGGAGACATATTGGTGGATATAAAGAAACATAGCAGAAAGCCATGAATACAAACCTCTGAAGGAACACATGCCACGGTAGGAAAACATGAACTATAATGCTATTATGGAAAAATTGCTGGAGGGAAAATGTGGACAGTTCTAAGAGCTAAAACTACAAGAGGACCCAATCCCACATACTTTTGTTGACTTTTACCTCTAGTAATTCTACCAGGTCTAGAGTGAATATTAGAGAAAAATCCCCTCACACTTCTAGCAGTAGGAGGGAAAAGAAGGTTTTTTTTTTTTTAATTTAAATTCAATTAACATATAGCGTATTATTAGTTTCAGAGATAGAGTTCAATGATTAATCAGTCTTATATAATACCCAGGGCTTATCACATCACATGTCCTCCTTAATGTCCATCACCTAGTTACCCCATTCCTCCCTCAGCAACCCTCAATTGTTTCTATAGTTAAGAGTGTCATGGTTTGTCTTCCTCTCTGATTTCATGACTAATTTTTCCCTCCCCTCCCTGATGATCCTCTGTTTCGTTTCTTAAATTCCACATATGAGTAAAATCGTGTAATTGTGCTTCTCTGTTTGCCTTATTTTGCTTAGAGTAATACCCTCTAGTTCCACCCACAACCTTGTAAATGGCACAATTTCAACTTTTTGATGGCTGAGTAGTATTCCATTGTATATATAGACCACTTCTTCTTTATCCATTCACTGTCAGTGACATCTAGGCTCTTTCCATAGTTGGGCTATTGTGGACATTGCTGCTATAAACACTGTGATGCAGGTGCCCCTTTGGATCACTACATTTGTATCTTTGGGGTAAATCTCTAGTAGTGCAATTGCTGGGTCATAGGGTAGTAGTTATATTTTCAACTTTTTGAGGAACCTCCATACTGTTTTCCAGAGTGGCTACACCATTTTGCATTCTCATCAACAGTGTAAGATGGTTCCTCTTTCTCCACATCCTTGCCAATGCCTGTCATTTCCTGACTTGTTAATTGTAGCCATTCTGACTGGTGTGAGGTGGTATCTCACTGTGGTTTTGATTTGTATTTCCCTGATGCGAAGTACTGCTGAGTATTTTTTCATGTGTCTATTGGCCATTTGGATGTGTTCTTTGGAGAAATGTCTGTTTCTGTCTCCTGCCAATTTCTTGATTGGATTATTTTTTCTTTGGGTGTTGAGTTTGATAAGTTCTTTATAGGATTTGGATCCTAGCCAAACTGAGGGCTGCTGGAGGTGAGGAGGGTACGGGAATGGGGTGGCTGAGTGACAGACATTGGGGAGGGTATGTGTTGTGGTGAGTGCTGTGTATTGTGTAAACCTGATGAATCACAGACCTGTCCCTCTGAAACAAATAATACATTATATATTAAAAAAAACTTATCCCAAAGAAATTATCAGAGATATAATGGGATACACACACACACACACCACACGCACATTTTTTTATAATAGCAAAAAAATAAAATCTGTGCCTAGTTATCTTATCTGATGGTAAGTAACTCAAGGTTTTGTTGCTAAGATCAAGAACAACACAAGAATGTCCTCTCCCATTACTGTTTGTTGATGTCAACATTACATAGGAAGTCCTAGCTCATGCAATGAGACAAGAAAAGGAAACAAAAAGTATACTGATAGGGAAGAAATAAAAACTGTCTTTGGAGATGCCATGATTATCACCGTAGAAAATCTGAAAGAATATAGACAAACTCCTGGAACTAACAAGAGATTATAGCACGGTTGCAGGATTAAAGGAAAGTCAATTGTTTTCCTACATGCCAGCAATAAACAAATGGAATTTGAAATTTAAAACACATTTACATATTAGCACCCAAAGGAAGGAAATCCTTTCTAACAAGGTAGGTACAAGATCTACATGAGGAAAACTACAAAACCCTGATGAAAGATATCAAAAAGAACTAACTATATGGGGAGATATGCTATGTATATAGCTAGGAAGAGTCAGTCAAGATGTCAGTTCTTATTCAAATACATGGAGGCTAATGAGCACCCTACTGAAGAATAAATGGGTTAGCCAGGAAATTAAAGAAGAACTTAAAAAATTCATGGAAACAAATGAAAATGAAAACACAACTGTTCAAAATCTCTGGGACATAGCAAAGGCAGTCCTGAGAGGAAAGTATATAGCAATACAAAGCCTTTCTCAAGAAACAAGAAAGATCTCAAATACACAACCTAACGCTACACCTAAAGGAGCTAGAGAGAGAACAAAGAAAGCCCAAACCCAGCAGAAGGAGAGAAATAATAAAGATCAGAGCAGAAATCAATGAAATAGAAACCAAAATAACAGTAGGACAAATCAACGAAACTAGGAGCTGGTTCTTTGAAAGAATTAATAAAATTGATAAACCCTTGGCCAGACTTATCAAAAAAAAGAGAGAAAGGACCCAAATTAATAAAATCATGAATGAAAAAGGAGAAATCACAACTAACACCAAAGAGTATCCAAAATCTATAAGAACTTCTCAAACTCAACACCCAAAGAACAAATAATCCAATCAAGAAATGGGCAGTAGATATGAACAGATATTTCTGCAAAGAGGACATTCAAATGGCCAACAGACACACGAAAAAGTGCTCAACATCACTCAGCATCAGAGAAATACAAATCAAAACCACAGTGAGATACCACTCGCCATTTTAGAATGGCTAAAATTAGCAAGACAGGAAATGACAGATGTTGGCGAGGATGCGGAGAA
>CM053617.1:42891110-42908291 GCA_028646535.1 Procyon lotor | reverse complement strand
CGAAATAAGTCAGTCAGAGAAAGACAAGTATCACATGATCTCTCTGATATGAAGAATTCAAGAGGCAAGGCGGGAGTTTGGGGGGGCGTGGGGGAGGGAGATGAAACAGGAAGGGATGGGGAGGGAGACAAACCATAAGAGACTCCTAGACTCACGAAATGAACTAAGGGTGGCTGGGAGGCGGGGGGGTAGGGATAGGGTGGCTGGGTTGTGGACATTGGGGAGGGTATGTGCTATGTTAAGTGCTGTGAAATGTGTAAGCCTGACGATTCACAGACATGTACCCTGGGGCAAATAATATATGTTAATAAAAATTAAAAAATTTTTTCAAAAAAAAAAAAAAGGTGTCAGTTCTTTTCAAATTTATAGATTCAACACAATCCTAATCAAAATCCTGGCAAGTTATTTTGTGGATGTTAACAAAGTGACTCTAAAGTTTATATGTAGTGGAAAAAGATCCAGAATAGCAAACTCAATATTGAAGGAGAAAAATAAAGTTGGAAGACTGCTACTACCCGTCTTCAAGACTCACTATAAAACTACAATAATCAAAATAGTGTGGTGCTGACAAAAGACAAATGTATCAGTGGGACAGAACACACAGTTTAGAAATAGACCCATATAAATATAGTCAACTGATCTTCGACAAAGGAGCAAAGACAACAGAATCAAACAAAGATAGTCTTGTCAACAAACGGTGAATAACTGGATATCTTCATGCAAAAAAACATAGACACAGACTTTACACCATTCACAAAATTAATTCAATAGACATAAATGTAAAAACAAAACAAAACAAAAAAACCCCTATTATAAAATTCCTAGAAGAGAAAACCTAAATAACCCTGGTCATGGTAATGATTTTATTTTGCTATAACACCAAAAGTACAAGCCATGAAAGGAATAATTGAGAAGCAGAACTTTATTTAAATGAAAAACTTCTGCTCTGTGAAAGATGCTGTAAAAAAATGAGAAGACAAGCCACAAACTGGCTGGAAATACTTGCAGAAGATACGAAGATACATCTGATAAAGAACTGTCAGACAAAATATACAAAAACCTCATAAAAGTCTACTGAGTTCTGTTCTTATTGTTATATATATAATTTACTTATTTTTAGAGAGAGGTTGTTATATATATAATTTACTTATTTTTAGAGAGAGTGAGAGAGCAAGTCGGGGGGAGGAGATGGAGAGGGAGAGAATCTCCAGCAGTCTCCCTCCCTGCTTAGGACAGAGCCCAACATGAGACTCAATTTCATGATTCTGAGATCATGACCTGAGCCAAAATCAAGAGTTGGACACTTAATTAACTGAGCCACCCACGTGTCCTGTTCTTACTGCTTTAAAATGAACAACCCATAAAACACTTCACTAAAGAAGATATACACACAACAAGTAAACCTAAGATGCTGCATCTCATATGTTAATAGGAAACTGCAAGTTAAAACAACAGTAAGATACTAAGTAAGATCTGCAAGTTAAAACAACAGTAAGATACTACTATGTACCTATTAGAATGCTCAAAATCCAAAACACTGACAGTGACAAATGCTGATGAGGATGTGGAGCAACAGGAACTCTCATTCGCTGCTGATGGGAATGCAAAATGGTATACCGAGTTTGGAAAACAATGGGGCTGTTTATTACAAAACTAAATATACCCTTACCATATGATCCAGCAGTCAGAATCCTTGGCATTTACCCAATGAAATGGAAATTTATATCCATAAAAAAAAAAACCTACCTGTGGATGTTTATAGCAGCTTTACCCATTAATGAATAAAGTGAAATTTTTCCTTATAATACTATGTCATTATACATTAGTCCAAACTCTTAGAAACACAACACCAAGGGTACACCCTAATGTAATGTAATGGACTTTGGGTAACTGTGATGTGTCAATGTAGATTCATTGATTACAACAAATGTACCATATGGTGGTACAGAATGTCAACAGTGGGGGAGATTGTGTGTGTGTGGGCGGGCAGGAGGTATATAGAAATTCTGTGTACTTTCTGCTCAATTTTGCTATGAATCCAAAACTACTCTAAAAAAGTTTATCAATTAAAAAAATATATATGCAAACCAAATTCAGCAACATACAAACTGGATAATAACTTTGACTAACTGGAGTTTATCCCAGGAATGAAAAGTTGATTTAACAATCAAAACATGTTTTCAAGTTAATAAGAAAAATGGCCAAAAAAATTTGCATCTGAGCTTTGCTTCATCTTAATGGATGAAAAAACTAGATAGCTAGCACCATCAGGTACCCAAGAGATAGAAGTTAAAATCTCTCAAGGATGATATCACCTTAG
The DNA here is from genome assembly GCA_028646535.1 of Procyon lotor. Lineage (NCBI taxonomy): Eukaryota > Metazoa > Chordata > Mammalia > Carnivora > Procyonidae > Procyon > Procyon lotor. Next base: position 42,905,971 of record CM053617.1, on the reverse strand, counting down.
CCTTCAAATTGTTTTCTACATATGACGTTCCAAATATTAGATCCAGTACCCAAGCAAAGATAACTAGGCACTCACAAAGATAAAATAGCATCTAACAAAAACTAGCAGAGGTGTGCCTGGGTGGCTCAGTTGGTTAGACATCCAACTCTTGCTGATCTTGGGGTCATGAGATCAAGCCCTCATGTGGAACTCCACGCTCGGCAGGGAGTCTGCTTGAGATTCTCTCTCCCTTTGCCTCTGCCCCTCCCCCATTCCTGCTTGCACTCTCTCTCTAACAAATAAACAAATAAATCTTAAAAAAAAAAAAGCTAGCAGAAATTATTTTCAATATAAATAGACCTACAGAATTTGCAGACAGTGGAGCTATCAGACATGGGCTATGAAACAACTATACTTACTATGTTAAAGGAGATAAAGGCCAAACTTGAAATTTCAGCAGGGAACTGTAAACTGTAAAAAGTGATACAGCAGATTTTAAAAAGAACCAGCTAGAAACACAGGAATTGAAAAACACAAATCTGACAATAAGAACTCAATGTTTGGGGCTGTATTTTTTTTTTTTTTTTAAGATTTTATTATTTATTTGGCAGAGAGAGAGATTACAAGTAGGCAGAGAGGCAGGCAGAGAGAGAGGGGGAAGCAGGCTCCCCGCTGAGGAAAGAGCCCGATGTGGGGCTCGATTCCAGGACCCTGAGATCATGACCCAAGCTGAAGGCAGAGGCTTTAACCCACTGAGCCACCCAGGTGCCCCTTGGGGCTGTATTTTTAACACATTCTCTAAGTAATCCAATGTATTTAGGAACCAGAATCACAGACTATTACAATAAATCTTAATGTCTTAATGTCCTTGTTTGCTAACACACTTTTTTAGGTTCTATAATGCCTCCAGAATTACATTTCTAATATATGAATTTGATATCTCAGCATCTTATTTAAAAGTATTCTGGGGGGCCCCTGGGTGGCTCAGTTGGTTAAATGTCTGCCTTTGGCTCAGGTCATGACCCCAAGGTCCTGGGATCAAGTCCCACATTGGGCTCCTTGCTCAGCAGGGAGCTTGCTTCTCCCTCTGCCTGCTCCCCCTGCTTGTGCTCTCTCCCTTTCTCTGACAAACAAATAAAATCATAAAAAATAAAATAAAAGAATAGAATAGAATAGATAAAATAAAATAGTAAAATAAAATTTTTAAAAATATTTTTATTTATTTATTTGACAGAGACGAGAGGGATCACAAGTAGGCAGAGAGGCAGGCAGAGAGAGAGAGGGAAGCAGGCTCCCTGTTGAGCAGAGAGCCCGATGTGGGGCTCGATCCCAAGACCCTGAGATCATGACCTGAGCCGAAGGCAGAGGCTTTAACCCACTGAGCCACCCAGGCACCCCAAATAAAATGTTTTTTAAAAAAGGTATTTTGGATAAAACCCAACCCTCTAATCTTGTGACTAATGACCTTTCACCATCTATTCTATATCCCTGATATACTGGTATACTAACTAAACAAGTCTTGTGCATTCCTGCTTGCTCATTCAATTTCCTCTTTCTGGATGGAAATAGTTTCCCCATCTCATCTACCTTGTAAACTCATAGTAGTTAATATAAGTCAGAACACAACTCCTATGTCATCCCTAAACAGAATTAGCTATTCTTTCATATGTACTCTTCATGTTTTGTTCACAACTCTACTACAGCACTAAAAATCATTAAAATTATATATGAAGCTATCCCCCCCCCCAGTTATACTGGAATAATTAAAAGGCTAGGACTCCTATTTATTTATATTCCAAGAACCTGAATCATACCTATTGTATAATACACAGTCAATGTATGTTGAATTACGCATTTATTAAGCCAGGGGCGCCTGGGTGGCTCAGGGGGTTAAAGCCTCTGCCTTCAGCGGCTCAGGTCATGATCTCAGGGTCCTGGGATCGAGCCCCCCATCGGGCTCTCTGCTCACAGGGAGCCTCCTTCCCTCTGTCTCTCTGCCTACTTGTGATCTCTCTCTGTGTCAAATAAATAAATAAAATTTAAAAAATAAATAAAAGAAATAAAATCCAGACAATCCTAGAGAAGAATCTAGAATCAGTTCAAGAATTTTGTCCTTCAATTTCTGCTAGAGAAAAGGCTTAGAGTTTGCTAACATGAGGTCACATGGTAAGCTGGTAGCAGAATGGTATTCTGCCATACTCTGATGCCTTGGGCTCTGCAACTAAAGGTATCTACCAAAAAGAAAGTAACTAGGAGGGAAATGTGAGAAAAGATCAGACTATAGGTTCAAAGGCAGGGTGGCCAGAGACCTTGAATAGCTTCTTAAAGAAATAAAATACTAGAACTGGAAAGAAGAAAGAATAAAATAGGAGTTTCTCTCTTTCAAAGACAACATGAAAACCAAAATACTTTGACACATAAACAGACTTAACTTTGAGCTTCAGTAGACAGTGAGAACACCCCTTCTAAAGGAGTTAACGTTAAAGCTGATCAATCATATTTCTATATGCCGTGAACAGTTTACAGACAGCCAGAATAATGTTTCAGAAATGGAAGTAACTCCCCATGTGGACCTACCAGCTCAAGACCATGCTTGCCCAAGATAAAGGGCTCTCTTACACAACTTGATCCAAGAGCCAGGGAAACCATCACATTTGGTTGGAGTAGAGAGGATAAAGCCAATTATGATGCCTTTACTGATTCTAAATTTTATCCCAGAATCTGTGAAATAGGTGAAATAAAATCCATTACATAACTCAACCTTAATGAAACCTTGGGGCAAAACATTTAAATGCCCTTTGGCAAACAGGAATGCCTTAGCAAACTTTCTTTTGGTAGTTATTGGCACAATTTTGTTTGTTTAGTCTAAGTTGATGTCTAACATAATATACAAGTCTGATGTAAAGACAGAATGAATACAACTTTAATAAAACTCTGACAAAAACTGTATTTACAGAATCAAATAACAGGTAGTTAATATTTTCAGATGGCAACCCTTTTCCAAGTCTCTGTCTCTGATGATAGCAAAAAAACTTTCCTCCAAATCCTACCCAGTTCAATTTGTGAGAACCTACTGCTTTTATTCTTTTAGTTTTCTTTAACCAAAGTAAATTTCTTTCTTAAGGCTTATACTTTTCTCCTCTCCAAGAAGAGACTGGCTGAGCTATTATGAATTCCTCTCTCAACCTTCAGATCATACAAATTAACTTCTATGAAATCAATTTATTCATACATAGGAAAGGCAATAAATTATCATTAACTATAAAATAAAGAACACACATGCAGCCAGAAAGGTAGTTACTGACTTCCTTCTCAAGATGACATTACACTAGGTAAACAAAGGTGAAAAAAACCACTGAAGGGTGTAACAATTTTAAGGATTTTTTCAAAAATAAATTCTGACACCGTCCAGCCCCTCCACAATGTAACCACAAATAAGGAAGTAAGGGGGCACCTGGGTGGCTCAGTGGGTTAAGCCTCTGCTTTCGGCTCAGGTCATGATCTCAGGGTCCTGGGATCGAGCCCCGCATTGGGCTCTCTGCTCAGCAGGGAGCCTGCTTCCCCACCTCTCTCTGCCTGTCTCTCTGCCTACTTGTGATCTTTCTCTCTGTCAAATGAATAAATAAAATCTTAAAAAAAAATAATAATAAGGAAGTAGGTAATTTTTGTACTACTCAAATTTTACACCAGAGGTATCTATATTTAAGCATAATTAAAGCCAACAAATTGTTCTCAGATATTCTAATGCTGCACACACCAATCAAGTTATTAACCAGAATATTAAGCTCTAACACTTTCACAATGTTATATATTTGAGTACTATTCACAAAGTACACATATTCTGGTCCTTTTCATCATGTTATTGTTCCTGCAGTAAAACATTTCAAAGACAATGGCTTAACTGAGGAGAGTGACCTATTCTTTTAGATTTTTAAGACATTTTGAAGTGCTCAGATAAAGAAATCAGTTAATGTCTTAAAAATTTTTTCCCTTTCCTATCAAAAGTTATGTCAAAGTGTTTCAAATTTTCAACTGAAACTTCACTCAGAAAAAGACATGAGTGATGAAAAACTGGAAACATCATCTAAGTACTATAATCTCATTTTCTTATTTTAAGATGCCAATATAAAAACAGTATCAAGCAAAAAAAGACCTGTCAGTTTGACTTAAATGGGTATATTCAATCTAGTATGCGATCATGTTAAAACTATACATAACATGGCTCATTTGTAATCATTCTTACTTGCAGTTTGGAGGTCAGAAGACAATGTAGTTACATTCCAACTTTGGCCAATTAATTTAGAAAAACCAAAAACTTAGGTCAATCGAATTACAATATAACTGAAGTACTATTTATAATTAATAGATGCAATTTTTAACATGGCTCACCAACTGGTTCAAAAGGCCACAAGCAGGAATTTCACACCTGCAAGAGAACACATGTGATAATCCTCATAAAATAATATTATGAATATTCATGTGATTTGGGAACTGATTCAAGTTAAATGCCAAACATGAGTCAGTTTGACTTTGTTATTATCCTAAAATGATTTTTATGTTGCTTTATATTAACATGAAAAGCACTAAAGCTGATCAGACCTTTAATAAAATTTACTATAATAAAATTAAAAAAAAATTTAACCTACAAATATCTTTCACTTATGGACTTTATATATCTCTGAAAAGCTGTGGGTGCAAAACATGTAAAGATAAATAAGGAAAAAAAATTATTTATATAATGATATTCTGTTCTTGAAATGAGTAAAAAAATAAATATCACATATGTAAAAATATACACACATAATTATATGTGCTTCCACACAAAAAAATGAATTTAAAAGGCCTAAAAATGTGAAAGTGAAATGAGACATACCTTCCTATAATGTTTTACATTTTATAGAGAATGTTATCATGTGTTAATTGTGTAATTAATAATTAAGAAAGAAAAAAATTGTAAATAAAACCTTACTTTTCTATATAGTTACTTTATAATCTTATAGATGTCTTTCCACTAAAAAGAAAATTCTGGCCCAATAACATATTCATACTTAAGAATATATCAATTCCTGGGGCACTGGGTGGCTCAGTGGGTTAAAGCCTCTGCCTTTGGCTCAGGTCATGGTCTCGGGGTCCTGGGATCCAGCCCCGCGTCGGGCTCTCTGCTCAGCGGGGAGCCTGCTTCCCCCTGTCTCTCTGCCTCCCTCTCTGCCTACTTGTGCTCTCTCTTTCTCTGTCAAATAAATAAATAAAAATCTTTAAAAAAAATTATCTTATGAAATACTCATCCTCTAATCTCTCAATAAATCTTACTATTTCATCACTCAAAAAGCAAGTAAGGAATCCTGAGAAAGTCCAGCAGAATGTACTTTCCTTCTGTATTTTTAACACTGTCTCACTTTTTCAAGCACTTTTACACTGGAATTACTAGATCCCTTCATTTTCTATACCCAGAATAGCATAAGGCCTTACCCTAAAACATGAAAGATGTGTCCTGGGGTGCCTGGGTGGCTTAGTGGGTTAAGCATTTGCCTTCTGCTCTGGTCAAGAGCTGCGTCAGGCTCCAAGCCCAGGGGGGAATCTGCATCTCCCTCTCCCTCTGCTCCTCCCCGCACCTCCCTCTACCCTAATCGTGCACTCCCTCTCAAATAAATACAATCTTAAAAAAAAAATGAAAGATGTCCCCTAATATTCTTCATGTTTTTACTGATAATACCTTCATTTTTTTTATTTCTGACTCTCAACATATAATATTCATCACCAAAAGATGGTAAAAGATCTCAAACATACTTTCATATTCATAACGTTTTACAGAGTTTAGAAGTCAGGGCTCTGGGAACATGTTTTCAAGTGGGAAGAGAGAAACCAAGTTATGAATTTACTGTTACTAATAAAAGAAAATCATGCCCACCTTGAAAATGACAACTGCAGGGAAAAAGAGAGCAAATTCAGACAAATGGGGAGGAGAGGGTATACACAGAAACAGGGAAAAAGAAAGCAGAAAAGGAGAAGCAGAAACAGGTTTCATCCATGAGGAGATACATATTTTGAGGGTGGAAAGGATCAAAAGAACAAAGACTTCACTATCTATCACACCTCCCAGAAAACAACCATGGAAAAGGCACCAAAATACAGACTAGTACCTACACATCGCTGGACGGTTCAAAAATTAAAAGTAGCAGGCAGGAGATATCATCATTTGTAAAAGGCCAAAGGACTACACAGGAGAGCAACTCCACTCCCTCTTCCCACATGAAAATAAAAGTTGTTCTTTCCCTGATCCCTCATCAAATTTTCACACAATACGTATGAAAGAGAGAGAATGTGACCTCTTAACTTTCCAAAATGAAAATAGCGCTAATTAAAATATACAGCATATAAGTAAACAGATAATTAACCAGTCAGCAATTTATTTAGAGACTTGTCGCAGAATGTTAGTTTACATAAAGACATAAAAGTATGTACATGCATATTTAACGTAAACTATCATAAAGAATACAAACCTTCAATAGCAAGACCACTGTTTTGCCTCTAGAGGGCGAACTTGGTCTTCTGGAAAACTCTAGACAAGAGAAGTTACTTTCAGATTTTACCAAAAAAAGTTAAAATTTAAGATGTCGAGATAGCAAAAATTCCCAAACTTTCTTGGTGAACAGTGCCCTTGGCGTACCATTAATTTTTTTCATGACTCCACCTAAACCAATAGAAATACCTAAGTATTCTGTTTAATAAGTAGTTATGCCCAACAATTTAATAAGGATTTATGTCCTAACAGTAGCCATTTGAAAAAATAATACACATAAATTGAAGGGAAAAAGATTTTCATTCTTAAATAGCCACAATTACTAATTAGGCATGTATGCTTGTTGTGCACTGTATAATTTCACAAATCTGGAAATCAGATTGGCCACCATCACACTCATCTCCCGTTGAACACTGATTTTTGCACAGTATCTGATTTTCATCACAGCAACCTCAGAAAACCAGATTCACAAAGATATGATGCCACAGAAAAAGAATATAGTATCATGTAATGTCAAAATTGTGTCAAATCTCAAGCTAACAGTCTGCACTGTATCCACCAGACATTGAATTGAGTATCACTGAGGCAGCCACTGCTCCCCTGAGTGTGTTAGCTGCAGCACATGGAGAACCCAGGCTCACAGGCTGGAAAACACAACACCACAGTTTCAAGTCCCAGCAGCTATATAAATTAGTCAGTATTTTAATTGTAAATAAAATTAACTACAACATATGTTTTTAAAGATTTAAAAATTTTCTTGTATGACCTGGGAAACCAATTTTTCTTTGAGCAATAAAAGGAATACTATTAAATCTTTAATGGAAGATATGTTTTCTAATTTGAATGGTGATTATTGTCTTAATGTGACTATTTTTATACACAATGGTTGCATTGAATCCAAAAAAACTACAACTGGGAAGGAGAGAAATAGGAAATGTATTACATACATGTCTCCTCCTTCTAAGAAACAACTTCTCAGAACTTAAAAATGCCTGCAAACTCATCCAGTCTCACTGATCTCCTGGTACTGATGGAGCCCAATTTTAGGAGTTAAATAAGATCTGAAATTCTTAAGAGCTTCAGAATATGGACATTAATACAGATATTAGAAGAATTGACTCCAAAATTACTAGAATAGATTATACATCCACCTATTTCACAAAGTCCTTGGTTCAGGCAGAACACCAGAAAAGTGACCAAAGAAGGTGTTAAACCTCAAAATTTACTCAGTTTTTGCTTTCTATTGTTTCACCGATTGGCAACTCCTTGCATCCATCAAATCTGTGCCACTGGCAAACACTACCATATTCAATTACAAGTCAATGTATGTGGTAAGACTGCTTAGTTAAGAAGAAAACCAAAAAACCAAAAAGCTCTTCAAGGAGTAATTAGAAAAAAAAAGAAATCAATGTTCTATCACTTTAGAGAATTTTTACAACCATAAATGATAACTGAAAATATGTATGTGCTCTTAAAAAAAAATTTAAGGTTACTATTAAGTATCTAATAATCCCCAAATTTTATATGTAGAAAAAGGATGAATGAAAGTGGAATATGATTAATCACCAAGAAAAAGTATTTAAAAAGCTAAGACAAACCACGTGACTATATTAATACTTACCTGTTGAATGATTTTAGAAGTTTTCTGAAGATTCTCTCTGGGAGGGACTTTACCAAATAATTTCCAGCCAGGAGCACTATGGACAACGGATTTGAGTTCCTTTGTCCTTTTTGGAAAAAGGTTTCTGAAACACAGAAAAGTTACATGAATTGTGTTTTTGGTAACTAGAGCATTATTTAATAATTTTTAAAGTATGTTTATACCCAAGACAAATACAAAATACTTTTAAATTAAATTCTATTTTTTAAAGATTTAAAAAAAAATTTTTTAAGTACTCTCTACACCCAACACAGCACTTTAACTCACAACTCTGAGATCAAGAGTTGCATGCTCCACCAACGAAGCCAGCCAGGTGCCTCTAAATGAAATTATTTCTACTACTTATACAACTGACTATTAGACTAACAAGATTTAATTAAGAATATCTAACATAGAGTAATATTAGAAAAATTATCAGTAAAGATATTAGAAAAACAAATTGGGAGAAAAATGACAGCTATAAATAAAATGTAAATATTTGCTTTGGGTCAGTTACAAAGTATACTAGAAGTGACTATACCTGTACTTGACAAGAAAAACCAAGAATCTGAGAACAAAAAAGTTAAATAGAATCTATATAAAATAACTAAAGTAATATGATCTTTTGAAAAAATACTATCTAATTATTTTCAGTAACAGTTTGCTTTATTTGCAATAAAAGGGCATCTACTGATCCTCCATTGCTGTATGTTTATGTAAATTGTTTTCCTAGGACAGATAGGTACAAGAAAGCTTATTGCCAGAGAGTTAATAAACAGCCTGGGAAGAAAGCATCTCTTGGGGCACCTGGGTGACTCAGTCAGTTGACCGTCCAACTCTTGGTCTCACCTCAGGTCTTGATATCAGGGGTCATGGTCAAGACCCATGTCGGGCTCCACGCTCAATGTGAAGTCTATCTGGGATTCTCTCTCCCTCTACACCTCCTGCTCTTTTCTCTCTTCTAAAATAAATAAATAAATCTTTAAAATATAAAAAAGAAAGAGAGAAAGAAAGAAAGAATTTCTCACTGAAATCTAAAGGAAACCTGCACAAGGATCAAAGTTTTTTTTAAAGACTATTTATTCATTTGAGAGATGGAGAAAGAGAGAGCACGTGAGAACACAAGCAGAGGGGGAGGGTCAGATGGAGAGGGAGAAGGAGACTCCCCGCTGAGCAGGGAGCCAAACACAGGGCTCCATCCTGGGACCCTGGGATCAAGACCTTAGCTGAAACCAGACGCTTAACTGATCAAACCACCCAGGTGCCCCCAAGGATCAAGGATTTTACTTATTTATCTCTAGGCCCTTACCAACCAAATTAAGTATCTATAGCAGATATAAGGAGGAATGATACTCAGAATATGTATCTATCAAAAAAGCATGACCAAGGGATGCCTGGGTGGCTCAGTTGGTTAAGCAGCTGCCTTCAGCTCAGGTCATGATCTCAGGGTCCTGGGATGGAGTCCCACATCGGGGTCCTTGCTCAGCAGGGAGCCTGCTTCCCCCTCTGTCTCTGCCTGCCTCTCTGCCTGCTTGTGTTCTCTCTCTCTCTCTAATAAATAAAAATAAAATATTAAAAAAAAAAAAAAAAAAGCATGACCAAGGCACTCTCAGAAAGGTCCTGATGAAATCCAGCCGAATAGGAACCCTTCTTATAAGCTGTAACATAAGTGATTATTAAGAAAATTTTTAATTTGCACATACAGTTACAAATTATTTGAAGTCCTAAATAACTTGGTTTATCTACATTCAAAATATCATATATCTGTTCTTAAAAGTACATTACTGTGATAAATTACGTTTTTAAAGCCTAATGTTAGAGCCATTCTTTGGGTTTAGAAAGGTATCAATGGACTCCTACAAAAGAATGTGGACTAATCCATAATAAATCAAAGAGATACTCCCATTTCCTTGGGTGTGCAAATGGAAGTGAAGTGATGAAAATGAAATTTCCACTTAGGATGCTCTATAAGTTTCATCTCAGAGATTATATATAGCAACTCAATTCTCTACTTAATAAGATCTCTAGGCTGGAGGTTTTTAATAATAATTATACTGAGGACTGGTCTATTTATAACATACAATTTCAAGCCTCAAAGGATGGCCTATTAATTTAAATAATATTTGATATTTTGTGTGTAATAACAGAATTTCTGTGAGCATTTCTCCTTCAAAATGAACATGAAACTGTTAAATTTTCTTAATAGAGGGCACTGAAAAAGATACTGAAGGAGAAAGGAGCTCTCCTGCGGTTTCTAGCCGCTGCAGAGAAGGCAGTAGAACTCTACTCATTCCCGTGCCCAGGACACGTAGTATTTCAGCAAATTTGCGGCACTGGCAAACTCAGCCTGGAGATGGCTTCTGTGCCCCTCTTAATATGGAAACCAGCACCCCTTTGGAGGTGATATACTTTGGGCAGTGATATACCATTTCCCTCGATAATTCCCACAAAGCTCACCTGTACTCCCTGGACAGTTCTCACTAGCCATCCTATGCTCCCCCTACCAGCCCCTCCGTGGCTTGCTTATACTCCCAAGGTTTGCCATCCAGCCATGCTAAACACAGAAGAAAAACCTTTGTCACCATGGTTTATGCAAAAAATTACTGAATATGACATCAAAGTCATGATCCATAAGATAAAAATTTTTAATTTTTTAAAAAGATTTTATTTATTTGAGAGAAAGAGTGCACATGTACACAAGTAGGGGAAGGGACAAAGGGAGAGAGAGAAGAAGACTTCACGCTCAGCAAGGAGCCTGATGCAGGGCTTGATCCCAGGAATCCTGGGATCATGACCTGAGCCAAAGGCAGATGCTTAACTGGCTGAGCCAGCCAGGCATCCTTAAAATAAAAACTGAAAAACTGGCCTTAGGGATGCTTGGGTGACTCAGTTGGTTGGGCATCTGCCTTCGGCTCAGGTCATAATCCAAGGTCCTGGGATCAATTCTCACACTGGGCTCCTTGCTCAATAGGGAGCCTGCTTCTTCCTCTGCCATTCCTTCCTCTGCTGCCATTCTAGCTTCTTTTACTCTCTCAGTCTCTAACAAATAAAATCTTTAAAAAAAAAAAAAAAAAAGCTGGCCTCAATCAAATTTAAGACAAATGTATATCAAATTTGCAGCTCAAAAGCATCACTGATGCAAAACGGAAGAATAGGAAGATCTAGATGTCAGTTCCTCCCCGCAAAGAAGTAAAAATTGAGCTGGAAAGAGCACTTGTAATCAACCATTTCAGAACTCTAGAAATTTATCAAACATTTGTAACAAACAGGGAACTACATGAAGGAAGAAGGTGCTGATCCTTCCTAAGTCTACAATATTTGTAAACAAACCACCTTCCCTCAATTCCTCAGCTGTTCCTTCCCATATAAGTGGGGATTAGGAGCCCATTTTTCTGAAGTGGTTGATGCATCAGGAAAGATAGCTGGGATTGTGTCTTTCTAAAATTTGGAGTTACAAATTTTGGTTGGTCTGGCAGTGCCCTGAAGGACCAGCACAGACACCTGTATCAGTTCAGTCATCTTGCTGCAGTAGCTTCTACTGGTGGTATCTACTGGAACATTAAAAATGATAAAATTCTTGGCAGCCCCTGGTGGCTCAGTGGGTTAAAGTCTCCACCTTCGGCTCAGGTCATGATCTCAGGGTCCTGGGTTGGAGCCCTGCAGAGGACTCTCTGCTAGGTGGGGAGCCTGCTTCCCCTCTCTCTCTGCCTGCTTGTGATCTCTCTCTCTGTGTTACATAAATAAATAGAATCTTATAAAATAAAATAAAATAAAATAAAATAAAATAAAATAAAATAAAATAAAATAAAATAATAAAATAAAATAAAATAAAATAAAATAAAATAAAATAAAATAAAATAAAATAAAATAAAATAAAATAAAATAAATTCTTGGGATGCCTGGGTGGCTCAGTTGGTTAAGCAACTGCCTTTGGCTCAGGTCATGTTCCTGGGGTCCTGGGATCAAGTCCTGCATTAGGCCCCTTGCTCAGCTGAGAGTCTGCTTCTCTCTCTGCCTGCTGCTCCCCCCTGCTTGTGCTCTCTCTCTCTCTGACAAATAAATAAAATCTTATAAAGAAAAATAAAGATAAAACTCTTTTGTCTCTTTTTGAGCCAGACGTTTAGGGAAAAAAAATCTTTTTCAGGCTACCAGCTGACTGCAGAAATAAGAACAGAACTTGTGTCATCACACAAAAAGAATGATATACTGTGCAAAATAGTTTGGAAACATCACAAATGGATAACTCTAGCACTCAATAAGCAAAAATCACCACTCTCTGAAGAGTTAACAGATTTACAGAATGCCACATTATAGTAATCAGAATGTCCAAGTCTCAACAAAAAATTACAATACACACAAAGAAAGAACAAAGTATGAACCATTCACAGGAATAAGATTTGACAAAAACATCCCTGAGGAAGTCCAGACAGTAGAACTACTACTCAAAGATGTTAAATTAACTGTCTCAAATATACCCAAATAAACTAAAGAAAACAATAGACAAAGAAACGGGGAGTGGGGAGCGCATGAACAGAATAAGAATATCAATAAGGGAAAAGTATTATAAAAAAGGAGTCATCCAAATTCTAGGACTGAAAACTAGCATAACTAAAATGAAATTTTTTTTCTTTTAATGATTTTATTTGCAAACGCCTGGGTGGCTCAGTCGGTTAATCATCTGCCTTCACTTAGGTCATGATCCCAGTCCTGGAATCAAACCCATATAGGGCTCTTTGCTCAGTGGGGAGCCTATTTCTCCCCCTCCCTCTGCCTGCCGTTCCCTCTGCTAGTGTGCTCTCTCTGACAAATAATAAAACCTAAAAAAAAAAAGCCAAGGATAAAGAGAAAATTTAGAAAACAGAGAGAAGCAAATACTACAAACAAGATTAACAATTGATTTTTCATCAGAAACCATGGGGGCTAGAGGGTAGCAGGATAACTATTTAAAGTTCTAAAAGAAAAAAATAACTAAAAATTCTAAACATGGCAAATCTATCATTCAAGAATGAAAGAGAAATGAAGACATTTCTAGATAAACAAAAGCTGAAGGAGTTCATTACCAACAGAGCTGAGCTATAAGAAATGCTAGAGGGAGCTCTTCAGGCTGAAATGAAAAGTAACCAGAGAGTAACTCAAAGCCATGAGAAGAAATAAATAACATTAGTAAAATTAACTACATAGGTAAATGTCAAAGCCAGTATTATTGTATTTTTGGTTTGTAACAACATTCTTTCCCTATAAGATTCAAAAGGCAAATGTATAAAGCAATATTTATAAATTTATGTTAATGTACACACAATGTATAAACATGTAATCTCTGACAATAACAATATAGAGGAGAAGGGACAGAGTTGTGTAGCTGTGTGTATACTAATGAAACTGACTTGGTATTACTCAAAATAGATTGCTGTAAGTTTAAGATGTTACCTGTAATCCTTAAAGTTATCACTAATAGCTTAAAAATATGCAGGAAAGGAAAGAAGGGAATCAAAATGATCCACTTCAAAAATTCAACTAAATACCAAAAAAGTGGTAATGAGGAACTGGTGAACAAAAATCATAAAAGACATACGGAAAACTAATAGCTAAATGGCAGAAGTAAATCCTTCCTCACCAACAATTAGTTTAAATATAAATCGATTAAACTCTCCACACAAGAGATATTGGCAGACTGAATGAAAAACTATCTATACGCCATCTTCAAGAGACTCTTTTTTTTTAATTGAAGTATAGCTGACAATAAGAGACTCATTTATTTTTTTAGAGAGGGAAAGAGAGAGGTGGGGGGTCGGGGGGGTGGAGAAGGGAGAGTAGGAGAGAGAGAATCTTAAGCACACTCCATGCCTAGTATGAGGCACTATGAGGGAGTCTATCTCACAACCCTGAGATCATGACCTAAGCTGATATCAAGAGTTAGACACTTAATCAACTGAGCCACCCAGGCACCCCAAGAGATTTACTTTAGATAAAAAGATATAAAGAAGTTGAAAATAAAAGAATGGAAAATTATATTGAAAGCACATAAACACCAAAAAAGACCTGGAATGATTATACTATTGTCAGACAAAGTAGACATTAAGTCAAAGAAGGTTACAAGACACAAAGGAGAACATTATATGTAAAAAAAAAAAAAGTTAATCCAATAAGAGGATATAACCATTATAAACATATATGCACCTAACAACAGAACCCTAAAATATGTGAAACAAAATTGACAATATTGAAGGGAGAAATAGACAGTTCTACAATAATAACTGGAGATACCAGTAGCCTACTCTCAATAATACATAGAATAAGGGGCACCTGGGGGGCTCAGTCGTTAAGCGTCTCCCTTCGGCTCAGGTCATGATCCTAGGTCCTGAGATAGAGCCCCGCATCTGGCTCCCTACTTGGTGGGAAGCCTGCTTCTCCCGCTACCAATCCCTCTGTTTGTGTTCCCTCTCTTGCTGTTTCTGTCAAATAAATAAAATCTTTAAAAAAAAATAATACATAGAAGGAGCAGACAGATCAAAAAGGAAAAGACTAGGGGCGCCTGGGTGGCTCAGTCGTTAAGCGTCTGCCTTCGGCCCAGGTCAGATCCCAGAGTCCTGGGATCAAGCCCCGCATCGGGCTCTCTGCGTGGCAGGGAGCCTGCTTCTCCCGCTACCATTCCCTCTGCTTGTGTTCCCTCTCTCGCTGTGTTTCTCTCTGTCAAATAAATAAAATCTTTAAAAAAAAAAAAAA
>CM053617.1:42856120-42871920 GCA_028646535.1 Procyon lotor | reverse complement strand
ATAAATATGCATACAGCCCATTTATTAAATGGGGGAATTAAAACAGAGAGGATCATATGTAGTAATCTTGGCCCATGACAAGTATTCAATAAAAGTTATCATTATTATTATCTATTACTATAGAATATTATTGATAAAGGTTCTTGGATACTTGTAAATAAAGAAACGTTTAAGAGGGGAAATCTAATCTGTTTCAGAAATCGTTGAAGACCCCATTCGAGAACTGACATTAGAAGAACATTTGCTTGAGAGAAGGAAGAAACTACAGGAGAAGAAAATGCGTATTGCAGCCTTGGCATCTGCCATATTATCAGATCCAGAAAGTAATGTAAGTAGTACTAATTTCTTCGAGCTCTTCATATTAGATATGGTGTAAATGTCTAATATTTTAATATTAAGTTTAAGAACCTTAAAATATTATTTATTTCCTATAAGCACATACAGAAAGGAAAACCATTAAAACATAGTGACTGAAGTAGAATAAGAGTAGACAGAAACTTGGGGCACCTGGGTGGCTCAGTTGGTTAAATGTCTGCCTTCAGCTCAGGTCATGATCTTGGGGTCCTGGGATTGAGGCGCATGTCAGGGCTCCCTGCTCCGTGGGAAGCCTGCTTCTCCCTCGCTCTGCCTACGGCTCCCTCTGCTTGTGTTCTCTCTCTGTAAAATAAATAAATAAAATCTTAAAAAAAAAAAAGAGTAGACAGAACCTTAGCCTAATCCTACATCTGAACTTAATTTTTTCTGTAATCTTAGAAAAGTCACTTAAACTCTCTGAGTCTTATTTTCTTCATCGCTAAATGAAGGTATTCAGGTGCTCCTGGTTGTGGCTTAGTTGGTTAAGTGTGGAACTCTTGATTTTAGCTAAGATCATGGATCTAACTCTGTGCTGGGCATGGAGCCTGCTTGAGATAGCTCTCTCTGCCTCCCCCTCTACTCCTCCCCCTACCCTATCTCTTAAATAAACAAACAAACAAAAACGAAGATACTGGACTTAATGTTGTAACTGAAAATGGTAAGTGTAAAAAGTAATTGGACAAAGGAGAAGGAACCTACTTGCAAATTTACTTGACTAATGGGATTTTTAATTAGAAACATGCTACACAAAAGTCAGTGAGATTAGTTCAGGAGTACTTGTAAGTGGACAATATATTAAGTGAAATAGATCAGAGTTATGATGATCAATGGGCCATGGGAACAGTGGTGAAGATGGTCATGGTTAGAACATGTGGACTCAAGAAACTTGGAGTTAGACTTTGGGTCTTGAAACTTGGAGTTAGACTTTGGAGTGAGTCCTTTTACCCAAGACTCATTTTCTTCATCTCTAAAAAGAGAATGGTACCTATTTTAAAATGTTGTAAGGATTAAATAATCAAATATACATGAAGTCTTGTAAAGTAGTACTACTATTCCTATTAACATTGGTGTTCCTATCATCCTACTGTGAATATACTTGTATATTGAACAATAAAGTAGATTATTTACATTTGTAGAAAAAAATTGCATCTGGGTATGTTTTGGAGTAGTGCTTATTCTTTTTTAAAAAAGCGAGGGGAAGGTCTGGAGCAGAATTAGGGAGGGAGATTGGGAATATTTCTCACCTCTTAACTCATTTAATCATTATAAAACCATAAATATAACTGTTGATCTCATTTTACAGCTGAAAAATTGAGCCTTAAAAAATTCAAGTGAATTTGTTATGATTTTAACGGTTGCTGGATTAGAATCTGGGTCTTCCAGCTCTAGAGTCTCATGCTTACATGAGTTAGGGATAGCGAATAGGTGGGAGCATATTTATCCTACCCCTGCTGTGGCAAATGTTGCTAACCAGCCAGAGGATTGCTTCTCAAGATATTTAGCAGGCAGTGGTACTTCATCAAAGCAAGCACATTCCTTGAAACCAGTTTTTTTACTTAAGCATTACTTCATACAAATGTTTTTTGTATGACTCCTGTTGAAGCTAATGTATATACATTCTATTTATAAACTCCTGATTAATTTGTATATATATGATGAATATATTTGGTGTATATAACATTTTAATTTCAAAAAAAAATGAAGGGGCACATGCTTTAAGAAAACCTGGTAAGAAGAATTTCAAAGAGTAGATATATTAATAAATTTAAACTGGTTTTTAAAGTCTGTATCTTCTAACTATTTAACAAAGATAGGATTAGCTTTAGTGATTTATCTTTTGGTAACCTGAGTTGTAACTGGAGTTGTATATGAGTAGACTCTGAGTCATTCATGGATTTGACTTGTGCCAGATATGAGGCTAATGTCTTTGGTTCATAATTGTTTTGCCATCGTTTCTCTGCCCTTTCAAGTTCTTTATTTTTTTAACAGATTAAAAAATTGAAGGAACTACGTTCCATGCTGACAGAACAGGATCCTGATGTGGCTGTTACTGTTCGAAAGCTGGTGGTAATTTCCCTATTGGAGTTATTTAAAGACATTACTCCTTCATATAAAATACGACCCCTCACAGAAGCAGAAAAATGTACCAAGGTAATGATAGATAACAATTACTATACAAAATAAGCTAAACATTTTGGAGAGCTAGGGATGGGAGAAATAGTAGGGTTTTTTTCTTTGTTTTTATGGGACTGGGTATATACTAGGCACTGACATTTTGTGCTAATTTAAGGATTTCGATATTTTGATTTAAAAAAGTGAGTGGTCTTTCTGATTTTTTTCAGATCCGCAAAGAAACCCAAAAGTTAAGAGAATTTGAAGAAGGCCTGGTTAGCCAATATAAATTTTATTTGGAAAATCTGGAGCAAATGGTTAAAGGTATATTAAACATTTTTAAAATATGTAACATACTTTGGTCAGGAAGGTGAAGTCTATCTTCTGTACTCTGTGTGAGAGTATAGCATGTCGTCAAGAGCAGAGTCTATAGTCAGTCGACTTCCTGGGTTCAAATCTGGGCCTTTTACTTACTACCCATGTGGTGGGCAAATTACTTAATCTATGTTTCCATTTTTCTATTTATAAATAATAGTATTTATTTCATAGGATTGCTGTGAGAAGTAAATTAATTTATAGATAAAAGTTGCTTACAATGGTTGCTGGCCTATACAGGCCCTGTATTGATCAGCTGTTAGTATTATTGTTGCTCTAGGCCTTTCCCTAGTAAGTATGTTTCTTGAATTCGTGAATGGTTGAAATTTATGCTGCTTTTTTTTATTTGGAGAAGGTAGTTAGGGGAGAAGGATGACTTGAAATAGATGAAATTAATTCCTTGAAAATGTACTTAGAAGTCAATCATACTGGATGATAAACTCTTCCACCAAACCTTTATTCTCTTCTTTGTTCAGAAAAGGAAGGGCATATGAAAATTGGAGCATGAATGGAGAAGAAATTCAGTTGCCTAGGTCAGGTCAGGTGCTTTCACTTTACTCAGCTGGGCTCCCTTACTCAGTAGTGGGCCTGAGGATCACCCAGTTGCTGTCTCGGCTGTAACAGGACTGCCAACTCCTGTTGGCCCAGCAAGGGCAGGAAGGAGATGGTGGGGATGGGTGCCGTGGATGTTGCTTCTATGCTCTAGCCTCCTGACTGGAGCCTCCTTGGGAGCATACATTCCAAGGCCTGGGAGCTTTGTGTGGACCAGCACTGTCCAAGAGAAATAGAACATGAGACACATACGTCATTTGAAAAATATGTAACCATGCTAAGGAAAAGTAAAAAGTAATGAAATTACTATGTATATGATTATTTCAATATGTAATCAGTTTTAAAAATTAGATATCTTACATTCTTTTTTTTTGTAGTAAGTTCAAAATCTGATGCATATCTCACACTTCCGGCATGTTTGTGATTGGACTAGCCACAGTTCAAGTGCTCGGTGGTCACATGTGGCTGGTGGCCTCTGTACCGCACCAAGCGGGTGTAGGCCTTTTCTAAGCTGATGGAACTTTATGAAGTCTTGTTTTTTTAAGTTTTAAAAAAATTATGGTAAAATATAAACTCTATCATTTTAACACTTCGTAAAGCATATAGTCTGTGGCGTTCGGTAAATCCGGTGTCATCCAGCTGTCACCGCTGTGCATCGGCAGTACTTCGGCACCTTCCCCTGCAGAAGTTCTCTGTTAAACCTGAACTCCCCTTTCTCTCTTGCCTCAGCCTGTGGCAGTCACCATTCTACTTTCTAATTTGAATTGAATATGGATCTGGCTACTCCCGGAACCTCATAAGTGGAATTCTACAATAAGTTATATAATATTTGTCCTTTTGTGACTACCTTATTTCACTTAGCATAATGTCTTTGAGATTCTCATAGCACGTGTCAAAATTTCTTTCCTTTTTTTTTTTCTTTAAGATTTTATTTATTCATTTGACAGAGAGATCACAAGTAGACAGAGGCAGGCAGAGAGAGAGAGAGGGAAGCAGGCTCCCTGCTGAGGGAGAGTCTGATGCAGGGCTCAATCCCAGGACCCTGAGATCATGACCTGGGCTGAAGGCAGAGGCTTTTAACCCACTGAGCCACCCAGGTGCCCCCAAAATTTCCTTTTTAAGAAATTTCAAATTTCTTCCTTCCATTGTATATATGTAACCACATTTTGTTTATTCATCCATTATGAAGTCTCATCAGCTTTAAGTAAATACAAGATATAATTCTTATGAAGATACAATTCTTATGATGAAAGCCTCTTGGAGGAAAACTCTTACATGAGAAGCAATTTAAAACACAAGCACTATCATCTATACTGTCTTTCTCATCTCCAGTTGTATATGATGTAGAGGGAAGTGTTGAACCTACTCTAGAAAAACAAGCATATTTTCCATATTCAAAATACGATGTTGTGGTAGCAGAGTATGCATGTAGAAATTTCTAGAAAAGAGGGGTATTGTGGGATGGCTGAGTGGCTCTGTTGGTTAAGCGTCTGCCTTTGGCTCAGGTCATGATAACAGGGTGCTGGGATAGAGCCCCACATCGAACTCCCTGCTCAGTGGGGAGCCTGCTTCTCCCTCTGCCTGCCTGCCCTTCCCCCTGCTTGTGCAAGCTCTTTTCTCTTTGTCAAATAAAATCTTCAAAAAAAGAAAAGAGGTACTATGAGTCATCGGTTTTTTGAAGAAAAACTTAAGTCTTCTTGACCTCCTGAGTAAAGATACCACAGTGAACATTAACAAGAAGTTGGGAGAAAATGTTTAGATTCTCTGGAATTTTTGGACATGGAAGAGATGGGGACTCAGAATCTGGAGCTTGTTCGTATTCGCTAGCCAAGTGGTGCTTGACTAGGATTTGAACCCAGGCTTCTTGACTGGTAATCTAGTGTTTTGGGGAAAGCCTGGTAGAGCCCAGTCCAGGGATTCGTTAAGGTATCCAGCTCGCTGTCTTCCCCTGCCCTGATTTTTCCGACACCCCTTTCCCGTAATGATACATCTTTTAAAATGTATAGAAAGCCAAAGTTCTTAACTTATGGTTAGAGTCGGAGGGTGGATGATGGCAGATAAATTTTAATGATAAGGTTTGTATTTGAGTTTAAGGGTGGATACAACTCATTTAAGAATTTGCACAGTGTATGCTATTATTGCAAATCCTATTAAAGCTAATTAGTTGAAGCTTTGATCGATGAGTACAAAAACTACAGTTCTCTTTTGATTAGACTGGAAACAAAGGAAACTGAAGAAAAGTAATGTAGTTTCCTTAAAGGCCTACAAAGGACTGGCGGAAGTGGCTGTGAGGAGCCTGTGTGAGCTGTTGGTGGTACTCCCTCATTTCAACTTTCACAACAACATCATTGTATTGATTGTCCCTCTCATGAATGATGTGTCAAAATTGGTGAGTTGCTGAGTGATTGTTGCTGTTATCTTGAACACAAAATTCTAGACGTGATTATTATTTTTTTCTCTTGGAATTCTTTTGAAGCTATTATTTACTGCTAAAGTATTGTCATTTTGTTAATCACTGTCTCTTTAAGAAAATTCTTTGGACAGAAGTTTGGTGTGGTGGTTCTGAGCAGGAGGTGGTTTTGCCCACCAGGGAATGTGAGGCTGTGTCTGCACCCAGTTTTGGTTGTCACCCCTGCAGTGGCTACTACTGGCATCTAGCGCGTAAAGGCCAGGGGACCTCTAAACTTCCCACCGTGCATGGAACAGCTCCCCCACCCCCCACTGCCAAATGAAGAATTGTCTGGCTTAATATGCCAGTGGTGCCAAAGTTGAGAAACACTGGCTGAGTGTAACATTTTATTTTTCAGATATCTGAAATGTGTTGTGAGGCAGTGAAGAAACTGTTTAAACAAGATAAATTAGGCCAAGCTTCCCTTGGTGTGATTAAAGTGATTTCTGGTTTTGTGAAGGGCAGAAATTACGAAGTTAGGCCAGAGGTAAGCCTTCCTTTTCTGACCTTGCATTTTATTTGTTTTTAAACTACAAAGTTAATTTTGTTGTTATGAGGAATTTTATTTTTTGTAGAAGACTCAAGTGTCACTACTCTTAACAATTTAGTATGAATTCTAGATGTTTATACATATAGACATATATACTTGTTTATATATTTTTAAAATTATATAATACATGTTTAGATTTTAAAATAAAAATACATTTATTCTATGGAAGCTATTCTGGAGCTGTTTTCATTTTGTGTTCTAGAGGACTATCTCATCCTTTTTTAATGTCTGCCGTTAGTTTCTTAATATGTGAATATAGCCCCTACTTGATGTACAGCTGAGTTGTTTGTACAGTGATCATGAAAGAGAACATTTTGGTTATGTTATTTTTTCATACTAACAAGAGTATTCTGTGAGTTAAATTTTTAAAGTTTAGATGCTGGATCCAACAGTATACACGTTTATAAATCTCCAGATGATTCTCATGTTTGCTGAAGAGCAATGGAGACCCATTGGCTTAAAGGAAAATAACTTGTCTTAAAATTAATAACACTGGTCTAGGGGCGCCTGGGTGGCTCAGTCGTTAAGCCTCTGCCTTCGGCTCAGGTCATGATCCCAGGGTCCTGGGATCAAGCCCCGCATCGGGCTCCCTGCTCTGCGGGAAGCCTGCTTCTCCCGCTACCATTCCTTCTGCTTGTGTTCCCTCTCTCACTGTTTTTCTCTCTGTTAAATAAATAAAATCTTTTTTTAACAAAAAAAACAAAACACTGGTCTACATGGGTTTTTTTTTTTTTTTTTTTTAATTGGGAAAATGATGAGGATTAGAATTGCTGAATGCAAAATGGAGGCTGGTTTGGTAAATTAAAGTTGGTTTAGAAATATCTAATTTACATCCTTCCATACTGGTCCAAACCTTTTTCTGGCCTGTCTACTCTTTATAATCCTATTTACCAATGCTAGGTAATATGTTCTCTCTTCCTTCTACTCATTACACTGCAAAATAATGTTATGTGTATTTAGCAATTTAGCCAAATACTAGTGTCCTGTTACAGATATAGATTACTATGTTCAGCAATAAGATAATCGAACTTTGTGTGAATGTGATAAAAGATGTGTCACAGGTGTTTTTTTGTTCGTTTTTTTGGCACAAAGGAAGGAAAAAACATTGCTAAATGCTTTTCTGTATAAAGGTTTTGAGGGCAGTAGAAATATTAAGCTGTATATTCTGTTTTCTTCACATTAGATGTTAAAGACATTCTTGTGCTTAAGAATCAAAGAAGTAGAAGTGAAAAAAGATACAGAGGACATTAATAAACCAAAGAAGTTCATGACTTTCAAGGAAAAGAGAAAAACTCTGTCAAGAATGCAGAGAAAGGTTTGGTTGATTTCCTTTTTTGTTTAACTTGACATTAAACTCATAATGTAGGCACTGGCAGATATCATAGTGAAATCATAAATCTAAATGTGTCAAAACCTAATATTTAGAAAAATTTATTTTTCCCAGTTATTGTAGAGAAGTGCTTTATTAATTAAACTGACAATTCATTGGCAAAAAGAACAGTTGATGAAAAAAATTTGTGTCATACTGGCTTTTTTATTTTTGCCCTTCAGATTGATTGTCTTAGGTTCACCGTGATACACTGTTCCCTTCCTTGACCAGGAAGGTGATATTTATGTAAATTTGGCAACAAAGTGAGTTGTTTTTGTTAATTGAACCACGTTTATTTATTGGCTTGTATTTGAAACGTAGGTTGCAATTCCAGCCCCTTGTTTATTTAGTATAAGACTTTTTTTTTTTAACTTTTGAGAAATGGAGCCGGTAAAAGCAGCTACCTCATGGGTCACTGTGCATCTTTATTTTATTTTATTTTATTTTATTTTATTTTATTTTTTTTATTTATTTGACAGAGAGAAACACAGCGAGAGAGGGAACACAAGCAGAGGGAATGGTAGCGGGAGAAGCAGGCTTCCTGCCGAGCGGGGAGCCCGATGCGGGGCTCGATCCCAGGCCCCTGGGATCTGACCTGGACTGAAGGCAGACGCTTAACGACTGAGCCATCCAGGCGCCCCCACTGTGCATCTTAATAAGATGAATTATGTGAAGTACTTAGCACATGCGTGACACTGGGCATGCTGTATAACGTATGAACATGAATTGCCACCACCAGCATCATTGTGATTCTCAAAACATTTCTGAATAGTTTGTTAGGGTTATCAGATTGCTTGTAAAAACAAAACAAATAGTTTTCAGGGATATCCGTCTTTGAATATGCCTAATAAATTTTGAAAATGGGGCAGAAGTATCAAAATAGATTTAATAATTGGAAATAAATGAAGGTAAATATTTTCTTTATACCATGCTGTCCTAATATAAATTGGATATCCCTGTTAGAAACAGCATGTACGCAGCTGTGATGGGGAAACAAAAGACCCACTAGAACATGGCAGCTGCTTAACTTCCCATGAAGGAAGGAAACTTCCTTAAGAGGGTCCCCTGCGTGTCAGGCAGCTTAGCAACCAGTATTTGCTGCTCAAAACAGCTTAAAGAAGTGGAAAAAACTGATACTTTATTGAATTTCTCTGTAGGATTTTTTTTTTTAAAACATTTTGTTTATTTATTTGACAGACAGAGGGAGAGGGAACACAAACAGGGGGAGTAGGAGAGGGAGAAGCAGGCTTTCTGTCGAGCAGGGAGCCTGATGTGGGGCTCGATCCCAGGACCCTGAAATCACGATCTGAGCTGAAGGTAGATGTTTAACAACTGAGCCACCCAGAAGCCCCTATAGTGTCTGGTTTTATGCGTTGTATATAAATGTGTTTAGGAAGTATCATTGATTACTGATTATCATGTTATAGAGGATTTAACAATAAGAATTATTTCTGGGCTCAGTGTGTTTGTCCTTTTTTTTTTCTTTTGAAAAAACTTAAATTATAGAAAACTACAGAGACTAATACAGCATGTCCCATGTATCTACCATTCACAATGAGCAAATATTAATGGACTTCATTTTTGTTCTTGAGAAGAAACCATCCGTGATAGAGTTAGAGTCCCCTTTGTTCCTCTCCCCAGTCTTGTCCTGCCTTCCTCCCAGAAGGCAGCTGCTGTCCTCAGCTTGGGTGTGTGTTTGAGACTTCTCTAGGTCTGTGTACTTTTGCTTGTGTTTGTATTCATAGACTCTGTAGGGTATGTGTTTCAGATTATTTACATATTATGCCTCTTTGAAGCTTGCTTTTTCCCTCAGCGCTATGTGCTCTTACTTTTTCTTTCCTTGTCTCTTTCCAGTGGAAGAAAGCAGAAGAGAAACTAGAGCGAGAGCTTCTGGAGGCAGAAGCTTCAGAGAGCACTGAGAAAAAACTTAAACTGGTAGGCAGTTTCACGTTCTCTCATGCTTTGAAAATGTTTTGTGAATTATTGTTGCAACTTGGGGTTGTATAATCTTGGTTTGTCTCCCAAGGCTTTGATGTGATCATTGCTAGTCTCATGACATCACAGGGTGTGTATCTTCATCCTGTTTTGTTGAAGCTCTTAAGATTGGATTGTGGAGAGGGTTGGGAAGGGACAGAAAAGTTGAGCCTTGACTGCCGTCGTTGTGATAACTCGGGAGAAAGGGTACAGGTTTATACTCAAGTCATTTTGTCCGCTTCTTCTGCCAGCACACGGAAACTTTGAATATTGTATTTGTGACCTACTTCAGAATATTGAAGAAGGCCCAGAGGTCACCTCTCCTGCCAGCAGTTCTAGAAGGCCTTGCCAAGTAAGGGCTGTGTAGGTTGAAGCCTTTTCGATTCTTTCTAAATAAGTAAGACCAAAAAACCCATGACTCTTAACCAAGGTTCACTAATGATGACCCAATGTCCTTTTCCTTTTTTGTTTGTCACTGGCCTTTCCTTGAAACTGTTCACAACACTGTCTTTCTAGTTTTCTCGTCTCAAGCCTTTTATTTTTATTTTTAATTTTTTTTAAAGATTTTATTTATTTATTTGACAGGAGAGAGATCACAAGTAGGCAGAGAGGCAGGCAGAGAGAGGGGGGAAAGCAGGCTCCCTGTTGAGCAGAGAGCCAGATGTGGGGCTTGATCCCAGGACCCTGAGATCATGATGAGAGGCTTAACCCATTGAGCCACCCAGGCACCCCTCAAGTCTTTTATTGTTTAAATCTCCTTCATAACTCCTTCCTTCTGCTAAATATGTTCTGGGGGTCCTGAAGATTCATCTCTCAGTTCTTCGTTCTTTCTGCATTGTGGTCATTTATCCACTGTCAGACTTCTGAGTGTCCTGCGTAGGTGACTCTTAAGTCTGTTCTAACCCCGCTTGTACATCCTTTCTTGAGTCCTGTGCAGTCTTCCCTGTAAAGAGAAATCTCTCCGTATATTCTAGTGAACCTTTTGGGGGATGTGAACTAGAATAACAGTGGTTGTGATGGTTTTCCAGGTATTTGAGGTAGTATTCTCTAGAACAGTGCAATAGAACTATAACGTGAACTACTTAGGTAATTTAAAGTTCTCCGTTAGCCACATTAAAAAAGTAAAAAACTGGTGCAATTAATTTTAACATATTTTATCAAATTCAACTTACCTAAGATATTTTGACATACAGTCAGTATTAGTTACTGAGATTTTTTTTTTCCCCCCATAAAAACTGATGAATATTTTATACAGACAGTGTATCTCAGTTTGGACCAGCCCCATTTTAAATGCCCAATAGCCACATGTGCTAGTGGCTGTCATCGTTGGACATCACAGCTTTAGAAACAGGATTTAGGGTTGAAAGACAGAGAAGGGGCAAGTTCTGTTTAGTATAAGAAATTTCTTTGTAATAAGTGGAGCTGTTTGGAAATGGGATTATAAAGTAATTGGGCCTTGTTATTGAAAAGATGCAAAGAGAGGTTGGTCAGAGGAGGGATTATTTCTACACTGGATAGGACCTGTTTGTTTTTCAATGACCAATTCCTTTATTTAAAAAAGCTTTTAGTCATATCTACTTACTTTAAAAATTCAAATGATTCAGAAAAATACAAAATTAAAAATTACAATTTCCAGGGCACCTGGGGTGGCTCAGTGGGTTAAAGCCTCTGCCTTCTGCTCAGGTCGTGATCTCAGGGTCCTGGGATCGAGCCCCACATCGGGCTCTCTGCTCAGCGGGGAGCCTGCTTCCCCCTCTCCCCCTGCCTGCCTCTCTGCCTACCTGTGATCTCTCTCTCTCTGTCAAATAAATAAATAAAATCTTTAAAAAAAAAAAAAATTACAGTTTCCGCTCCTATATATATGTGTGTAAGTCTGTCTGCCTGTCTTCTGTCACACAGATGGAATCCTGCCACGTAGACTGTTCTGTAACTTGGCTTTCCTGTTTTGATAAAATGGTTACTTTGGGTATCTCTCCATGATGGTTTGATTATAGCCACTTTTTTTTTTTTTTTTTTTTACATTTGGAATATTCCATTTCATGGATCAGTAATAGTTTTATTTGGCCAGCGCCCAATGCTGCACTGCGAACACCTTCATGCACTTGTGTGCATATATTGCTGGGTCAGAAGGTCTGCTCGTTTTAAATGTTGATAAATAAATATTGCCTAGTTGCTTCACAAAAAAGTTGTACTAGTCCACGGGGAGTGTATCACTTTTAAAATTCTTTTTTGTTCTAAGATTTACATAGTGTCAAAGGTTCTTGCACTAATATTGAAGAAAGATCTTGACTTTAAGTACGTCAGTGCCTTGGTATACCATACAAAGTGCTCTCACATTTAGTAGGTCAGATGATACTTCTATAACTCTACTGAGTGATCTTAGTTATTTCTAGAAACAGAGGCCCAGGACTGACAAGTGACTTACCTAGGATCATATAGGCAATTAATTGCGGACCCTGAACTAGATACTAGGTCCAGTATTCTTTCTATTTTATTTTTATAGCTTTAGTAAGGTCCACATTCCTATAAATAACAGTCTCTTTCCTCCTTTCTCTTTTCCTGCTTCCCATTTTTCCAGAAGCTGATGCTTTTGACCCTTTTATGAGTTAGAGCAGCACGGGGTAGCTGGTACACTTTCCTTGGGGAGTTGTTTGTTTTTAACAACTTGTTCTGTAGGGCAGAAGTATTTCTGAAATATTTTCAGTTTGTTTAGTGCCTCATATATTCCTGCTGAGTGTAATGTCCAGCTGTGGATTAACTGTTATAAAGGTCATTCTGAATTAATGAGAAGTATCAATAATTACCACCATCTGCATCATAATTAACAATGAAATAGAGAATATTAAAAATAGGACTTTAAAGTCAAGTTTAGGGGCGCCTGGGTGGCCCAGTGGGTTAAAGCCTCCACCTTTGGCTCAGGTCATGATTTCAGGGTCCTGGGATCAAGCCCCGCATCAGGCTCTCTGCTCAGCGGGGAACCTGTTTCCCCCACCCCCCGTCTGCCTCTCTGCCTACTTGTGATCTGTCAAATAAATAAAATCTTAAAAAAAATAAAAAAAAAAATAAAGTCAAGTTCAATTTCTAGCTGTTTTATTTCTGTTTTTAGGTCACCTATTGACTAAACTCTGTTTGATTCTAGGTTTGCTCACCTTATAAATGTGGAGTTTTTTGATGATTTATTAGTAGTACTGCATACTCTCATTGAGTCTGGGGTAAGTAACTCTATTAGTGAATTTTTAAGGTATGAATGGTAGGGGCGCCTGGGTGGCTCAGTGGGTTAAAAGCTTCTGCCGGAGCCTCTGCCTTCGGCTCAGGTCATGATCTCAGGGTTCTGGGATGGAGCCTCGCATTGGGCTCTCTGCTTGGCAGGGAGCCTACTTCTCCCTCTCCCTCTGTCTGCCTCTCTGCCTACTTGTGGTCTCTTTCTCTCTGTCAAATAAATAAATAAAATCTTAAAAAAAAAAGGTATGAATGGTGATTATTATCCTTACTGTCCTTTTCTCCCTTTTTTTCAAGGACCTGAGCTTTCGAGAAAGCCTTCACTGTGTCCAGACTGCTTTTCATATTCTTTCTGGGCAAGGTAAAATGTTTTCTTGATCAAGTTTTGTTTGCTTTACCTTTTGGAGGCTGTAACACCCCTAATTGTTTGTTGTAATTTCAAAGGTGATGTTCTAAATATTGATCCGATGAAATTCTATACACATCTGTATAAAACACTGTTCAAGTTACATGCAGGTATGTACATTTAGATAATGTGTCTTGAATAAATACTTATCTTTTAAGAATATCTTATGTATAGTCAATGAAAAATAAGAGATCAGAACTGATATATTGGGGCACCTGGGTGGCTCAGTGGGTTAAAGCCTCTGCCTTCGGGTCAGGTCATGATCTCAGGGTCCTGGGATTGAGCGGGGAGCCTGCTTCCCCCTCTCTCTCTGCTTGCCTCTCTGCCTGTTTGTGATCTCTCTCCCTGTCAAATAAATAAATAAAATCTTTAAAAAAAAAAAAAAAAAGAAATCAGAACTGGTGTATTAAAATGTTGGCCTCTGAGGGCCATACATCTGTATTTAACCTTATGTTAAAAGATGGAGAGGGAGAATTTCTGGAATTGACTGGAGCTGTGGTAGAACCCTCTGCATCTCCTGAGCAGTACAGCACTACTTCATGGGTTAGGGGGATGATTTGGGACAGGTATGACAGTTGTCTTGGGACAGGTATGACGGTTGTCTTGGGTTTTTCTGGAGTGCAATGAAGTTGTGTAATGAAAAAGTAATAATGCTAGGGATTTACCCCAAAAATAAAAATGTAGTGATCTGAAGGGGCACCTGTACCCCAGTGTTCATAGCAGCAGTGTCCATAATAGCCAATCTGGAAAGAGCTGGGATGTCCATCAACAGATGAATGGGTAAAGAAGATGTGATACACACACACACACACACACACACACACACACACACACAATGGAATATTAGCTATCAGAAAAAATGGATATTTGCCACTTACATCAGCGTGGATGGGACTGGAGGGTATCATGCTGAGTGAAATCAGTCAGAGAAAGACAATTATCATATGGTTTCACTCATGTGGAATATAAGAAACGTTTAGGGCAGAGGACCATAGGGGAAGAGAGGGAAAACAGAATGGAAAGAAATCAGAGAGGGAGACAAACCATGAGAAACTTAAATATAGGAAACCTCCTGAGGGTTGCTGGAGGGGTAGGGGGAGGGGGTAACTGGGTGATGGGCATTAAGGAAGGAGGGCATGTGATGTGATGAGCACTGGCTGTTTTATGCAACTGATAAATTATGAAACACTACATCTGAAACTAATGATGTACTGTAGGTTGGGGTTGGCTAATTGAATTAAAAAAAAAAAAAAAAGTAATGAGAACAGCCCTGAAGGGTATATCTGCTATGTTTTAGGTGCTACCAATGAAGGTGTCGAGATTCTCCTCCAGTGCCTTGATGTCATGCTAACTAAGCGCAGGAAGCAGGTTTCTCAGCAGAGGGCCCTTGCTTTCATCAAGCGTCTTTGTACCCTTGCTCTTCACGTCCTTCCAAATTCAAGCATTGGCATTTTAGCAACTAACAGAATATTAATGCATGTAAGTAATGATACAAAGCTAAGTGCAATGGTTGTACAACAGTGCTGTCTTGTTTGCATCTTTTTTCCCTATTTACGTTATTACTGTGATAATGGCAAAATGGTAAAATCCAGTGAGAAAAGAACTATATAAAATTACAAAATGAAAGCATTTCTACCCCTGTTGACACTCTCCAGAGGTAACCATTTTATCATTTGTTGGGTTACCTTCGAGCGGACTTTTTTATTCATATATAAAACGTACAGCACATATATACAGACAACATAACTTTTTTATAGTATACATTATAACAGTTTTTTTTTAACACTAATGGTGATGGACACATTTTTGTGTCAGTACAAATATAGCTATAAAGTACATGTGTTTATAGCTCTTTTTAAAAAATATTTTATTTTTGTGGCACCTGGGTGGCTCAGTTGGTTAAGCATCTGCCTTTGGCTTATGTCATGATCCCAGTGTCCTGGGATAGAGCCCTGTGTTGGGCTCCCTGCTCAACAGGGAGCCTGCTTCTCCTTCTCTGCCTGTCACTCCCCCTGTTTGTGTGCACTCTTTCTCTCTCTGTCAAATAAATCTTAAAAAAAAATGGAAACATAAAAAAAAATTTTTAGTTTTTAAGTAGGTTCTATTCATATCCAACATGGGTCTCGAACTCTTGACCCCAAGATCAAGAGTCTTCACCCACTGAGCCAGCCAAGCATCTTGCTTATAGCTCTTATTTAAGCATAAAAATAAAAATAAATTTAAATTCAAATGAAAATATAGAACCTAGGGGCATCTGGGTGGCTCAGTCGGTTAAGCATCTGCCTTTGGCTCAGATCATGATCGTAGGGTCCTAGGATAGAGTCCTGTGTCAGGCTTCCTGCTCATTGGGAAGCCTGCTTCTGCCTCTCCCTCTGCCTGCCACTGCCCCTGTTTGTGCACATGCTCGCTTGCTCTCAAATAAATAAAATCTTAAAAAAAA
>CM053617.1:42831647-42855620 GCA_028646535.1 Procyon lotor | reverse complement strand
TAAAGATGACTTTTGGCCTTATTAAATGATAAAGTGGACATTTACTTTTTTCTTCCCTCATACTTCCCACTTGTCCTCCAGCCTCGTGTTTTAAAAGGGAGAAAAAGGAGAAAACAATTACCTGTCCATTTTCTTATTCATGATCTTTTCTGGCATGTTTTTGTCCGAGATCTTGAACATCTGCCTCATTTATGCCAGAAGTTTCTTTCTCTGGAGAAAGGTGAAGAATGGGCTTATCCCAAAAGCTTGAGAAGGGAAGCTCATGATGGTCTTGCCCTGGAGGGTGGAGCTTGGGACGAGACTCTAATTGAAACCCTTGCAGGCCTTTGCTGATCTCCTTTGGGGAATGTGAACCAAACCCCAGTCACAAAGGATTCGTTTACATGCCAGGGGTATGGACATTTAGTCTGTCCTGAATGGCCTCTCCTTGCTTTTAATCCAGGCCAGTAACTGAGGGGTTGAGCTGTTTGAAATTTGTGGAGGGTAATTCCGTGCTTCACTCGTCTGGCCCCCATGACTTAGTTGCATATTGTTCACATAACTGGCCGAGTTGGGATTTGATCACACTTGTGCTGGAGTTCTGCTCAGCCTTGTCTTTGTCCAGCCCTGTATTTCTAAATGTGTACCAGACCTCTCTGAGGTAGATTTAGTTGGATAGCATTGTCATTACATGGGTATTTAAGATTTATTTTACCAGTTTGTTGGTTTGATGGTTTCAAGAGCAGGATTATGTTATACTTTTATATGGGTTTAGAATAATGAGTCCTTCGCATTGGGTACAGTCTAATTATTTTCAGGTTATACAGATATGGTGATGTCTTTACATTCCTTCTATGATTATAGATCAGCTGCAGAACTTTTTGAGACATACAGCATGGCTGCAATGACATTCAATCCTCCTGTTAAATCTTCAGGTTCCAAAAAGAAGGTATGTGATATTTTTCATTATTTTTTTTAAAGATGAAATAAACTAAATGTCTCTTATCTGATTCTAACTTGCTTAACTATATTATAGGTAGATATGTGGGGTTGGGACTCTGGAGATGGTCATGAGACTGTTTTGTTCAGTGTAAGCTGTGTCCTGGACCTGACCCATGCTTGACACTGTCAGGTTTCATATGTTGGTTTGGGGTCTGCGGTTGACATTTTCAGTTTTGCTCACAGCTTCTCTTTTGCTTATAAGAACTTTTAATGTGTCACTTTTAATGAATCACTTTTAATATTTTTTCAGAGTGAAGTTTTACAAGGGGATTCGTTTTTGAATGAAGATTTAAATCAACTAATCAAAAGACATTACAGTGAAGTAGCTACTCACATGACTCTGGATTTCACCAAATATTTGAAAACATCACTACGGTAGTAGAAGGAGGAGTCAGTGGACTTTCTGTTACATTTGTGTTTGTTTAGATGCACATAGAAGGCTACCGTTAATTTAGGAATTCTCTTTTTATACAAGGGAAGCTTCCTAACAAAATTAACAGAGGAGGAAGAATTACCCTTTGCATGGCACAGAGTTCTGCCTCAGTTCTGAAGTTACCATTAAGAAAGGAGAATTGAAAACTGCCTACCTCTGTATTTGGGAGTTTCTTAATGACATTGTCTTTTTAAAACTTAATATATGTCTTGGGACGCCTGGGTGACTCAGTTGATTGAGCAGTGTGCACAAATGTCAGGCTCCGTGCTGGGTGTGGGGCCTGCTTAAAATTCTCTCTTCCTCTGCCCCAACCCTCTGCACACTCCCTCTCTCCCCCCGCCCCGTCTCTTTATCTCTCCTTTTCTAAAAAAAACCCAAAAAACAAAAAACTTAATATACATTTTAAGTTACAGTTTTAAAAAAATATTTGTAGTGAACTTAATTGGTTTACAGTTGCTGGATTAAAATGAGGGCATAGAGCACAAAAAAATCCAGACCATGAGACTACTTTTTACCATTCAACTGCTCTTTATAACCAAAACTCTTTCAAATGAAATAAATATATTTTTATTGCAACACTATAGATGGAAATGAGAAAAATTCTATATTTGATTATATATTCCAGAAAGATTTTTGAGAAAAGAAAAGATATCTTGAAATTGGATAGCAGGTTCATTGGCTCTGGCTGAATGATACACTTCAAGAAGTAACCTAATGTGATCTTTGTAAAAATGAACGAGAGTGTTCATTATGGCTACTTTCAAAAAAAAGTTTGAATGTGATTCTAGTCTCTTGGTGGTTCTTCTCATTTGCCGCCATGTTCTGGAGGGTGATGGGGGGAGAACTGGGTGGAAAAACCAAGTTAAAGACTTGAATCTGTTTTAAGGATAAATGGTGCCTGTTTAAGGGCTTTTCTTCTTTTACTTCTCCTCTTTCTCCTGCTCCTCTCCTTCTCCTCTACGTTTCCCTCCATCATTGTCTTCTTTGTACAGTTCTGGTCCTGTTCTTAAGAATATAATTAAAACAATATTTTACCTAAGCTATTGCCATATTTTAGGAATGGCCTATGAAATAAGTTTTTGTAACAACCAGGTTATAAATATTCTCTACTGTGACTAATTGAATAAAACAGCTGTTTGTTTTCTTACTTCCTGTTCTTATGATAGGAGAATTAAAAAAAAACCAAAACGCACAGCAGTCCCAACTAAATAGATCTTTTATGTCGTCAGAACTATAGAAGCCAATTCTTTTAGTCTGGAGCTTAAAACTTTTTTTTTTCCCCCTCACAACATAAATGAAAATAGAAAGTTCCTTTGTTACTCCTGCTTAATGGGGGAGATCAGCTCAACAGAGCATGTTAATCTTTTAGCATATTATATGTGATTTTAAAAAGTGTTTTTTTAGGCTTATTTGAGTAGAATGTATGATTTAATATAACTATTTGCTTTTAATCCACATTTTAGATATAAAACCAGGTCCGAAATGTTAGGAATAGTGTTTTGGATGACGACAGGGTCCTTCCCCATCAGAGCACAAGTGACCATTACATGTCACAAACCATTTATTTTCCAAACATATACAAATACATTTATATTTCACTTTGGCAGCAGAAACTATAGTTTAGGTGAAAAATCAGTTTTAAAGAAATTCATCAACTATTTCACACTTGTATATGCTTTTAACCTTCTAGTTACACATATAGAGAATCACAGTGGGACCATAAAATTATACATCTAGCATTTGAATGCTCTATGAATTTGAGAATGAAATCTATTTGTACATAAACTTACATGGTCTGTATTGATGAGTTTCATTTTCAGAACTAAATATCCTAGTCATTAACAGTAACATACACACACCCTGAGGCTATAACAAGCTATAGCCTTAATATTTTTTTTTAACTAGACAAATACTGAGTACCTGTTGTGTGCTTAGCACTGCGGTAGGCACTAAAAAGTGAAGTGGGGGTAATGGTGTAAGACAGCTTCAGTCTTCCATGGTCTTGCATACTAAGATCATTCACACATTTTAGAAGATGCAACATTATCCAATTCAGTGTCAGAGTGAATTAGTTCAAAGTTCAGAGACCTAGGAAAGGACTCAGAGACCTACTCGAGCATAGTCTATTTGGGACTTAAGAGATGTGTATGAATAACTTGAAAATTATGGAGATTCAGTACTTCAGGAACATTTAGGTCGTCCCATGTCAGAACCTTAGCCATCAGCCAAAGATTCCTTAGGATGTTGACACTTCAAGATGGCCAAGAACATACACATTGTTAATAGCACACCGTATATCCTGGGAATACTGACCCAAGAATGGACTTCATGTAGGAGGCAGTCTTCCTTTTCTGATAACTTTCTGGAGGGTAGGTGTTCACCTCTCCACTTTGCTGCTCACATGAGAGAAGCAACTGTAAGCGGTCTGAGGCAGCCATCTAGAGAGCTGCCTCTCACTCTGCCTAGTTGGAGATCAGACACCAGCCAGAAGAATCCTAGTCTTCTCTTGGTGTGGTGACAGTTAATTCAGTTCTACCAGGCAGAATGCAAGCTCTGTTACTTGTCAGAATTAAGCAAGGCCTGTGGGTCTCCAAGCCTCTAGAGGACGACAGGTCTACAGAGCTATTGGATAGGGAAAGACGAGAGCGGAAGGGGAAGATACAGTTTGGGAAAGGAGTACTGTGTGGCAGGAGGGGGCCCTCTTCATTAGTGAGCCTCCAGTGTTTCCCAAGCCCTTGAGATGGGACCTTTGTATAAAAGCAAATTTAAAAACAAGTCACCTATAACTCCTGTTGAATTGCAACCCCTATTTACCCCCAACCGGTGAATTTATAAGTAACTCTTACTTGCTAAGAGTAGAATGACATGAAAAGAGGCATTTCCCTTAAGAGGGCACTTTCTGTCTAAACAGTATTGTTAATTTCTACAGACTTGCCCTCAAACTTACCCTCAATTCTTTGACGACCTCAGACAATCTTCCATTATTTTGCAAAACAACCAATTCCAGATGAACAGGTGACCAAGAAGAAGTTAGTCTGTTTCTTCAGCATCACAGACCATGTTGGAGTGTCATCTATTCCTTCTTCACCTATATGTATTCTGTGAAGTTGGCATCACCTAACAGTAACAGAACTCATGCTGCTTTGTTTTTAGTGAAGCATCCTAAAATATTTTTCCTCAAAATCTTGTCATAAACCTAGTTTGCATATTTATAGATTCTTTTCCATATCAACTTTACTGATAAAAGTTTGCTACCCAGATTTTGAAGAGTCTGGAAAGTATGAAGTGGTAATGGGTAGAGTCTGGGTGGCCATTTTCAATTTATTCTAAATAATAGGTTAATTTCTTTAATTTGGTATACTAACATAGCTAGATCAGAGAAGCTATAAATAAAAATTTCATATATTTGGCAAACACCAACTTGTGCCAGTTAATTGTAATAGAGGTTAGTTGTAATAGAGTAGGTGCTTTACATTTTGAGCAACATGTCCTTCAGAAAGTCCCAAAGACTCTAATACAATGGAACATGTGCTTTCACCTCAAAATGGAATGAACAACTAAGTTGGGTTCAACATAGGCAGTACGTTCACTTGTGAAACGAAGTCTCACATTAGTCTCAGCGAGTTTCAGATTCTGTCCTGCAGCCAAATCAACTATGTTATGGATGGTAGGATAGGGCGGGGCTGGAGCTTAGAGCCAAGGCCAAGTGCTAAACCTAGAGACTAGTCTTGCTTCTCATCCTGTTACTCTACATGGTTTCATTTTGACTCTAGCCAGTTAGGCCAGTACCTGAGTATTCAGTATAGGATAGGCCAAACCAGAGGAAAAGATGCCAAGTCTATAGAAGCACGATAAAGTGTTTCTGGAATATTTTTTTAAATGGGGCAGTATTATGCATTTCTTATAGATTGATGATTTGAAAAGAAACCTGTAGCACTGGGCAAACTACATCCAATTGGAACAGCTTGAATTCTGTCGATAAGCAAATGGTGGCTGTTCTAGCATTAAGGCTTTGAGTCAGTAAGAACCTACAATAAGGTGAAAGTTGTCTGGTGTATTTTTAACACTTCTGATTTTAGAACATGCAAAGAACTGGGGACTGTTTTATTCATTTTTATAATTGGTAAAAAGATTTAGATTTATTAAAGAAAAAGTTAGGATTTTTCGTGTGCTTTATAATTTGAATATTGGTAGATAAAATTTGGATTTTACTTGAGAGGAACACACATTCAATTTTAAAAGACATAACTTGCTTCGTACCAAAAATAAGAATCCTTTACACTTACGTGATAGTTTATGCAGCAAGATTTTAAAGATAATTTATCTTAAATGGCAGTTATGACTTGGATCAATAGCTCTTCAGTTAATCAGAAATGAAAATGAAATTTTTTTTACATGAAATTCTGGCCAATGTCATGTATTCAGAGCATATATATATATTTTTTTTTTTAGGAGATTTGTCTTCAAATAGAACTACTAATGCTTTTAATCCATAAGCGATATTAAGAAAGCTATGTATAATAAATATATAAGTACAGTGTCAGTACAAACTTTGCAAAATAAATAAATTTGAACACCAGCTCAATCTACTTTTGCTTTAAGAAATGGTTAAATTTCTTGTTAAGATGTCACAACTCAGAAGCTAATTAATATATACATCATTCTAAATTCAGTTTGTGAAAACCAAAAGTGGAATCTGTGAATACATAAGCAATAAACTTAAAAAAAAACCCAGCATCATTCTTTCTCTACATAAAAAGAAATGCTAAAGAAGAGTCCACTTTGGTGCATAATACAGAGACTATATTGAATTACTCTTTAATGACTCTTACAGGACGTATTTACATTTGCAATGCCTTGTAGCTTCCAATCGTCATCCGTGAAGTGTAGGACCAAACTAGCTTACTTGTTTTCAGATCTCTGTGGCTCTTGTTCCCAGTTTTCTAAGTCAGGTCAGCAAACTTGCTCTGTGCCAACTCCAGCCTGCCACCAGGTTTTGTATGGCTCTTGAACTAAGAATAATCTTTACAGTTTTGAATGATAGAAAAAAAAATCCAAAAGAGGATTATTAGTGACATGAAAATATATGAAGTTTCGATTTCAGGGTCTGTAAATGGTTCTGTTGGAACACAGCCACACTCACGTCTGTATGGTCTGTGGCTGCTTTTGCACTGTTAACAGCCAAGCTGAGTGGCTACAGTGGAGACCATAGGGCCCAGAAAGCCCAAAATCCTTACGGTGTGGATAGAGTTTATGGATATAAAGTATATCCTTTATGGATAGAGTTTGCTGAGCCTTGTTCTAAGTCCGTTACTGCAAGCTTAGCAATGTTCCCATTGCTACATTTATAAAATGGCCACCTCCTGGGCTTCTTTGCTGCATTCATCAGGAAACTGGGTGGTAGGTAGCCCTGTGCCATTTTGCTTGACCTCAGCGTGGACCTCACATCATGTGTGAAGAAGGCTTCAGTTCAGAAATCATCAGTTTCCAGTTTAAGTCTGATGAAGGTGTTGAAATTTTGTTTCCACCATGTTCACTCTTGACTTTTAACTTCTTAATAAGGCTCTTCACCTGTAAAGTGGTATACACAGGCTTGTGAGTATTTTTAAAATGAAGGAGCAGCAACATCTGCAGTGTAGCAAGGGTTTAGTGTGGTTCAACCAAGAGAAACCCACAACTCTGGTGGCTGGTTTTAGAGGAGAGACTCTTGGCTATTAACTTGCAGGGTCAGGACCCTTGGGTGGCTTAGTCAGTTAAGCATCTGCCTTCAGCTCAGGTCATGATCACAGGGTCCTGGAATCAAGTCCTCCATCAGGATCCCTGCTCAGAGGGTCACTGCTTCTCCAGCTGCCTGCCGCTCCCCCTGCTTGTGCGCTCTCTCTCTCTCTCTGACAAATAAATAAAATCTTCAAAAAATAAAAAGTAAACTTGCAGTGTTGTAACATGGTGTTCTTGGGAGGTGGAATGTGAGCCCATATCTGGCCTGAAACACCACAGCCTTTAGAAGGGTTTTTTAAATCACAATCAGATGAACTTCAACTTTTCTAAAAGGTGAAATTCCTTAACTCTGCATTATTTCAGAGAAGAGTAAGGCAAATAATTGTTCTCAAATTATTAAGGGGTAACGTAAAACTTCAGGGGTGAAAGTTTTAGAACATGAAATCTTACGTTCTCGGAAAGCAGTGGAAACACTAAACTTACCTTCTTGTGAGCACAGAAAGTCTCTTAGAAGCGCCCCTTTTTGAGGACACTGTTTGTAAAGGAGTCTATAACACAAGTCATATTCCCATAGATGCAACCATGGCTGTTTCTAAAGAAAAACTTCCCCAAGTTTAAGCAAAGCTGAGGTCAACTGAATGATTCTGAATGTCTGCTTGCTATAGGAAAATAGAGTCCAAAGGCATCCACTCCCCCCTCCTGCCCCCCACCCCCATAAAGCTCATTGTAGTAAGCTACTTTGTGAGTCAGATTTCCGGTGGCATTGCACTCCTAGGGACTTTGTAATCCGGGGGCACCGTGAGGGCTCCCTTTGTGTGGAGTGTGATGCCACTGTCACTATGGAGGTCGTAATAGAGGGGTATGTATAACCTGACCTCTCTGATTCATTTGATACTAAGTTGTTTTTTTTTTTTTTAAAGATTTTATTTATTTGACAGTGAGAAACACAGCGAGAGAGGGAATACAAGCAGAGGGAATGGTAGCGGGAGAAGCAGGCTTCCCAAAGAGCGGAGAGCCCGATGCGGGGCTCGATCCCAGGCCCCTGGGATCTGACCTGGGCCGAAGGCAGCCGCTTAACGACTGAGCCACCCAGGCGCCCCGATACTAAGTTCTTGATCTGAGAAAACAATGTTTCAGTTTTTCATTACTGTCAGAGCCTGCTCAGAGACCAGCTACCAAGGTGAGGCATTCTCTAAAAAGCTGAAGAGGCTCAACACTGGTGCTTAAAGAGAAGTGTGTGCGTATTCACTATTCGATGTGTGATGTGGATCGCTGCCCCTGTTGCAGGAGTTCCTTCAGGTGAGCCTTTACATACAGAATCTAAGTAACTGAGTCTCTCAGAACAGTTGGATGCGCCGATAGTCTGAAGGTAGTCTGGGTTGCGTGCATTTGGTCCCATCTGTTGTTTTCTTTTTTTTTTTTTCAAGGCAAATAGTTTAATCACAACCATCCCTCAAGGCAATTTGGAATAATTTTCTCATTAGAGAACGTAACGTGCAGCATGACTAATGTTCAATCAGACAGTAGCTTGCAGTCCCCGTGCTCACTGCCGTTACGCGGGCCTCAGCTCTGATTAATGGCAAAGGGCGTCCGTCCTTCCTTTCTGGGCCTGGGATGGCGGTTGGAGTCTGGGTGGCTCAGCCGGTTAAGCGTCAAGCATCTGACTCTTCGCTTTGGTTCAGGTCATGATCTCAGGGTCATGAGATCGGGTCCCAAGTCCAGCTCCGCACTCAGCCTAGAGCTTGCTTGAGATGCTCCCGCTCCCTCTGTCCCTCCCCACCTGCCTCCTCGGCCACAGCAGCCTGAACTCCATGTCAGTAGGGGGCACGTTTCCATCCCAGCATGGAAACAACCAGCCCCAGCCCATCTGTTGTTTTCAAAGAGCTTTGTATATATAGTATGGGGCACCGATTGTTTTAGGAGTTTCTCCTTAAATGTAGAAGCATGGGCTCAGTGTATTGGGCCTTCTTTTGTGCTCTTATAAATTGGATTAGGTCCTGCCAAAAGATATCAATAAATTCTTTAATTGCAAGCTTCTACAATTTTATATAAGAAATTCCTGATTGTGGTAAAGGCAGATGATGAAGCCCTGGAGTG
This sequence comes from Procyon lotor, assembly GCA_028646535.1. Lineage (NCBI taxonomy): Eukaryota > Metazoa > Chordata > Mammalia > Carnivora > Procyonidae > Procyon > Procyon lotor. The sequence goes on along the minus strand of CM053617.1, from coordinate 42,846,391 downwards.
TGAGCAGCAATCAATGCCTTTGCTCTGTTAGTAGTCTCAATTTTAGAATGATAATGGTGCAGGTAAGGAGTGGGCTTTAATAATTACTGGGGTTCATTAAGAAATTAAAAAGACTAGGTTTCCTTTTGTGTGTGTGTGTGTGTGTGTGCGCGCGCGCGTGCGCGCGCGTGTGCGTGTGTGTTTAAATTTGTGTTTCATATAATTTTTTTTTAAGATGGAATGAAGTTTACTTTGTGGATACCACGCAGTGGGTGGGCAACCAAACACTGAGTTTACTGCAGTTTCCAGATAGAGGCTGTTAAGCAGTTTTGAACGCCATATTTTTATTTTTTAATTGAGGCAGACTGTGGTGAGGTCATTGAGGCTAAATCAAACCTCAAAATGGACAGCATGAAACTAAAAATCCAAAGGAATGAGAGCTGAATGACTCACAGTCCTTCGAGAATATTTGTGTTAGTGGCGGTTAAGGCAGTTCCAGGTCTGATCAAATAAGGCTGATGTAGTAGTTGGGGCAAGTTGTTTGTCTTCTTGGGGCCTTCGTTAGGCTATCTACAAAACCAGTTGGTCTAAAATGAAAATGCTGAAGGCACATGAATCTTCAAAGCCCTTTTCTCATTTTTAGGTGTGATTCCTATCTGCCTTCAGGACATCATCCTCTGGGCCTGCTATGCCTTACACAGTAGGATAAGTGGGCGCAATGACTCGGTCTGCCTGGGTAAAACATGCCAACCTTGGTTATTGTTGGTAGTCTATGGCGTCACTGGAGGGCAAGCTGCACACTGGTTTCTCCTCCTTGCTTTGGACACTTTCTGAAGCCTGAGAAGGTGATGTGAGTCCTCGAGGCTGTTTAGTAGACTTGGTGAACTTCTTGAACTCACTTGCAAAAGAAATGCCTTTTCTTCTGTCTTCTCGGGATGCCTGTGGAAAAAAGAACCTTCCATGGGTATAAGGTGAAAGCCAGGATCCTCAATCATCTGCCACGCCATCATGGATCCCTTTCCTCTTTCTAGTAGGTAGAGCTTTGGGAAGAAGTGGTGAGTCCCCTCTCAAGACTGCTTACCCACAGTGGGGAGTATATTTCTTTTCATGTGGTGAAAGTGAAGCCAAACCATTTTCTCCCAACTACCCCTGACTCAGAAACTTTCTCCTGGATTTCTCAAGTTCCCAGATTTGATTACCACGTGGTTACGAGTGTCAGATGCTTTGTGGAGAGAGCAAAAGAACTTTGAACTTTACCTGCACCTGCTCCTTTAGCTTAAGGATGAATTTTCCTGCACCTTTCCACTTGCTTTGGGCTTGAAACACACACTCCTGATCCAAAAGAACCCGCTGGGAGGACTTCGGGGTGGAAGACTTCTTGGTAGCGTCTTTCACCACCTCTTCCAAAAGCACATAGTCACTTGGGTTGGGGTTGCTCAGGATGCTATAGGAATATTTGGCTTTGCATAAGGTCTGAAAGAGAAGTTATGGTCCACTGAATATAGATACAGTATCTCCAATGCTTGCATTCATTCTGAATGAAACCTGAAGGTGGGAAAATGTCACAGACTTTTAGAGAAGAAGGGGATCTTTTTTAAATTTCATTGTCCCATTACTCAGTTTATGTTTACATAGTTGTCGCCTGTTACCTGACTGGGCTTCACAGCAGACCGTGATGTAGGTATAACTACCCCATTTTCAGACAGGGAAACTTAATACAGAGGTTAAGCAGCCTCCAGAGAATGCACAGCTAATGATAACAGAATAGGATGTCGACTGGGTGTTTCTGCATGCACTGAAGCTCATAGACATGAAGGTCTCACAGCCCGGGAGGGACAGGATCCTGATCCTTGGCAGCCTGTCTATCACAGAATCTTGGACGTGGAAGGCATTTTAGTAATATACCCAGTCTCACATCTCAGTACAAATCATCTTCCATTTATACATTTATTTGCTCATCAAATGTTCAGTGAAGGCCTTCTGTGTCCCAGATACTGTACCTTGGGGAGATAAAGGTGAAAAAAACAAACATATATCTGGGCTCGCTTGGAGTTCAAACTCTATTAAGGAGACAAATATTAACCACATCATCGTGCAATAGCAAATAGCACTTAAATAGTGCTTACCAGGTGCTAGGCATTGTGCACCTTACGTATATTTACTGACTTACTCTTCACAATGACTCTGTGGAAAGGACTATGATACAATCTCCATGTTGTGGATATATAGCTGACCACATGGGATGTAACAGTGTGTGCTAGAGCCAATTGGAACGGGCTGTGAAATCAGACGTGGTGGGAGTATCCACACAACAGAAATTGGCAAATACTAAAAATCAATAGGGCTTTTTTTTTTTCTTTATGGACCAACATACCACGGTAACTGAGGCACTAAGAAGGAGAGCAGGGATTTGAACCTGGAGGAATTTAATTTAGAGTCTGTGCTGTTAACCATTATGCTCTACCACTTCTCAAATGGGTATTTAATAAACATAAACCATGACGAGGCTTGAAGGAAGGAGATACAGTTCTTTGAAACCATGTACACAAAGAAGGATGACTTAGAAGAGGGGAAGGGCCAGAGAAGGCCTCCAGCATGTCCTCTGTAAGATCTCTGAGAAACAGTCACCAGGGACTGGCTGAGGCATTCCTGGGACAGTGAAATTACTCCTCTGTGGCACCTCCTCTTAATTCTGTTCCCAACACTCTCACACACTCTCCCTTTTCAGATACCCATTGGTCTAGAAATGCATTCATAAAATGAGCTGACATCTGATTCGTGCCAGTGATTTACACCGAGGAGCAGACTGAGGTGAACAAGGGTGAGGCTTTCACCTGCTGAATGACGTCCTGCGCGGTGCTGACACGGGGCGCTTTGATGACCGTTCGAGGTTGCTCTGGAGAAACGTCGTGCACTTGGACAAAGAAACTCTCCTCCTCTGAGCTCAATACCACCTCTTTGTCATCGTGAACAATGCTTCTCTCTTCTAGGTTCTATGTTAAAAAAAGAAGGAAAGTACGAGTAAATGGTAAGATGATGTAGAAAAAGAAAGAAAAACCCAGCGAAAACGTGAGCTGTATTTGGGCAATGTGGGAACTATTTCTCAGCTTTCTATTTCATACACTAGTTAATAGTTCACAAACGATTTACAAGGATATCCATGTCTTTTGAGAGGAAGAAAGTAATGTAGGTATTTCTGCTGATGTTGACAAGACTGATAAGGTCTGGCTCACAATGAGCCAGTAGATTGACTCCTACTACCTGTGGATTTTGAGTCCAAGTCAACTGTAGATAGATTTTTTTTTTATTATGGAACTTTCTTTTTTTAATTTTATTTTTTCAGTGTTCCAAGATTCATTGTTTATGCACCAGACCCAGTGCTCCATGCAATACATGCCCTCCTTATTACCCACTACCAGGCTCACCCAAATCCCCAGCCCCCTCCTCTCCAAAACCCTCAGTTTGTTTCTCAGAGTCCAACTATACATAGATTTGTAAAAGGACAACATACCATATTGCCAATGACCAAAAGCCAAATAAGAATAACCTACACTACATTTAAGAGAGAGCCCAACCATTCCCTACACAGGCCTTGGGCAATTAAGGAATGCTAGATATCTGAACAATGAAACATGCAAACTGACTCTCAGGCTGGACAGACAGAACCAGCAGTGGAAAGGCTGAAACAATGGCTGGAGGTAGGACACACTGAAACCAATATTGACAAAATTCTCAATAAGTGTGAGACTTGGTCATCAGGTTAATTGGCTTTTGGTGAATTGGCTTTCAGTAAATTTTACAACATGTAATTATATATTAAATATATGTTTAGATATATCTATAGATATATGAATCTTATTAAAATTTTTAAACAGTATAGAAACATCAATAAAAAGCAAAACTTTCCCCATTATTAGCTTTTTCTTCCTCTCTCATCTTATTCTCCTCAAAAACCCACTGATAGGTTATATATGCTTCTAAACATCTATTGATCTATGTATTTTTGTGTGTGTGAACACATATATAAATTTAGGTATAATATTATTATAGGTATAATATATCACAGGTATATATTATATTATTTACTTTAATATTTTACTATAATATAGTATGGTATTACTATATTATTAATATATAGTATTACTATATAGTATAGTATTACTATACTATAATGTTATAGTATATTACACTATATACTATATATACTATATACATATACTATAGTATATGTATTTTTGTGTGTGTGAACACATATGAATTTAGGTATGATTATTATAGTATTATAATATTACATTATTATAATTATTATAATATAATTATATAATTATAATAGTAATTATGTTAATTACTATTATAATATAGTATTATATTATAATATATTATATATAATAATATATATTATGTTATATGTATATTAATATATACCTATAATAATTATATAATATATATACTATATTATATAGTATATGTTATATACTATATATAGTATGTAATGTATAATATATAATATAATACTATACAATTATTGTATAGTAATAATATAATATATACCTATAATATATTATATCTATATTATTATACCTATAATAATATAGTATACTATATATACATATACTGTTATATATTAATATATATTATTATATAGTATATGTTATATACTATATATAGTATGTAATGTATAATATATAATATAGTATAATACTATAATATTATATTATAGGTTGGCCCCAATCTCAAATGAAAGGTAGCTTACAGTTCTCTTCTGCAAGGGGGAGGTCTGAAGAGAGAGGGGCAACCCCATCTCAGAAGTGAGCATTTAGTAGGAAGGTCCTTGGATCTTTAACAGTCTCCTAGTTTAATCTCTTCAGATCAAGCCACTGAAATGGTGCTAACTAACAAGAAAAATCCAAGAATCACTGCCACTCTCCTAGGGGTTCCAACCAGCCATAGGACCCAGAATTGTCCCCATCGATATTAAAGTCAGAATGGATAACTGCCACCAGGTGGCGCCAAACTGTAGCCAAGACAAGAAGGGACTGGTTCCTGGAGCTTCTTGCCAACCAGCACCCCAGCCTCACCCCAACCATTTTATTAATCTTGCAGTCATGGTTCCTACAGTCTTCAGGACTGATATTTTTGGACACCATTTGTTATATTATGGACGTAAAGATAGACAGTAGTCTATATTATATAAACTCCATATAATGTTCTACAACTTGTTTTTTGTCCCCACTTCCAAGATTGTGGTGTTCATTTCCATGTCAATTCCTAGAGATCTAGCTGTGTACTATGTCACAGTGTTGATCATAATATATTTAACCAGTTGGAGAGAGGGGTTGGGTGGTAATTCATCTGACATAATTTATAATCTGTATCTTGAAAACCAAGAAGCCAAGAAGCATGAAAAAAACAGAAAAGGTTCTAATGGACACATAAAATACCTCAATACTATGCAATAAGCATTACTTTTGAGAGAACACCTTGAAGCCTCTCTCAGAGCTTATTTATTTCCAAGGAGTTTTCTGCCCACATTAGAAGGCACAGGTTACGGCCCAGACAACAGCCCTCACTTGTAGCTCTTTATAGCTTACTAAGTATTTTTTTACATATTGTCTATATGTTTGGCTTGAGTCTCATGTCCATCTTTTTCAATCAGGCAGAGTAGTTTCTCTTACAGATTTACAAATTAGGGCACAGAGGTTTACAGAAGTTAAATGAGCTGTCCAAGGTCATCTAATTTGTGGCAGAGGAAGGTCTGTCTGATTTCAAATCCAGCAGGTGTCCCAGGAGGGCATACTGAACCAAGGAAGATGTGATCCTGACAGCCTGAGAGCCTAGAAGACAAGAGAACTGTAAAAGGCAGGCAGGCGGGCAGGCAGGCAGAGATCAGAGGTCACGGAAGGCAGTTTGGGGACTTTCAATATATAGGGAAACTGTGTATTTATCTCACCAGTTTCATAGAATGAAATACATGGAAATACTTATAGCTCAAATCTATCAACTATGTCAGTATCTGCTTGCATTCAATAATTGCTGAACTCATTTATTCAGTCAGTAAATATGTACCGTGTGTCACTATGCATCAGGTCAACCTAAACACATTAAATGTGATTTGTTATTTTATTTTATTTTTTTTGATTTGTTATTTTAGCAGACACATGTCAGTCATTTCAAAAATCTCCTCCCCATGCCTAGTGGCTCATCGGTTATGTTTCTGCCTTCAGCTCAGGTCATGATCCTGGAGTCCCGGGATCGAGCCCCACATGGGGCTCCCTGCTCAGGGGCGAGTCTGCTTCTCCCTCTCCCTCCACTCTTCCCCCTGCTTGTGTTCTCTCTCTCGCTCACTCTTTCAAATAAATAAATAAATCTTTAAAAAGAAACAACCTCCTCCCCACAAAGGCGTCATACAGGAGAGCTTGCTGTATTCTCCCTGTCAGAAAATGCTTGTTAGCCTTTCTTTCTGGTTTATCCCCCTTATTCTTCAAAATGCTTCTCTTCCACCAAGCCCTTATGAAATATTTATTCCTGCGGTCTCTACAGCCTGTTTTCATATACACTTTAAAAGTTTTATTTGTTTGTTTATTTTAGAGGGAGAGTGCTAGAGGGGGAAGGAGCAAAGTGGGAGGAGCAGAGGGGGAGGGAGAGGGACAAGCCGACTCCACGCTCAGTGCGGAGCCCCACATGGAGTTCGATCCCAGGACCCTGTGATCATGACTTGAGCTGAAATCAAGAGTCACCAACTCTGATCCGACTCAGTCATCGACTGAGCCACCCAGGCACCCCTCATACACATTTTAAATTGCATGTGGGCGTTCCTAGCCTCCCCAGCTCTTCTAGACATATGACACCATGACACTCAATAGCTGTTCTCTCCTGCTTGCTGCCACCTGCTGCCCCCACAGTGCTGGGCACCAGTGTCCCTAAGGGCTGGCTCAGCACCAGCCCGGGGAGCACAGGATGGGGCAACAACAGTGACCAGAAAGCCACAGACATAGTTCTTTCTATGTCTCACCTTGTCATGATTTAACCTCTGTAACCTCCATTTCCTCATGTGTGAAATGGTTTCCATTCTGTCACGAGATTATTCAAAAGCCGTGAGTGAGAACTTTAAACACTGTAAATCATTATGCAACTGTGTGGTTTGAAAATTCACTTGCTGACATTATCACTCAGATACTTTTTTACAGGTAGCTGGAGAAGGATGTAAGACAATGAGAAATAAAAAGAAGGAATGTAGAGAGAAACTGGAGATGGCTTCCAAAGTCCAACTAAGCCCTCTGATATTTTCTCATAAAGCCATAATTACTAGAACGGCTTGTTAACTGTGTCTGCAATGTGTAAGTCCAACAGGGAAAGGAGGCTGGGGAGACAATCCCATATCTTTGCCTAGATGAAGTGTCCTTTTATGGTTTAAGGCAGGGTTAGGAGGAAAGACAGAGGCTCTGGTTTCCCAGAGCAGATGCTGGAGTTCTGTGGAGGCTGTTTGGCCACGTTCACAGTTTGGTGCACAGTGAAAAAGTAGCACATGATGCTGAAAACTGACGCTCTCTCCTCTCCACTGTGTCCCAACATCATGGACCTTCGATGGGCATTTTACCAAACAAGCTCTATTATGTGCCCCAAAGGAGCAGACTGTGCCCAGAGCAGGGCTTGGCTCGTATTAGGTGCTCAGTAAATATTTGTTTAATCTAATTGTTGAACTGACTCAACTCCTTCGTTACTGACAAATCACAAGGCATGACTGTCTATGGTGGAGCACTGACTTTATGTCGTTTTAAAAAATGGTGGGAAGTTAGTGGGCTCTTATCAGTTTATTCTAGAAAAAAATCAGTGCTCTGTTCACTCTAAACTCTGACAGGAGCTAACCAAGGTAGCTTCCACATGCAATTGCTCAATTGTCTCCTTTGTGGGAATGACCATGGGAATGTTAGTGAACGTAATGTTAATTTTTACTAATTCTGCCTGAGGCTGAGAGATTATTCTTGCTTCGTGTGTGAAGTTACAGAATGTTTTCAAAGAACTACTGTTGTTTTACCTAGAAGCACAGAATCTTTTAGTAGCTAAAACTCTAATAGGCATGAACAGGCAGGCAAGGAATCCCCAAAGGTAAAATACCCACAGGACTAGCGTGACACTGTGCTGTGATGCTTACGACAATGTCTGTTCCCTCAGAAATCAAATCTTGGACCCACAGCTGATGCCGTGCATAAGGAATCCTTTGAGTTCTTGCTCCCTTTCTTTTACAAAGGATGGTTTTTAGGCTGAATTTCTGTACCTTAGAGATAACATTCTGAATATGTGCAGAAGAATAAAATCATTTCTCCACATTTACTTAAGAAGAACAACAGAAGGGTGCCTGGATGGCTCAATCATTGTGTCTGCCTTCAGCTCAGGTCATGATCCCAGGGTCCTGGGTTCGAGGCCCGCATCAGGCTCCCTGCTCAGCAGGAAGCCTGCTTCTCCCTCTCCCACTCCCCCTGCTTGTGTTCCCTCTCTCACTGTGTCTCTCTCCGTCAAATAAAAATAAAGTCTTAAAAAAAAAAAGAAGAAGAAGAACAGAAATCAAGTTGCAATTATAGGAAATTCTGAATGGAGTGAGGGGGTCAGGGATGAGGTGGCTAATCACATACTCGTTGTCATAGTGTCAGACACACTTACTTCCTGCTGGGTTTTTAAGACAATCCTGCCAACATATCCTTCCTCTGGAAACCAGCTGCTTAAAATCTGCATGATCTCTTCTTCTGGACCGATGACTCTCTGGAATGGTTGTTTTCTGCATTCATTCTTTTCTTTAGATATAAAATATTTTTCTTCCATCAAAAAATAGTCTGTGACAATAGGTTTGGTGTCTTGTTCAGTAGTCAGCATCTAAAGAAAAAGCAAAGGCAAAACTTTCATTCAAAATAAATCTATTTTTCCAGCGCCTGGGTGGCTTAGTCAGTTAAATGTCTGCCTTCGCCTCAGGTCATCATCCCAGGGTCCTGAGATCAGTCCAGCATTGGGCTCCCCCACTTTGAGGGGGGCCTGTTTCTCCCTCTGCCTCTCTCTCTCTCTCTCTGTGTTTCTCATGTCTACCTCTCTATCTTTCATCTCTGTTTTTCTCTCTCTCACGAATAAATAAAATCTTTAACCCCCTCCAAAATCAAAATAAGCTATTTTTTACAGAGAACAAACTGATGGTTACCAGAGGGGAGGTGGGTGGAGGGACGAGTGAAACAGGTAAAGGGAGATTAATGGTACACTTATCATGGTGGGCACTGAGCAATGTATAGAATTGTTGAATCGTTACATTATTGTACACCTGAAATCAATATAACACTGTATGTTAACTACACTTGAATAAATAGATACACACACACACACACACACACACACACACACACACAACCACATGAAATAAGCCTATTTTCATGGTGTTTACATGGTTTGATGTGCCATTTACAAGTGAGACCTACTCTGCAGCATTGCATAATTCTTCCTGGAAGACCTAAGAACTCTCTGATGTCCAAGAAGGATTGTTTATGTTCCTTCTGGGCAACGACACAATTTATTCATAATCCCCAGACAGCATAACTATTTTTCCCACAGCTAGAACGAGAGCTCCTCCTGAATTACAAGCTTGAGGCTCCTCAGCCTATGTGTTTAGCGCTCCGTGATCTTGTCGCTCAGGACTCGTGGCAAGGACCCTAGCACAGCTTTTACCAACATCGTCCCTTTTTCTCAGGTTGGAAATGCTTGTCTTCTAATCTCCTCTGATCTAAGTTCCTGGGAGTTCTCCTTTCAATGAACTCTTGACACCGTGCCTACACGCTTGTTTTCTTTGTTGGCGACGGACCCTGGGTAGTCAAGGAGAGCAGCCGAGACGAGGCTCTGGAGCCAGACAGAGCTGGGTCTGAGGTCTGCCTTTAATACTGGCTGTGAGGTGTTGGGGAAGATATTTAACCCCTTGGAGCCTCAGTTTCCCCATCCATAAAATGAGAATAGTAAGAGTTCGTTTAATGACAGAGGCACTGGTTATGAAGCTTGATACAGGCATGTTATGAGAACCCCTTGAACACCAGTCATTACTATGGCTCCTCCGGCTGACGCACTGCTTCCCACTCAGACAGGTTACTGACAAAAGGCTCAGCTCCAAGTGGGGACAGAGAAGGCTGCCACCATCTGGCTTGGATTAGGCAAACACCCTTCTCCTCGCCCCTGCCAATGAGGCAACTACCAGAAGCAACACTTGGCACTGCTTCGACTCTCTTGGAGGAAAAGCAGAGTGAGCCAAGGATGAGCGGAGCAGAAGCAGAACCACATGAGGGGACTCAGGCCAGGGCTGCTGCAGGGTTTGGGGCAGGCCCTGTTGGCCTCTGCACCACCGGAGGGGCGGTACCTCAAGGGCTGAGACCAGGTGCCAGGGGAAGGCTCACAAGAGGGCTGCTCAACATGCCAATAAAGGCCTAAGGCTGGAAGGGCTGAAGATGTCTTCTTGGCCATGTGCTCCATCCTGATGCTCTACAACTTTGATCCAACTTCTAGGATGGCAAACAGACTTTATTTAGCTTGTGTGCAAATTCTGATTGATTAGTAAGCTCTGCATTAAAAAGGGAGATGGGGCCCGGCTCTAGGCTTAGAGGAAAAGAGTACACATGTTTGGAGAGCCACTCATTCTGGTCTTTATCCTTCCTGAGCCCCATGTTTTTATGTGTTTGAAGAATTGTTAAAAATTCTTTTCTACAGGTTACCTGTCACGTGGTACCAAATTCTCCCAGATCGTCCTTAGGGTGGATCTCAGTGTTGAATTACACAAATAATCAAGAGGAAGATCATCGTCATGCACTTTGTGTTTTATGTATGCTTTTGTTTATACATGCATTTACACACACACACACACACACACACACACACACACACACACACACACACACATATATATATATAGATGTTGGATTCTCCCAACCATGGGCTTGGTGGACTAACCTGTTGAAGAAGCTGCTTTGCCTTGGTGCCTCCATTTATGGAGAAAACAGTAAAGGGCTCTGGACCTGGGACCCCATGCACTGTGACTCTGTGAGTCTGCAAACATTTTCTTTCTTCTGTATTAAACATCTGTCAAGGAAGATCACATGGTTTCTCATTCTCCTTCTCATGTTATTTCTAGGCTATATTCAATACAGAAGTGCTAGTTCTTAGAAGTCTGTAGGAGGACATGTAAATGCAAAAGAAGACCATTCTTCTATAACCTGATGCATTTGTTTGTGGTTGAAGAGACCATGGTGCATCTTCCTTAATAGTCTAGTGAGGATATTAGCAGCATACTACCAAAATAATAATTTATTTTAAATAATAGTGACTCTTTCCATCCTAATTAGGAGACTGATATCATCTGAAATGCATGTTACTTATGATGAACTGACCTCCAAGAGTGTCTACTGAGTTCCATCTCTCTTTAGGGTCCTGGGCTAGAAATTCCATTGGTAAGATGATAAATAGACTATTATGGCTTTGGAGAGCTCCCTACCCAGGCACACACATAATTATCATATGAAAAGCATTGCTGTTTCAAGAAGAGCTGGGGAGGTGTGTAACTCATAAAACTTTTTGAGCATTTTGTGTATTAAGATATATTCATTCATTCAAAATACAAAATTCACTGCTGGAGAGCTGAATTATGATATTATGCCTGGCCCTGGAAATATTATTTTATTATTATTTCTGTCCTCAGAAAGGGGACAAAGCCTCCATAAAAACCGCTAAAAGATGGGGTCCTGGGGGGTTATGTGGGATTGGGGGGAAATGAAACAAGATGGGATGGGGAAGGAGACAAACCATAAGAGACTCCTAAACTCACAAAACAAACTGAGGCTGGCTTGGGGGGTAGGGGGTAGGGATAGGGTGGCTGGGTTAGGGACATTGGGGAGGGTATGTGCTCTGGTGAGTGCTGTGAAATGTGTAAGCCTGACGATTCACAGACATGTACCCTGGGGCAAATAATACATTATATGTTAATAAAAAAGAAATAAAAAATAATAAAATGTTAAAAAATAAAAAGATGGGGTTGCCATCTCGACATCAGGATGCCGAGAAGCTCTGTACCCTCCCTCTCTAGACCTTGTCCCATGTATTTCTTCCATTTGGCTGCTCCTGAGTTGTATCCTTCATAATAAACCGGTAACAGAAAGCACATTTCAAAGTTCTGTGAATGATTCTAGAAAATTCTTGAACCTGGGGAGGGAGTTGTGGAAAGCTCTTGAATTTATAGCTGGTCAGTCAGCAATACCAGTGACAGCCTGGGACTTGCCACTGGCACCTGAAGTGGGGACAGTCCTTAACTTTGGGTTCTGGTGCCAGTGCAGGTACACGGTGTCAGAGTTAGAGCGAAAGGCAGGACACCCAGCTGGTGTCAGAGCTGAAGTAGCATTGGAAAGACACCACGTATTTGGTGTCAGGAGTGCTGTGAGGAGCGACGGTTTGTTCACGGCATGTGCGGCATCTTCAGTGCTAACAGGTATTGAGGGGGACCGACCCCGAATCTGGTACTAAGCCCTGCCTCACCTTGGTGAAAGCGTCTGATTCTTGCCCTTGGGTACCAGGCAGTCCTGCCCCTGCTTCCCAGTCCTCTGCATGTGTACAGGCAATGCCTCCCTCCACCTTGGCTAAGGTGCTGTTCTCGACCCTGGCCACACACTGAAGGGGAAGGCGGAGAACCTAAGGAAATGAGGTCCAGACAGAGAAGACACTGACGAGGTGAGGGGAAGAGAAGCAGAGAAGACAGCTGGGGGATTTACAGAAGCCCGTGGCAGTGGTCAAGCCAGTGCCGTTTGTGAGCCTATGCAGCACCTTTCCACAGGTTGTCAGCACTATGTTGAAGGATAAGATTGATGCAACAGTGAACAGGTTATCAAACGTGTAAAGAGGCAGTCAATGGGCACCCTTTAAAATTCATCTCTAAAGGGCAAGATAATGGAACCATCCAGTTAAAGCAGTGCTACTTGTTTGAGTAAACAACCCTGCGTTACTGGGGGGAGTGTTGGTCCAGTGGTTCTGGAACTTCAGTGGGCACAGAACTTACATGGGGAGCTTGTTACAACAGAGTCTGCAACGGTGCCCCTCTCTGCACTGTCATATACTCATTAAGAATATGAGCTTTGGCACTAGAATAACTTGGGTTTATTGCTGTGTGACCTCAGATATACTTAGTTCTGACCTTCATCTATGGAGTAGAGATGGTATCAATAGCTGTTTCACGAAGTTACTGAGAGGATTAACTGAGTCAGTATAGATGTAAAGTACTTAGAAAGTGTCAAGGGCCGGATGTTATTGTTACTATTACTTCCACGGCTACCTAATTAATAACTCTAATGGGCCAGGTTCCTGTGCCACAAGAAAGCCTGCCCCCAGCGTAGCAATCCTTGCAAATATGCTGAGAGTGAAATAGAACTTCATTACCAAAGAGGCCGGCACGGCACTGCTGGACGAATTTTCTTCCATCCTTCTGCTGTTTATGAATAAACTAGAAATTTCCAAGACTTCATTGTGGAGGTTTCGCAGCTGAAGATGCCGATATCCTGCAATAATGCAGAATTGGGAGAAGCCTGTTAGCCATGTGCCCCAAAGCTCTGCACAGAAGACACACCAGGGAGGGCAGTCAATGGTCGGCGGAAATCAGGCCTTGCGATGGGCAGGGAGTAGCGGCAGGCACGTGGCTGAGACTCGCCTTTTCCTCGGCAGACTGGTGCCCCTGGGGACAGTTCTGGATCACCCAGTGGTAACTAACGTGCCTGGGTACTGTTTCTAATGTAGACTCAAACTGAAAATCCCAAACTCAAACAAAATATACTAGGAAAACCTGACCACCTCTGTATCAAGTAATCTACAGTCACCATTTTACAAATATTCCTTCTTAGAACAATTTTAGGAATAATCCAACAACGGGGGTTGGCTAAGTAAGTTATGGTGTGAATGTTTGTATAAAATGGAATAACATGCAGCCAGCAAAAGTGGTAACAAAGATTTGGGGCCATCTACATGAAAAGTCGCACCCTACATTCATCAGGAAGTGAAAACCAGTAAGGTGAAAAGCACTAAGTTTAGTAGGAAGCCTATTTTACGTAAAAAAAACCTACATTATGTAATATGTATGTGTATGCATATTACGTATAGCATGTAAATACATGGACAGAGAAATAAAGCCAGCAAAAGAAATACACCAAAAGTGATTGGATGGGAAATGGATGGTTAAGAAGAATTGTTTTTGCTTCTCTGTACTTTCTCACATTTCTGAAATAACTTATGAACCGAATTGTCCTCCCCAAATTCTTAATTTTGAAGCTCTAACTCCTGGGACCTCAGAATGTGACTGAATCTGGAGGTAGGGATTTTAAAGAGTGTTAGGACCTTTAAGGAAGTTAAAATGGGTTATCAGGGTGAGCCCTAAACAGTATAATTAGTGTCCTTATAGGAAGAGATTAGCACAAAGACAGGGAGAGACACCAGGAGCCATGCACACAGACTGAGGAAAGACCATGTGAGGACACAGCGAGAAGGTGGCTGTCGGCAAGTGGGGGAGAGAGGCCTTGGGAGAAACCAATCCTGCCAACATGCTGATCTGCCGAACTGTGAGAAAAGACCTGTGTGCTGTCTAAGCCCCCAGTCTGTGGTGCTCAGTCACAGTGGCCAGAGCTGACCAAGGCAGGGACCAGGGCTGCTTGCACGGAGGGGGGGGGGGGGAAGAAAGATACAAACTACAAACTGTAGGAGCCCGTCACATGCTTGTGGCA
>CM053617.1:42800552-42831547 GCA_028646535.1 Procyon lotor | reverse complement strand
TGCCCCGGCCACCTGCCCCAGCTTCCGCCCCTGGACGGGCCTGATGCCGACTCCCACCACGGCCTGCCATGCCAGGAGCACATCTCAGCCCGCCTCCCTCTCAGGCTCCTCTCCGCTCTTTTTTTTTTTTTTAATTAAAAAAAATGTAAAAAAAAAATTTTTTTTTTTTAAAGATTTTATTTATTTGACAGAGAGAAGCACAGTGAGAGAGGGAACACAAGCAGAGGGAATGGTAGAGGGAGAAGCAGGCTTCCTGCCAAGCAGAGAGCCTGATGTAGGGCTCAATCCCAGGACCCTGGGATCATGACCTGAGCCGAAGGCAGACGCTTAACGACTGAGCCACCCAGGCGCCCCTTTTTTAAATTTTTTTAAAGTAAGGTCTACTTACCTTACTTTAGGTCTAGACCCACTGTAGGGCTTGAACTCAGGACCTTGAGAACAAGAGTCCTCTGCTCTTATTGACTGAGCCACCAGGTGCCTCTGTGGCTCCTCTGTGGTCCCTGCTCTAAACACGGCAGGGTGCGGTGGGCGCTACTGGGGAGGGGTGTGTGGGAACGGGAGCACAGACCCTCCTCCCCACAGGAGCAGAAGCAGAAGCTGCGGTCTTACGGGATGCTGTCAACATGTGCGATCTTAGGATAACGTAAAAGAAAAAATTCTCTGGGGATGTGCTTCCAGGGTTCAAATCTGTATTATTTCTGTGTGCCTCTTATTTTAACTGTGTACTATGGGGCTTTTACACACACACACACACACACACACACACACACACAGTGGAATGAAGAGCACCATGGACTCTGGGGCATCCATCCCGTAGCTACACTAACGATTAGCATTTTGACGACTTTATCCTACCTCGTTTCAAAGCCTTGAGTGGGATGATTCTCTGGGCGGTTACGGCGGAGCTGTTGTTTTCCACAACAGCAAAACGAAGAAATATGAGGTCTTCAAAGTGAACCCGGAAGAGAAACTGTTCGTTCCACATGGGGTTCAGAGTGTTCCGGTGGATGGGCTTCGTGCGGAAGTGGCAGCTGTCCAGGGGCATGCCCAGCACGTCGACTTCGATGCACGGGCTTCCCGTGCTGCTGCTCGGACACACGTTTTGACCAGAGACGATCTGAGGGGGGAAAAGGATCCAAGTCACTGAAGATGCCGAAGGAACAGAGCAACCTCCGTGCCTCATTGCTTCCCTCCACCAAGATGACAGGGAGACTCCAGCATGAATGCGGTAAAAGGTCAATAAAGTTGCTAAAAAAAAAAAAAGTGATTGCGATCGGGTCACCCCATGACTGGAATCAAGTGAAAGCCTGTTTTGTCCACAGCATTCGCCCAACTGTAACCTTCAACTGTGAAAATGACCAACTACTTTCAAAAACCAAGCAATCAAGATGATTGCGTTTCTCAAGAGGGCAAGAGAAAAGGGGACCGTAGGCCATGGAACTGAGAATTGTACTAACATGCTGTTCAAAAGGTTTTAGGTGGATATATTAGCTATACCCCACATCCTGTTCTTGAAGAGTTGAGTTTTGGCGCAAGTCTCAGGGAATGTTGTTAAAAGTTAATCCACAGCCTTCTGTAAGTAGATGGAACTATACTTGATTCCAGCTGAAACGGTCAAACAGAAAGGGCGGCTGCCCTCGTCTTGGGGCCAGAAAAAAGCAGTTTGGGAGGGAGGAACACGTGTGAGAGGGCTTCCCTGGGGCTGTCCGGCAGTCTTCCTGTGTAGCCAGAAAGACAAGAGGTGAAGATGGAGAGAAGAGGTAGTAGCTTCGTCCCTCCCTGACTTTTCTATCACCATCTGGTGGTTTTGTTTCTCTATCAACTAAGGGGAAGTGGAAGAACAGGGAATAAATCTGGGTGATGAGCTACGGGGGCTCAGCTGTTAGGGGCAGCCTGTGGAGTTCTGATGATTAGTTAACTAGGTAATAAAAGGAATGAGGAGAGGATATGATAGAGGATAAACTGCAAGGAGAAAAGATATTTAACTGATTTGTATATTGAGGCCTGTCCAATCTTATAAGGATTTGCCAGAGTTTAAGATGATCTGCTCTAACCAGGAGCTCAGTGTTTATGGGATCCACTCATAGTTCCGATGCTCGGGGGCTGGAGGACAGAATTACCATTATCAATACACAGGTGAAGCAGGGACCTCCTGTGTTCACCGACTGGGCTCTGGCAGATACAGGGCCTGCGGCAGCGTACCTAAACCATAGTCACTGCTTTCTGGGAGGTAAAGACATACTATTGGGAACAAAATCTTCATGAACAAGACTGTGATACAAGACCTTTGTAATGCCTTGAATTCGAGACCAGTTCATACTCAGGAAGGCTTACCGATCTTACTATATTTTGACAACAGAGGCCATGCTTACGGTTAAGGAATAGACGGCAGGCTCCATGTTGTCCAGGTCTCTTTCCAAGGGCGAAAACTTCTGATACATGGGACAGTTCTTGTCCCATAGAACTGGGGGTTTCAGAACATAACCACAGCCACCATTGGCCTCAAACATGGCAGCATTTAAATGTAAGGGGAGATCTGCAAAATAAAGTCAAAATTGCTTGTTACTTGGGGCTCACGGGTCATTTTATACATTCACTTTCAAGCTCAAAAGAACTTGGGATCCATATTCCCCTAAGCGGAAGCATGAAGAAGAGAGAATCATGCCTTCACGGCATAGACTTCATGCCAACTGCACCTGAGACACAGCTGGTGACAAAACGCAGGATCAGCCTCTGCGGAGCCCCCACTCCATCCCACGTCCTGCCACTTAAAAACTCTTGCAAATAAAAATTCACGACGTCCATCCGGAAAAATCTGTGAAATACCTCATTTTATACTGAATTTTAGAAATGGATAATGGCATTTTCTTATCCCCACGCACCAAATATTGCAGACAATTGCGTGAATAATTCTGGCTTTTTCAAATAGAAGATGAAATCTTAGGAATACAAGAAAGGCTAGGAGAATAGCCAGAAAAAAAAAAATTGTCTTTGAAATCTCAGTTTCAACCCATAAATCGCAGTATGTCTTCCTCTTTTTTTTTTTTTAAATAACTGTACTTCCATAGGAAATGTACTTCCATCATGTCCCCAGTCCCCTCAATCGTAAACGCCTGGCACTCTCACAACAGCTTCCCGTGTTTGGTGGCCAAATCTCATTTGGCACCATTCTCTGGTGAACAATTGGACCCCTGCACTTGCAGGCTCTTCCACACTCAAAGGCTCATCCAATGGCACAAGTCTGTAGAAAAGTGGCCCAAATGAGCAAACACTTTATGAGACACACCTGACAAATGTTCCCTCCGATAGATCCCTCCCATGTGCAGAGTGAACTTTGCTACATGGACCAACATCAAGGAAAAGTGTGGTCAGCTCCGTGGAGCAATAGGAAGTTGGCCTTCACTTGTCTCGTGTGTAACATTTTTCCGTGTATGTGAGGTTGGCTACAGCCATGTGCAGGAATTATGGGGGGAAGATGTCTCAGACACATGAAAGCTCCAGGGACCTCAGCCTCTTTATCGACAAAATTAGCCCACTGGACCCCACCTCTTAGGCTCAATCTGGTCCCCGTGTGACTGAGTCATTGAGACTATGGAGGGAAGCAAACTAGCCGACCCAGCTGGTAAACGTGAAATGGAGAGATGTTTTTCATGAAATCATAGCAGCTCCCATTCACTGCACCCTTCCTGTGCACCAGCCCCTGTGGAAAGCACTGTGCGTGCATCAGTGCCTCCAAAACCCATGGGGTAGCTTCTGTTAGTATTTTCATATATATATATATATATATATATATATATATATATATATATATATATATATATATTTTTAAAGATTTATTTATTTATTTATTTGACAGAGGAGAGAGATCACAAGTAGGCAGAGAGGCAGGCAGAGAGAGAGGGGGAAGCAGGCTCCCTGCTGAGCAGAGAGCCTGATGTGGGGCTCGAACTCAGAACCCTGGGATCATGACCTGAGCCGAAGGCAGAGGCTTTAACCCACTGAGCCACCCAGGCGCCCCTATTTTCATTTTTATAGATGAAGAAACCAAGGCACAAGAAATGAACAAATTCGAGGCACGTGGCTAGTGAGTGGTGGACCTTGGCGTTCACACCTGGACAGCCTGACCCAGCTTAGCTACGTTACCCGACAGTAACGTATGCCATCTTAACTACCAAGTCTGAACCGCTGAAGCCATATAATCTCTATCTCACAGGGGTGTCATAAAGGAGATGATGAGGGAAGCTTCCCTACCCCGACACGTGGCATATAGAAGGTGCTCGATAAACAGTAGCCACTGACTATGACTGTGATCATATGGTCATATCATATGGTCATATGACCCAAATGGTCAACAGCCATTTGGGTTTGAAGTGTGACTGCATGAGCGATGTGTCTGTCTGCCCTTTCAGCTTTCCAAAATCTGAAAGCACTTTGTCTTAACTAAAATCTCATTGGGTGATCCACTATGTAAAAGAGATCCTCGTGAAGCTGCTGAGTTGGAATAAAGGTGGGACCCTCAAGCCCAGTCCTCCTATGGTCCTACAGCTGGTCCTGGAACTTCATCTAGGGTGATAGTTTTAAAACCCAGGTTCAAACCAAGTGCACAGAGTGTGCAGGAATCTGTGTAAACCCATCATCCCTCTTAGTCAATGCATGTGATGGCAGATCAAGCATAGTGTCACCTTAAAGTCGTCCATTCTTTTAATAACTCCATATTAAGTAGACACCATTATCACAATATTTTCCCTGTTTGGGGGCCAGAAAAGTCATCATAAAGAGTGTGATTCAAGAAAGCATAATAAATATTACTTGAAGCTTGTCTTCGGACTAGGGCCAAAGGTCTATACACTTGTAGGTCCTAGGACATGAGACAGAAATTGTTCTGCCCCGGATGGAAAAAGCTTTGCAGGACTGTTGCCAGCAACAACCAGGGTCTGTCTGCACACCAGGCTCAGGTGAGTTTCCCAACTTAAGAGTTGGTTTTGTTGAGGAGACCTGGGCTACTCCTAGTTCTGGATAACTGCAGACCTTCCAGGAGTTGACGGAGCCATTAGAGATCCTGGGAAGAGATCAGCCTAAGTCTATGGACACCCCTTTGGAGCATCAGAATTCCCTGAAATTCAGGAAGTGGTAAGGTAGCTGAGATCCACAGAACATATCTGGAGACTAAACGGACACTGCGAGGGGGTTCAGTTTTTTGGTTGGGGCATTTCATGGAAAATCAAGCACTCCCTAAACTAGAAATTCTTTTCAACAATTAAAAAATAATGATTCCAAGGTTGACTCTTATCTCTCTGGACTTGCATTCATAGAGAAGTACCTAGAAGAGATCTGGACCAAAAAATCACAAACCACAGATTCAGACTGCAGCGGGGCTAACAGAAACAATCTGTTTCAGCTCAGTGCAGCATGCATTTATTGAGCACCTACTGTGTGTAAGGTCATGACGTGGCTCTACCCCAATTTGAGGAAAGGAGACTATTTTTACAGAGGAACACCCTGACACTGCATGCAGCTTGTGCTCTGTGCAGTGTGAGGAGATGTTTATCATTGCTTGCTGTACTGAAATCAAGAGAGGATATATGGCAGTATTCCCTCCTAGGAGCTGGAAGGTTTTGCAGAGAAACTTGATGAACAGTACAACACAGCCATCAGCCTCCTCTGAGTGGTGGAGCTCCAACACGCTCTCTGGCCTGCCTGGGGACAGAGGAGAAACCTTCTGGGGTGAGTGGAGGCCACGTGGCAGCCTCAGTTCATGGTTCAAACTGTGGGGGGCTGAAGGAGGGGCCGTTCCCGTGTCCCCTTCAGCCGTGGTGCCCTCTGCCATCAGTGTAGCCGGTATGTCTACAGCAGCCTTGGCACTTCAGGAGGGAGGACACATCCAAAACCAAATGCATTTCCATTTCCTTGAGAAAACCGTTTTGCTAGTTATTTCAGTTTACTTAAAATATTTCAGGATCATAATAGCCAGTGGACACAGGGCTAAGGACAGGGCCAGAGATGTGAACCCACAAGCCACTTGGGACAGACTGAAAAGAAATTTTTACAACTTTGAAAATATTTCATTATTATTTCCACTTGTGAGTCCAAATCATACTGTTTTCATAACTTATCAAAAAACAGTTACGACAGTTAATGTTTATGGAATGCTTTCTATGTGCCAGGCACTATGTTAAGTACGGTACTTCACTTGCATTGGCTTACTTACTATCAATTGAAAGAAACAAATATTAAAGGGTAAAAAAACAGGACTGGTATCTGTGACCATATACCTGTGGGGTCAGCCACGAATGGACCCTGGTGGCATCAGTGCCAGGCTGCTCGGTGGTCTCAGGACTAACGCTGTGGTTTGACCGTGGCTGGGGACAGGGCTGTGCTGATGGATCAGCAGGGTTAGTGAGGGTCTGATTCGGTTCACGTGATGGGAACGGGGAGGCCGCTCCACTGTTCAAAGGAAAGACTCTGGTTTTTGAATGAGCTTCTAGGAAACACTTCTCTTTCATTCTATCTTCATCCTCTGTACTCCCTTCCTCACCCCCACCCCATAATCAAGTGGAAACAAAATACTTTGCTTCTAAACTCACATAGTCCTTGAATCTATTATTATACGTCATTCTGTAATGTGGAACACATTAACCGCCCTGTACCTTGGTTTGCTCATCTGAGAAATGGGGATCATAAAAGTACCTACCTTGTAGGGTTGTGGTGAAGATTAAATAAGATAATGGGGGTGTTGTCAAGAATTCAGCACAGCGCCTGGTACATGGGGAGCCTGCCATAAAGGGTAGCTCTTACCTGGAGTTTTAGGTTTCCTCTGTTCCCCTGTTAGGAGAGACTCATCCACAGTGGGGAAACACAGACACTACTCTCTCTGTTCATGTGGCTCCCATACGGGTTTTCTTTGTGTTAGGCACTCCTAGAGCGCCAACCATTATTCTCTATCTCAATCTCAAAGGGAAGACAAGAAGCTCAAATGGCGAGGTACCTGGGTGGCTCAGTGGGTTAAAGCCTCTGCCTTCGGCTCAGGACATGATCTCAGGGTCCTGGGATCGAGCCCCCCATCGGACTTTCTGCTTACAGGGAGCCTGCTCCCCCACCCTCTGCCTGCCTCTCTGCCTACTTGTGATCTCTCTGTCAAATAAATAAATAAATAAAATCTTAAAAAAAAAAGAAGCTCAAATGGTTTTAAAGTGCCAAGTGTTTGAAGCCACACTACTTTTTGATGGCAAGAACAAGAGCTTAGCAAGAGAACTTACTAAGGGGTATGAGAAAATCTCTACCCCAAAGATCTTTAAAAACAAACGACACGGCTCTATCAAGAGCAGTCAAATGTTTAAAAAATGCTTTAAAAAGGGGGCAGTGCCAGGAGATAATTAGGGGCCCTTTCACGGTTCTTTTCTATTGCCTTAATCAAAACACCCAGGGCACAATTCCGTATCAAATTCACTTCTGTTTTCGGTCCTCCGTACTCTACCCCTTGCAAATGGTGTGCCCCCGTGTGGAATCTGACCCCCTTCAAACAATCTTGCTCGTTGCACTACATTTGCTGAAACATAAGACGCAGAGGAGAGAGGTGGGGAGGCACCCTTCTGGGCGAAGCAGGCCCATTACCATCTGTCTGGTAGTTGAGCGCCACGAGCTGTATCCCATGGAGCCAGAACATGAGGGGGTTGGGGTTGGAGGAGTCGATGCGGGTGGCAGCCGGGTAAGTCCTCAGCAGCTGACAGGCGGTGTGCTGGATCAGTTTCTGAGAGTACCTGCGACACAGACGTTTGGCGGCATTTTCATTCAGCGATGAGATATGGTAACATTTGGGAGTTCTAATGATAGCGCTGAGGGATGCGGTTGGGTTGAGGGGGGAAGAAGATTCCTCCCAGGCCTGTCGCATTCCTTCACAGGAACCTAAACCCCCCAAAAGATTAGCCTCAGATTAGTGCAGAAAACTTTACATATTTTTAGAAAGATAAACCCGAACAACATCCCAGTAGGCAATCATAACACGTAACACATCGGAATACATCTTGCCTATTCCTTGTGAGTTAGTCCACTGCCTTGAAACAAAATGATAGCTAGTGGGCTTTAAGATGAGTGTAACAACGCTAATTTAAATCAAAAGCCTGGAAGTCCTCTGCCTCAGTATCTCATCTACTCTGTGGATAAATTTGCACAAATACACAACCACATATGCCCAAGGGTGTTCACTCCAGCACTGTTTTTTCTTTAAAATGGCAAAACAAAACCCCAAAACTGAAAACTCCCAATCTACTGCCATTACCATCCCCACCCTCATCCCCCAGGAGGCAACCTAAATGTCCTACCAGCAAGGAAGTGGTTAAATAAAAGACAGTCTATCCACACAACAGAACACCATGGGGGCATTAAGAGGAATAAGGCAGATATGTATAGAAAGCTATGAGGAAAGTTATAGCAAGTATAAAAGTTATGCAAGTCTCCCTGATTTTAAACTATACCACAAAGTTATAGTAATCACACTGATATGGTATTGGCATAAAAATAGGCACATAGGGCGCCTGGGTGGCTCAGTGGGTTAAAGCCTCTGCCTTTGGCTCAGGTCATGATCTCAGAGTGCTGGGATCGAGCCCCGCATCGGGCTCTCTGCTCAGCAGGGAGCTTGCCTCCTCCTCTCTCTCTGCCTGCCTCTCTGCCTACTTGTGATCTCTCTCTCTGTAAAATAAATAAATAAAATCTTTAAAAAAAAATAGGCACAGAGATCAATGAAACAGAATAGAGAGCCTAGAAATAAACCCACATACATATGGTCAATTAATTTGTGACAATGGAGCCAGGAGGACATAACAGGAAAAGGGTCGTTTCTTCAACAAGCGGTATTGGGAAAACTGGATATCCACATGCAAAAGAATGAAACTAGACCATTACCTTATACTACACACAAAGCATTAACTTGAAATCGTTTAAGGACTTGAATGTAAGACCTGAAACCACACAACTCTCAGAAGAAAACAAAGGCAATAAGCTTCCTGACATCAGTCTTGGTGTTGAATTTTTGGATCTGACTCCAAAATTAAAGGCAACAAAAGAAAAATAAATAAGTGGGCCTACATCAGATTGAAATTCTTCTGCACAGTGAATCTACTGAATGGGAGAAAATATTTGCAAATCATACATCTGATAAGGGATTAATATCTGAAGTGTATAAAGAACTCAAATTTAACTCAGGAGCAAAAAAAAACCCCTATTTGACTAAAAAATGGGCAGAGGATTTAAGCAGACATTTTCACAAAGAAGACATACAGATGGCCAACAGGCACATGAGAACATGAACATCAATAATCACCAGGGAAATGCAAACCAAAACCACAATGAGATATCACCTGTTAGAATGGCTATCATCAACAAGACAAGAAATACCAAGTGTGGAAGAGGATGTAGAGAAAAGGGAAACTTCACACACTGTTGGTGGGAAGGCACACTGGTGCAGCCACTATGGAAAACAGTATGGAATTTCCTCAAAAAATTAAAGATAGAACTACCATATGATCCACCTATACCACTTCTGGTATATTTATCTGAAAAAAATAAAAACACCAACTCAAAAAGATACATGCACCCCAATGTTCACTGCAGCATTATTCACAACAGCCAAGATATGGAAACAACCTAAGTGCCCCTTGAAGGATGAATGGATAAGGAAGACAAGGTATATATATACATACAGTGGAATACTACTCAGCCATAAAAATGAAGGAGATCCTGCCATTTGTGGCAACATGGATGGAGGTATAATTTTGAGGGTATAATGTTAAGTGAAATAACTCAGAGAAAGACAAATACCACATGATTTCACTCATATATGAAATGTAAAAAACAAAGCAAACACATAAAACCAAACAAATCTCCTGGTTACCGAGAGTGGATTGGTGGTTATGGAACGGGGAGAGAAGTGGGGTGGATGAAATGGGTGAAGGGGGTCAAGTGTATGGTGATGGTTGGGAACTGACTAGATTTATTATGGGGATTACTTAGTAGTGCACACCAAGATCAAATTACCATGTCATACACCTGAAACTAATATAATGTTATATACAAATTTGACCTCAAGAAAAAAAAAAGTTATCCAAGTACGTCCAGTTATATCCTGTTTGGATTATCATAAAAAGAATCTTATTTTTCTTGAACAAAACACAATAAACTTAGCAGTGGTTACCTTTGGGGAGTAGTACTGGGACATGGAAAGTGGAAAGGAATTTAATAATACTCTGAAATGTTTGAGTTTTTAACTATGAGAATTTATTACTTTTATAATAAAAAGTAATTAGAAATAAAATGGATATATCTTCTGGAGTTATAAGGATGAAGAGTTATAAGGATGAAGAGTTCCAAGAACAACTAGAATGTTCCAAGGTGGCTCCAATTTTTACTTTTGAGGCAAACACTGTTAGAAGGTCTTCAGTGAAATGTTATTTTTCAGGAAGTTAAGGGTGTAAATTTGTAATTTTAAATATATCGGTACCACACTTAGATAACGTAAACATTCATGAGCATAAAAAAAGAAATTAAAAGTTCAAGGGAAGTGCTTAGACGGTAAAGTATTGGAATCACCCAGCATGCAGAATCGGGCCAAAATATTGGAAGAAGGTGACTTTACTTTTTCCAGATGCTTTGTTAAACGATGCTGTCTCCCCAGGGCTCATTCTGCCCGGATTGTTGCCAAAAATGGACTTCCTGCTTTTCCTTTCTTTTCCTCTGCTAGAGCCAGATGCATTTAGAGTTGACAGGCCTGTTCCCATAAAATGAAAATAAATAAGCCAAAAACTACAAGCAAGGGAACTCAACATTTTCCATCCCTATTACTGTTTGGTTTGAAGCCCTACTACCCCCTTGCAGCCCTGGGACAGAAGACCTACTAGCATTTTTAGTGCAGTTAATAATAGCCTCGCAGGAATGGTAGCGAAGCTTCTCTCTCTGGAGGCAAATGTGGCAAGATCATTACAAAATCACACACACACAACCATTTGTGCACCAGAAAGATTTTGAAAGCTGCAGGAAAAGAAAGTTCCCAGTCAATATTTAATTATCAGAACCTGATTACTCAACTCGGAGCAATGAAAGAATGGGTCAGAGCCTAAGCTTCGGCGTCACACTGTCTAGGTTCAGTTCCTGCTAGTAGGAGGTTGGCTTAACATCTCCCTTCTCTGTTCCTCAGTTTCCTTATCCACAAATGGGTGCGATGATAGGAAGTCGCTCACAGGGTGAGTCTGAGGGTTCGGTGGGAAATACTGCGATGACGATCCCGATGGTTCGTGGATTCTCTTGCTTATTCATAGTCCAGCCACTGCCTGACCCTTCCTGCCTGGCACAGTGCCTGGTGTTCAGCACGAAATTCATAGGCTTTTGCTGGATGAGGAAATGAAGGGAGACCTGGCTCCAGAGCAGGGAGAGTCATTTAAAAGCACTAATGAAGCCAGAGTTGCCTCCAAACCCTTCCACCGTGTACAACTGTACCACTAGAAAGTCACTCCTTTGGCTGAAACAGCATCTAGGAGGTCCACTTTGAGATGAAATTATACCTCCCGAGAACATCAGCAAAGACAGGATAAGGCAGTGCTTAATAAGAGCACAGACGCTGGGGTTTACGCCCAGTTCCTAGCTGTGTGACTTCACATAAATGACTTAACTTCTCTGCATCACTCCCTCCTCACCTATAAAAGGGTGGTGTTTAGGGTTGAATGAAATCATGTACATATACATACTCTGTAGAGCATAATGCTCAGAGAAAGTGCTTAGTTCATAGCAGCTAGGGGGCCTCTAATTTTTTTTTCCTCTTAAGTATCTATAACCACAAAGATGCACACACTTGGACTAGGAGATTCTCATGCTTTATCTTAAAACTTTTTGTGGATTTTGCTCTGTGTATAAATGATGTAACAGTAGGTTTTCTCCCAAGCGGCTAGAGTGAGGGGCCTGTTCATTCTGGGGTTTTTGCACACATCCTGGCATGCTTCAAAGGGTATGTGGGCCCTTTTGTGAAGAACCCATGGTCACTCCCATGGGGTGAGAAAGCAAGAAAACAAGGGCTGGCTGATCAAGAAAAGAGAAGGTCTCTGGGGAGGCCCAGAGAAGTAATTGAGAGAGAAACAAAGAACCTTCATCTGCCCTGTTGGCCCATTTACCAACGACTGCAACAACCACTACCAGAGAGCCAATTCTCTTTCAGATAGTGTGCTAATCACGTCACACACTTTGCTGCTAACTTTTATAACCACGCTGCAAGTTAGGACATAATATGGCATTTTTTTTGTTTTACAGATAAGGAATTGGAAGTGCAGAGAAGTTACATAACTGCCCTGGCAAGGTCACTGAAGAGTTGAGCTCTGCCGCTGAAGCAGGTTCATGATCTTGGAGGAAATTAATTTACTTCTGGGGAAGGTCATACCACATGATCTTCGTGGTGCCTCACTGCTCTGAAGATTTGTTTGCATGTGGCTCCTTGGAAGGGACGTGGAATGGTAAAGGTGAGATGCATTGAAATTGATAATGTAGCAATATTAAAGTGGATAGTGTAGCAAAATAAACATTTTATGGTGTTTTCCCCATGAGCAATGAAACAAAGCATAATGACCATAAATATTTAGAAGCCTTTAGGACAATGATTCTGGTAGCACGGTTTTATTAATTTTGAAAGGAAATAAATTTGGGGAGAGAAAAACGTTAAAGAAACTTCAATTATAAAAAAAAAAATCCCAAAAATTAAATGTAGTATACCTATAAAGAGTTTGCATTATATAAACACTTTTAAAAAATAGCATTCTTGGAATTTTAAACATAAGCCAAATAACCCTCAGCCTGTGCCTCGAGTCAGAAGTTGGACCCAGGGACCTTTTGGCTCTCCTACAAATCTCCATTGGTAGAGAAACTTTCTTTCATAGGATCTTTGGGACTCTGTACTCTTTAATCCGTGCTTGAGAAGAAAAGACAAAGCCCGTGGAATGGTTTGGGTGTGGTGTCCGCTGTATTTATAAAGAACAAGAGATGCAGTGATTCTCAAATGTGAGCATGTGAGAGATTCTTGATTTGTGAAGGCAGTGGTCCTCACACTTGTTCCAGTCATAAAGGACACGCAGGCCATGAGGCTCCTTAACAGGAGGAGGATTTTATCCCATCATGAGACTGGTTTCCCCAGCTGCAAATACGATCATATCTTACTCACGTGACAGAAAGTCGCGCTCTGTGAAACTAAACCTAAACAGCTAGGTTCTTACATTTCTTTGAAAACTCCGATTGCTTCTTATTAATTCGTATTTTCCTCAACGGCATTTGTTATCAGATAAGCAGCAGAAGCTGCCAAAAGTTTAAAAACAGTTTAGGGGAGAAAACTTGAAACTGAGGACGTTCTATCTGTGATTTTTTCCATGTGTGTGAAAAGACCACTATTACCTAATTTTTTAATGGCCTAATCCCGTTGTCCTGTGTGCAGGGCAGACTGGGAGAAGTGAGGCCCCTGAAGAGAGGCCTCTGGAAGCCAGGATCTGCATTCCCATACAGGGTTGAAATGTTAACCCCTCTCTCCAGGCCAAGTTTATAAACCCCATTTCCCAACATTTCGATGAATCTCCTGATTCCAGCTGCTTTCCCATCCTAAGAAATTTTGCACAAGGGGATCCTTTTTCAGAGTCTAAGGAGATGAATTTTTCTGACTTCCATATACTTATGGACTCCTGTTTGCCCTGCAGCCCCTGCTGCCCCCCTTGTGGGACATGCAATTGGTGAGTGCGCTGAGATCATCCCCCAACAAGAGGGACAGGGTTGTGCAAGGATTAAGAGCAGGGCTTTGGAGATAGACAGGCTTCAGAATCATAGTTCTACCTCGTATTAACTGAAACGCACGTTTTTGTGGGGAGGAATGGTTTATGATCATGAAATTCACTGTACTTCTAGAAACAGCAAATTGGGGAAACCTACTCTCCCACTGAAATCCCATCCTTGGCCCTGTGGTTCAGGTGGAGCCTTACTACCTAGCTCAGAGATGGGGGATGTGCCATAGGCCCTAGGTTGTCAGAGCTCTGCATCCCCTGGGTCACAGGCACAGGCTGAGGGATGGGCAAAGGACTCAGTGAAAACAATGAAATAGGTGCTGAAATTTCTGGAAGAGGCTCTAAGACAGAAGCTGATCTGGAAACATGTGGTGTTAGCCTGTGGCAGTCACCTTCCTACCACAAAGGAACAGGCCCAACCCAGAGGAGGCAGAGGGAGAAATGGGGAAAGAGAAGCCCTGGATCAAGCTGTACCTGAAACTTGTATATCTCTTCATGTTTCAATACATGAGCCAATACATTTCCTTTTTGCTTAAGTCAATTTCTCTACCACTTTCAAACAACAGTCTTATCTGATACATTGTGAAAAGCTGAACCAATGTGTCTCTCTCAGATTTAGTTTTATTTAAAAATGAGGATAAACCAAAAAAAAAAGGGGGGGGGATAAACCCATCTACCTCATAGAATTATTAGGAATTCAGTAACATTGTGTGTGTAAAATACTTCTCACAAAGCCTGGTACTGAAGGGCTTACTAAATTTTAGCTATTAGATGTTATGAATATTATCATCATCATCATTATTATTAACTATTATGAAAAGACACGATATCTGAAAAATAAACATTTCATGGTATTTTTCCTCATGACCATCAAAGCTAATTAATAATAATAATAATAAATATTTAGGAGGTAATGTAACAATAACTTTGGTAACACAGTTTGGTTATTTGAAAGCATTTGCAATGTCCAATTAAATAAACAGCACATTTTAATCTTTTGGTATCTTTAAATGTGTAGATGATATTGTCCTCCCTTACCTGGAAATTTTACCGCTTGGCAATAGATGACAAGGTCAGAAAGCTCCGGTGCAATCTGTCTGCTTTCCTTTTTATTCTGAGGAAGATAAAATTCTTCTCCCAATTCCATGTCATAAACCTATCAAGGGAAAAATGATTGCTATTTACACAGGAACTATATGCCCACCCACCTCTGAATCCCCAAAGGTCTTTATCTGTTCCTTTCTCATGTCATCAATGTGTTTCACTCTATATCCATCCATACACATGTTCCAACACCTTTCCCAGAGTCAGAACTTTCCAAGAGCCAGCGATGAGCCTAACTCACCCTTCCTCTTCCCTTGGGGCACAGTCCAGTGTTTTAAATGTGTAACAGTCAACGCATACTTGTTGAATGAGAGATGACTGAGTA
Organism: Procyon lotor; assembly: GCA_028646535.1. Lineage (NCBI taxonomy): Eukaryota > Metazoa > Chordata > Mammalia > Carnivora > Procyonidae > Procyon > Procyon lotor. The sequence continues at coordinate 42,816,325 of CM053617.1, read as the reverse complement.
TGCATCTTCTATGGCTCAGATTTTTGGCTTTATCATCTGGCTCTCCAACAATGTCACTGCAACTGTGTCTGCAGATCTGCTCAGAGTCTACATGGTGTGAGGCACTTGAAGGCACGGTCTTGGTATCTCATTTAGATTTTCATTCTCCGTGTCCTTCCTCCATGAACTCGTAACAGTCTGGGCCCTGTTTATCAGCTTGGTCATCCCAAACACTTTAAAAATTCTAGAAATTCCTTGAATGTGGCAGACTGTCCTTTTGGCCTAAATGCCTGTTTTTGTCTGCGTGGCCAAATCTTCTTTTCCAAAGTCCCTGATGCTCTGATAACACTGTGTGGTCACTGGTCTTTGTACTCAGCTACAAGCACTGTTCATGTGTTTGTCTCCATCACTAAACCACCTTCTGTGCCACCTCAGTGCCTACCACACTGCATGCTTCTGCAGCTACTGGTTGGATGAACCAGTAACTAACCTTCTGCAAATGGCAGATGTGTCCCATAGCACCACCATGTGGGCTTTGGCATCTAAGACAAAAAACGAGGGGAAATATGAAGGAAAGGGACAGGGAGGGAGTGAAATTCCACCCACAACTGACAAGAGTGCCGTGGCCCAAAAGTAACTGAACAGAAACCATTCACCCACCTTTCCTTTGTTGCAGGCAGAGTTATCTGCTTTCTTTATCCTCTTGGGGATTTCTTCATTATATTCGAACTGAAGCTTGTCATTACATGATTTATTTTCAGGTCTGTCTTCTAGAATGTTGTCTGAAAATAAGTGAGCAGGCTTCAGCAAATGAGAACACAATGCTTCATTTACGAGCTACATCATTGTAAGGATATCCAGACACTCCCGTTTATCTGTTAAGACTGAGGCTCTGACTACATGTTACCAAGATGATGGCTTGGAGTGTAATTTTTAAAATCTGTTAAATTTGGTCAGGGACATATTTATGTTGGATTGCATGGACTCATTTACAAGTAGTTTTGGTACCCTACAGACATAATCTAAATGAGAAGGCTCATGTCCATACAGATCATTAGGACCATGCAAACCTTACATTAGATACCCTTGTGTCAGAAGCCTCAGCACCCAAGTCTGGGGAAGACTTAGTGGTAGAAACACTTCTAGATGGTGCATACAGGAGTTAAGCACTCTCACTTTAAAATGAAGCTATTAGGGGTGCCTGGGTGGCTCAGTCGTTAAGTGTCTGCTTTCAGCTCAGGTCATGATCCCAGGGTACTCGGGTCAAGCCCTGCATTGGGCTCCCTGCTCAGCGGGAGGCATGCTTCTCCCTCTCCCACTCCCCCTGCTTGTGTTCCCTCTCTTGCTGTGTCTCTGTCAAATAATTAATAAAATCTTAATAAATAAATAAGTAAATAAAATGAAGCTATTAGCTTCTTTTACCTCTAGAAATGTCAAAACCTGGGGAAAAGAGATACTGTTATTTGCAATGCAGTTTTCACAATTCTACTTCATTGGAAAATAAAGTTTTCATAATTGTTTATGAACTTATTAAGCAAAAGCCTTGAGGATAGAAATTAACATATATCTAACAATATCTAAAGCATGGCAGATAATCTTACACTTTGCTCGTTTGGGTACTTCTACTCAAAATGACTTTAAATGTGTTAAATGTACATTACGTTACGCTCTTTTAAAATGAAAAATAAGAAAGTTCTCATTTCTCACTCAAGGTTCACTATCTCATCAGATCATATATGCTTAGACCAAAATATCCTTTTATCAAGTAAGGGCCATGCAGGCTACCAAGAAGTAAACGAGATCAATCATTTTATTACATTTTAACTCATGTAAGTAACACAATTTCATCATGCTAATGAGGCCTAAGAAACTGGACACAGAATGCTGACATTCATGCAGTTAAAATGTCCCATTCAAATGGCTTTACCTTCCTGACTGTTAGGAGCAGGAGAAGCAGTAAGGACATCTGCTATAGAAAAACAGAACCAGAAAGGGGATAAAAGTAAGGAAAATTAAGACAAAAAGCCAGATATATTAAATTAAGGTATGAGGCAAAGCATAAATAACAATAGCTTAGATTGTAAGAGAAATGAAATAAGAAATCCTCTATTGATTTAATATTTTGACTGTTAGGGATGCAAGGGCTAGCAATAAAAGAAATGCAAACATTGTTAATGTTAATCATGCTGCCACATTACTTATTTTCAGTTACTGACTGTCATACCATTCCCAGTAATGCATTATGTCACATGGACAGACATGGATTAATTTGTTAGAATCATGCAGTCACTGTCATAGAATGTCTGTACTAAGTCGCAAGTTCAAATCTGACTCTGCTGCTTGTTCAAAGTTAGTCAAGATACACAGCAAGGCTGGAAGAAAATTAATCTATATTTAGTTAATGGAATTTAATTAACTAAATATTCATGAGGGCCTAATCGGCCAAAAGGCAGAGGAGGAATTCCTGAAACACATGGGCCTCATTTGCAACTTCCTTTAGATCTTCTGGAATTAAATTTGGGGTTAGGAATCATCACCTTTTTATAGCCCAATGAAGTTTTAGACTAATTCGCTCATTTTATAGACATGAAAACTGAGGACCAGAGCTGTCACAGAGATAAACTGGGCCACCCAGATTCTATAGATGAGCTCTTCACTTGGGACGCCTGCGAGGGCCTCAGAAGGCCAGTCACGCTTCTGCAACTGTATGCAGAATTTTGAGAGCACCTTTATTTCTATGAGGGGAATGGTCACCATTTCTCCATTTCCTTCTCAAAGGGACCCATCATTACAAGATGCTGAGAAACCTTTGCGGTCCCCGTAGGAAGCTCCAAATGGTTCTATCCACAGCAGGCAGCTGTCCATTCCTGTCTCATCCCATCTTAGCTAGAGGATGTGAAGCTGGTGGAGGGATTGCACAGAGGTGCGTGAGGTGCTGCACAAACCACAACCAAGACTGAAAGACCGACAGGGCATTTAGCAGAAGCAAAAGGAAGCCTCAACACAACCAGCTTGCACTAGACATAGTAAAGCCACAGAGCCTGTTTGGGAATCAGCCAGTCAGAGAAATCTGTCAATGAAGGGGGAAATATCCATGTGGTGGCAGGCAGTGGCCTTCAGCTGTCATAGATCTTCGGTGTTAGTGCTAGAAGAAGGGAAAACACTGGCCAACACCAAACAGAACCTTTTCATTACACATCTGAGGGTCATAAGGCCTAGAGTGGAGATGGGAAATTGATCCAACGTCTCATACTTTACTGAAGCAGGACCTAGTGAGGCCCTCTTTCTATGTGTCCCCCCCATCCCAGCATAGACAGGCTTTAAACAAACATGCGACTATCTTAGATATTCAGTGGGGTAGGGCTTAAAGTTTACTCTCCTAACTAAAATAAATAAATACATGATCATTTTGTTATTTGCATGTCAGAAACTCTTATAATACTACTAATACTAATAATTAAGAAAAGTTCCCTTTTCCTGTTCTCAGAAGTACAGAAAAAACATCAGAGTAATTTATGATGGAGACTGAATATATCTTCCAGGGAACTAACTTCTCACAGGGGCAAATGACATCTAGATGGGTTGATTTCTTAAGTATATGTGGTTTTTGTTTCTTATTTGAATAAATTTGTTCTTCTGAGACAATATCACCATAATTATAGTAGAGTTCCATGGGGAAGAATAAGTCAGTATAAGAATATTCATATTCCCACAACTTTTCAGGAATAGGATACAAGAAATTATCTTGACTCCTTTCACCCCCCCCCCCCCCTTCTTACCTTCCCATTAGAGTATATACCCCTCACATTATCTGATGGGATTTCAGGTCAAGTAAATTTGGCTTTGAGTGGATGGTATGAAGCAATCAGATTTACCGAAGACAAAATACTAAATGGACATAGACTAGTATCGTATCTGGGAGGCAAAGGGAGGCAAAAGGAGACTGCTGGCCCTGATGGAAGCTCAAGGAACCCGACGGAACCAGGGGGCAGGCAGTCCTGGAGCATGAGAAGCAGATATTTGGAGGAGGGTAGTGTGGCTGTCTTAATGTCAATGGTAATGGGCATATCTACACATTAGCAGAACAATTATCTGACATAGATGTAATATATTCTATACATGCAATGTTATTTATATAAATAGAAACTCTGGCAATTTTTCATTACATTGCTTTTCAAAAATTGCTGAAATGAAACTGTTTAACATCAGCAATGGTACCTAGAAAACATTTTGTAATCTATAACCAATTTAGTACAAATGAGACACATGTGAAATCCAATTCTCATGGAAGAGGAACTCTACACCTATAATCTGTAGATAACTTCATTTATGTGATATTTGTATTGTGCCACTAGCCACCAGCCGTGTTTTGTCCGTTTGGTGAAGCCAGACGGAAATATCTTGTTGGTTTAGTGATGTGAGAACCAGGGAGAGGAGGAAGTGAAATGCTGTTTTGTTTGTGTTTGTTTTTTCTATACTCCTTACAGAACAGGATGTGAAGACCCTGAGAGGAAGGAGCAGAGAGCATGGAACAGAGATGCTGCCCCCTGCAGGTGGTGAGGAGTGAGCCTAGCCAGCAGCCGCCATTCATTCCTGCGAGAGCATTAGCTGCATCAGAAACTGAAAGGGTGAGAATGGGGTCTCTCTGTTACAATTCCCCCTTTTCCTCCAGAAACCCAGTCGGGAATGACTCCTGTGCTGCTTCCCACACCCTCCTCTTCTTTCCTTTAATGTTGGCTGTAGTGGCTAACAGAATCCCTTTTCTTGCTTGGTTCTCCTCACTAAGCAGTGGGATTCAGGAACTCTTGGAGAGTGATTACAACAATCTACACCATTGGCCTGTGGAGTGCCAGACTCATTTTTTGGGGGCGGGGGGAAGGACGCAAAAAAACTACAACAGAACATCATCCCCTCATTTCCCCGCACGCAGCATAGGGCTGTATTTCTCTTACCATCAGACAGGGATTCATAGTCATAATCATATTCATCCTCTTCATCCTCCTCTTCCTCGTTATTAGCAGGTGGGGGGTTGGCATTCCCCCCATTATAAGCCTGAGCTTGCATGGATGCTAACTGATGAGCCTGTAAGATATCAGTAATTAAAGATGCTAAGCTACTCAAGGTTAATTTATAGCTTTTAAGGTGACCACCTAAGGCTTGCTGCAGTCATAAAAAGTGGCTTACCCTAGTTTGATTCATTTGAGACAGAAAACAAAAAAATCTAGATTCACCTAAAGTTCAGTCTCCCTACTTGGGTGAATGTTGATATCCCTACAAGAGAAATCTAGGAGCTTTAGCGACAATCACAGAATCCGTGTGTTGTTCCCAGCCACCTGGGTACCTTGGGCCAAGCCCTTTAGGACAAAGCTTGGTGCTTGGGAGAACTACCACCACTTCCGGAAAAGTAAGTCTCTGCTAAGAAACTTTTTCTTTTTTTATCTTAAAATAATATCTAAAGGCCTTTGACTCTGAGAAAAAGGTTAGAAACCCTATGGACAATGAGACTGAATGAATAGTTGTTTAAAGTTTTTCAACAGACTTTATCTGAACCACCAATAAGATTAAAAAACTAGGTTTTGAAACTTCTGGAAACTTGATGTGTGCTATGAGGGAGATCTTGTGCCTTTACATTCGACTAGAATTACTGTGAGGTGATATCACAGGACACAAGGTTCATAAATAGTTCTGGGAACTCAGCATAGGAAATCAGCAGAAATATAGGAAAAGTTACTTGCATGAATTAAAAACAAGAAACAAAGCTAAAATCCAACAATAGAAGAATGGGATCAGTAAACTATGGTGTATCTGCTTGAAAAAAATGAGTCTTGAAAAAATAATTGTGATATATATTCACTGAACAAAGAATACAGAATTGTCTGTGTATAAATAATTATACATGTAAATATATACAAATATAGTGTATCTATGTAAATATATATACAATGCTATATCATTTGTTCTGTGTCTATCTACAATGATTACAATGATATACAATCACATGCATAATACAGCAGGGATTCTTGACCTGTTGTGCACAAACCCCTTAAGTAGTCTGGTGAGGTAGGATCCCTTCTCAGAATGATATTTTATTTTAATTTAGTTTTATATTTTTAACTAGGCTCCATACCCAGCATCGACCCCAATGTGGGGCTTGAACCCATGACCCTGAGATCAAGATCTGAGCTGAGATCAAGAGTTGGATGCTAAACCCAACTGAGTCACCCAGGCACCCTGCCATTTTAAATGCATAAAACAAAATACAAAAGATTACAAAAAAAAATGTTGAATATAATCATCAAATATTAAAAAACAAATTGTGGTGCTATAGGAATATATATTTCTTTATTAACACAGACAAAAATGTATAAAGGTAGATCAAATAACATTTTTGAAATAGTGATAAGCATAAGTAATTCTTGGAGATATTAGCAACAACTGTGATGTAATAGAAAAAAACTACAATTTCTATTGCTGATGAAGACCCAAGTACTGCCAGTATTACTGTGGCTGGTTCCTTACATTTATTACCAGAGGAAATGCTAACTTTTGGCTAGAGGTTAGTGAAAATGGAGATGTAATTTTTTTTCCATCTACACTCATAGACACTTGAATTCTGTCTGTGGATATATTACCAAGGTTAAGAACCCCTGTAATACAGGTTGTATTTGGCATTGGAATTATGGATGTTTAAAATAAAACAATTCTCTCTTCACTAAATTTTCTGAGATGTGGTTACATTACTTTTATAATAAAAATGTATACATAAGGAAATGTATGATAAAAATGTATACATATTACTTTTATAATAAAAATGTATACATATTTTTGTTAAAAATATAAAACTAAATTAAAATAAAATCGACATAAAATATTTTACAATACAGTCCACTCGAGACAATGGAACAACTATCTAGGCTGGGATTTCTTAAAGTGGGTTTTATGGAAGACGAGCTCCATGGGTGTTACTAGCTGGTAGGTGAAAACTGACCTGTATTACAGTAACCACAAGACATGATGGAAGGTTGGGATCGGCACTTAAACAAACTGAAACAATCCGGCTACAGGGTTTCACATAGCCTTCACTTAATATGCTAAAGGGAACTGTGATTCTTCAAAGCTCTCCAGTACAGCATTTCCCATGCTTTTTAGACCAGGAATTCCATCCCCCCACCCCCCACCCCAACCCTGCCACCTTTTCTCAGGGTGTCTCATAGGATTAGTGTTCTTCGAAACTTTGGTAAAGTTGCTCTAGGCACAAGGGAGCCACCAAAGCAAGTCTTATTTGTCACGGATAAGAGAAGGGCTTTGATGCAGCCAGCATTCAAGGTAGAGCCAAGGGCTGGGAATGATGATGCAAAGAGCCAGGTAGATCCACTGGCAGAGAAGTGTGAGAACTGTATGATAGGAGAGGTGCCATGCAAAGATCTGGGGATTGGCAATGTCAGAAAGCAATGTGCTAAGGTCCCTTAAACTCCTAAATGCTTCTACCGGTGTAGAAGTATGGAGAGATGGCCAAAAGGATAATCAGGAGCTGACATCCTTATTCTTTGCAATATCCTACTTACTCTGAGGCAGAAATACAAGATCCTGACCCTTGAATAAAAGCAATTTAGACATAGGTCGAGGGGTTGGAGCTAGAGGTCATACGAGTGGACAGGCTCAGATGGGTCTAGCTGGGGCCATGTCTTACTCTGCTCTGTCCCACTGGCCGGTCACATAGTCCCTGTCATCTAACGTGCAATGTCTGAGTCTGCAGGGTTGGAGTGCTGGAGGCTAAGGTCAGAAAACTAGAGATCTGATGGGGGTGTAGTTGGGGAGACTCAGTAAGAGCCTCAGTATGAGTCTGATGCAGACAGAAGGCTCCAGAGCTCCCTCCAGCTCTGAGTCAGTCCACCCTAGCTGAGGGTGGGTTTCTGGTATGGCAACGATCCAGGTAAGTCAGGGATTGGTTCTGAAGATACTGGAGCTCTAGGCACTCAATTCGCCCAGCCTCGTGTGAGCTCAGATCACCAGGTCTCGACCCACAATCTGCCAGGCGACTGAAAGACCTTGCAGGTGTGACTGTTGGTACTCCCTGGGAGATCATGGGAGGCTGGAAGTGGTCTTAAAAAACTAGAAGTGGGATTGTACTGTCCCATATTTACAAAAGGAGGAAGAGCTAAATTGTGGAAATTAGATAGTGGGGAGTGTCAAGGTGATAGCTGACAAAACCTCAGAATGGGCTATTAATTGGTTGCTATGCAAACACAGAAAATAAAGAGCTGATTAGCAAGAGTTAGCATGGGTTTACTAAGATCGCATCTTCAGAACACTAACCTCTTTAGACTTTTTGGGTAAGGTAACTTACTTTGTGGGAAATAACAGATAAGGAGTGTTTCAAAACTTCTGGGTTGATACGAATTATTTTTAAATAAACAGATTACTCAGTTTTCTTTGTGGAAATTCTGATTTAGTTGGGAAGATTTGGGACCTAAGAATCTATGTTTTTAATAGCGTTCCAGTGATTATCAATATATTCTGACTTTTTTTTTTTTTAAAAGATTGTATTTATTTAAGAGAGAAAGCGAGAGAGCGTGCCTCTGTGTGAGTGGGGGAAGGAGCAGAGGGAGAGGGACAGACTCCACACTAAGCAAGGAGTCTGATGCATGGCTAGATCTCATGACCCTGAGATCATGACCTGAGCTGAAACCAAGAGTTGGACGTGTAACCGACTAAGCCACTCAGGTGCCCCTGTGTTCTGACTTCTATATTACATTTGAAAGAGTCTTTTCTAAAGACATGAATCTGAATCCTAGTTCTGCTACTCTGAGCTGGGATGGCTTTGAGAAAGTCACGTAAATGGCTGGCCTCAGTTTTCTATTCTATAAATAAAGAAGCTAAGGTGGATTCTGGAGAAATGTGGGCTACAGGAGAGGCAAGCACTAGGCAGAAGTGATGATCACCCAAACTCCAGGAAGGATCTGAAAGAAGGACCGCAGGCTGGGCTCTCTGCCTGTTCAGCTGACTCAAGGGCAGCTTTCAGGATGAAGGCACAGTTCAAAAAAACTGCTAATCAATACATTGGATATCAGAAGTCAAAATTCACAAAGAACACTTTAGTCTGCAACGACATACCAAAACCAAGAAGAGCCAATGTAACCGAGATAAATGTGAGGCTCCTGCCCATGAAAGATGAAAATTAACCATAAACCTGAAGACATGTGGAGACTAGCCAAAGAGCAGTCCATGTGAAAATAACTGAACTCTTTTTGTTTTGCACAAACACCACAGGAGCCCAGTGTGCACTGAAGAATTTTAAAAGCCAGGACAGTCCTAGGCTGCCTTAATTGAGGTATGAAGTCTAAGTTAGGAGAGGCAATGGCTTCACTGTCCTCCTTGTGCTGTCAGGCTCTATCTGGAGTATGGACTTGTTCTGGAAATCACATCTTAAGATGGAGAAATTCAAGAATATCCACAAATTTAAGAATATCCCAAACATCCTTAATGGAAAGCAAAGAGTCTGAGCAGCCATCTCCTGTGAGAAACAGTTGACACAATAAGACTGTTTAGTTTGGAGAAGAGAAAAGCTGGTGGGAGGCACTTGCTAGCTCTCTAGATATGGAACTGGTCTGTGCAGCTGCAGAGAGAAGAGGAGTGCCAAAGAGTAGGAGCAACTGAAAGCAAGATTTGGGCTCAACATAAGGAAGACTTCTCAAATAGCATGATGCATTCATTTGTGACTTGGAGGCTGCATCGGTAACTGCAAATGTCTGCAAAGAATGGGAAAGGCAACGGCTACAACATTCCACCGCATCTAGAAGACCACGGAGGTGTGCGCAGGGCAGCTGGGTCTGCTTGGCAGTCAGAGCTGCTGAGTAAGGAAAACAGCACGAGGGACAATATTGTAGGAGAAAAAGCACCCCGTGCTAGGCTGTCAGTTACTGGTGCAGCCGCTGTGGAGGGCCAGGGATTAGGGAACACATGCTAATACTTTAGTTACAGGACTTCCTAACAAAGGCCCATCGGTGTAGATCTTGTGGTCTCTGGAATCCAAACAAAGCCTGGGCCTTCTGGAGCAGCTTTGAGAGTCCAGACCTGGACACAGGTAAACCTAGCCGAGGGCTCTAACTGGTGGCCCTTGGGGCTGACTTCCCCTCCAGACCAGACTGGTATGGCTGGCGCAGTGTTTTAGAAGGAATGTAATTAGAGCTGTTCATTTATGAGGGCATGTGTGCTCCACTCCCTCGCTGATTGCTTCCAAGCGTCAGACGGCCGGCTGGCTCCTCATCTTCATGTTTCTGCCTGACCCCTGAAAGCAGCTGGTTTGCAACTCTGGACCAAGAGCTGTGTGCAATCTTCAAACTGTGGACCTCCGGGGTACACACAACTTCTAGGGACGTGCAGCTTCATGTATTTTCAAAGGAATCAATTTCTAGATTCAAGATTTTCAACCTCTATGTGTACTCTTTAAAACATAGGACTGTCTACGAGCAAGTGTACCGTCGGCTGGTTCTTCCTTCCCTACATTCTTGTCATAATTACTCTTTTCTTTTTTAATAGAAGACAAGTATAACTCTCACCAAAGGCTGGGCGGGGGGGGGGGGGCAGAATCTGTGATACAGGAGATGAGGTGGAAACCACCCAAGGTAGCAAAGGATCATTTGAGAATGCAGAGCTCTTGAGAGTCTTGAAAAACAAGGAGGGGAGCCTCTTATTTCATCCAGACAACAAGCACATTGAAAGCTCCATGCCTCTATCTGCCTACCTTCCTATCTATCTATCTATCTATCTATCTATCTATCTATCCATCCATCCACCCATCTATCCTTGTCTCTGTCTCTATCTTTCTTCCCTTTCCTTCCTTTAGTCTGTCCATCCACCCATCTTAGAATTAATAGTCAAAAGTGAGATGGTTGGGTCACCTGGGTGGCTCAGTCGGTTTAGCGCTTGCCTTTGGCTCAGGTCATGATCCCAGGGTCCTGGGATCGAGCCCCATGTCAGGCTGCTGGATAGCCTGCTTCCCCCTCTCTGCCTCTGCCTTTCCTCATGTTCTCTCAGCCACTTGCTCTCGCTCTATCTCAAATAAACAAAATCTTAAGAAAAACAAAAAACAAAAAAACAAGAGATGGTTATCATAGGGATGATAACACAATATTTATTTGAATAAAAAAAAAATAAAGTCAGGCTTTTTCTGACCAAGCTAAATCAGGCTGACTGGGCTGATATCTTTGACAATTAGGATTGTTCTGTACATTATATTGGTATATAACTTATGTTCTCTATATTTACACATAATATGTTCAAAAGTATATCCTTTGTAACTACTTGGACTTGCAGTAACATTTTTAATGTCAATCAAAATATGTATAAAAGGGGAAAATGTGTGAGAAATACAGGCTTTGAAAAATTTTTTGAGATATTTGAGCAAAAAAATTTGATGACCATACTTGTACAGCATCTGTGGTAATCCCAAGCCACTCCATTTAGGGTAAACCTGATCAGTAGGGATCTCTTGGCTGGATTGGTTTGGGGCCCTTTCTGTAAATTTCTGCTCAGAAGGGTAAGTCTAAAGATGATGGAGCCTCTGACCTCACCTTCCTCCCCCACCCTGAGGGCATCCGAAGTCATTGGGCAGTTGGTGAATCACTGAATTTTGAGGTGATATCAGGTAAACCTCTAACTCAGCCTGGACATCAGGCAGCCTGGAATCCCAAGGCAGGCGAGCTGGACAATCTGGGAATCCCCTGGCACTTATGCAGCAGATGACAAGATTCTTTAAGGACCCCTCAGGGAAGCAGTACTGTTCTAGAATGGCAAGAAATACTGGAAATAGAATCTGAGAAATGGGACAGGGAAATGTTTACAGAGTGGTCTGTAATTCTGACAGGAGTCCCATGATTCATTTTGGGAAGATTTTGGGAGATTTTAGCATCAGAGAGGTCCTGTGAAGCTAGTTACCTTAACATTCCCATTTTACAGGTGAAGAAACACAAGTCTAGAAAGGCTAACTGGCCCACCATCACATGGCTGGTTTGTGACAGAGCCAGACACTAGAAACTGGTATTTCAGCTCCGTACCTAACGCTCTTTCTCCAGTATCGTGTTAGGCATCCCTCGACTTTAAACTCAGGCCCTTACCTGTGAGTTCTACAAATCAGGGCTTTTAGAAGATTTGATGATTGTTCCAAACTGACTATTCAACTATGTCAAGCTGGACACTTGACTCAACTACATTTGAGATTTTTTATTGATGATCTTGGACAAAGGCTCCAAATTTGTTGGGCTCATAGAATCCTTTTGCTGACTTCTCGGTTCCCTGGAACCCCCTGAAGCAGGACCGGAGTAGGGCCTGGAGGCTTGGAGGCGATGGCATAGACAGAAATTAAGAGCCATTGACTGTGACCTAGGTTGAGCTCCGGACTGTCCCTGATGCTGCAACGGCACCATTGTACTGAGCTTTGTGTGGCAGCCCCTGGCTGTTGTTAAGTCTTAAAAAAGACAAAGCCCTAAATAAGACAAAGAACTTTGGCAGTTGTCATTTTCTGGGATACATGCAACCCGGCATAGAACTCAGCATCTCTGAACCTAAACTTTTTTGTGGATCCTTGGGCTGAAGACTCTCTACACAAGCAGGTCTGGGATACTTGGGGAGGAGATCTCTGTGGGTGAGGCGGGTTGGGGAGTGCCCTGGAGTCCACAGGCCACAGTGAAACATCGACTTCCATGCTGGCACCACAGGGTCGGCCACTGGTATTAGGGTTCCACCACTTACTGTAGGAGTTACAGCCCCTTGTCCAAGTGCTCTCTCTAGAGGGGCTCTCCCTATGGTGTGTGGGGGGAGGTCCCTCTGTAGGGGGCTTTACCTAAAGGGGACCACAGCCACTACTGTGGGATTGATAGCTAAGAAGTCCAGGTCCAGAGACAAGAGTCACACATTATCCTTCTCAGAGTAAATTAAACAATGAGGTGCATTCTACATGAGAAATTAATTTCATAAAATAAAATTCTAGGTGAGTGGGAGGACAATCTTTATTAGTCTTTTAAAGGGAAAGCCAAAACTCAAATTTATCCTCCCAGGAAACTCAATTGTCGAAAACTGGTTACCCTGTGGGTCATCCGAAAGGTTAGAACAACACTGATTTCTTAGTTCTGGGCACACCGCATATCCAGAGCATCTATAATGAGAGGAGAATACCTTTTGCTTTAAGATATCCACTGGAGTCTGGTGGGCTTTTAGCTTCTTATTTTTAAGAAGCACTTTCCTCCTAAGTTGGTCAGGTGAGGGAAGCATTGGATCATCTGAGAAATCGCTCTCAAACAGGAATTTAGCCACCAGTTTTTCTCCAAACACAGTCTACAAGGAATAAAGGAAAACACATCATCAGTGCCTTTTACTTATGCTTGAATTATTCAGCTAGATATTTCAGCTCAGTTGGATGGTTCTACAAATAGTAGCAAGAGAAAGTAGGAAAGAAGTGGTGTTCCTCCTCCCCACCCACACTCTCTTACTGGAAGGAAGGGAGGTGGTTAAAAGGTCAGGAGGAGAGGTCTAAGCCATTCTCCAGGTGGGGCCAGCTCTAACTGTTTAGGACAATGCTCTAGGGTCTGATAGACTGAAGAAGAAAAGGAGATTCAGTTAGAGGCTGTGGTTTGTAGAATATGATCCATCTCAGATGGAAGAAGTCAAAAGAATAGAAACTTTCAAGTAGCTAGAGAGTGTCGACAAAGAATGAAGGGAATGGGGAGAATCTGCCACCATTTAGTATAAAGAACCGGCATATACCCTTCTCACAAAGATTTTGTGAGCATTGGCCTCCAAAGGGGCATGTATATCCCTCAAAGAGGGGGGTGGTGGGAGTAGGCTCAAAATGATCCACTGGGGGTTAGGGTAGAAAATAATGGTAATTTCTATATTTAGTTATTTTTTTAATTTAAAAAAAAAAAACAACAAAAAAGGAAGCTTAATAGGATTTAACGTCCCTTTGCCTCATTAATGGAATTGAGAAATGAGTACCATGATTTGGCAAGAGCAGCTAATGATACCCCATTTCCATCTACATACCTGTTTCTCTGTAAGGTGTGTTTATCAGTGACTATAGCTGTTCAAATCAAATACTGAAACAATAAACGAAACCTAAAGCCAGATGTACAAGTTGCTAATCATAAAAATTTCGGCACTGGGTGTTACACGCAATTTATAAATTGTTGAACACTATGTCAAAAACTAATGCTGCACTACACGTTGGCTAACTGAACATAAAAAAAAAGAAATAAATTTTCAAAAATAATGAACACATTCAATCACATTACTCTCACTAAAAACTTAGATAATAACACATTTATTGTTAAAATTTTTTATGAGAGCAAAAAGGGATTTTGTACGATTAATAAATAATAGTATAAGAATTATTCCTTACTTCACCTTTTCTATGTTATTTCCTTTTAGTCTATTTTTGCATGTTTTAATTAATGTACAAACTATGTTAATAAGTAGGATATGTGTATAATGTATGAATAAGACAAACATCCAATAGGAATACATACTACAGTATTTTACTGATGAAGCATACAATCAGAAAAGTTGAGACCATTATTCTAAATGGTGGCAAAAGAAAGGCAATATGAAAAGCTGATTCGTTTTGTTGGCCTAAGTATTTGGGGACATTTTCCTTTGGCTAAGCCCTTCCCTCGCCCTGAGAGCCAAACTTCCATAAGTTCTTCAATCAGTGGAGGAAGGGAGAAATAAAATGAGATATTTGACCCTGAATCTGTCTGCATTATAGCTCACCTGCATAAGGAAGGGCCAAGTGTAACATAGCAGCTGTTCTGACCAGTCTAAACTCTGTGCCTGGATCCCCATATCTGTAGTGTTAGCCACAAGAAAATTGGATTTATTTGCCCTGAGGTACCTTCAGCTTTTCCACATACAACTGACAGGTGCTACCCTAGCATCCCTGATTTGTGGTACCAGAAGCATTGGAGAGTTGGCTTCTCCTTATCTTCTAAGGCTTTCTGGAAATGGTCAGGAGACCACAGAACAATGCTTCATCACTGCAGCTGAAAAGTATACCATTCAAGAGAGAGCCCAAGCTCCCAGGGCACCCTCATTTCTTAGGTCTGAGGGACCCTACGTGTATGTGCTTCATGGCTGAGGTCAGGTGTGATGTGGCCCATGGCAGCTCCATATCAAAGCAACAGTGACAAGACAAAGGCCAAGATACCATCCTAACTCCTAGCTAATAGCTTACCTTGAAAATTTCTGCCATTTTTCGTTGCTGAGGCAATGAGCAGTGGTTCTCAATTGATATGATGATGGGCAGGTCAGAGTTAATGAAGGCACTGCGGTCAATGGCTTCAACCACCTCCTGCAAGAGCCAAAACAGCCCATTAGAGTCCAGATGTCTGTCCGGGGTGTCAGAAGAAGTACTTATAGCCACAGAAACTACTTAACTGTTGTATGCAGAAGATTTTGGCCAAAATGTTTTTTTTTTTTAATCTTTTCAAACATATTTTCAAATTAAGCATGATGATAGGCTGTTTTCTATAAACACATTAAATGGTTCATATTGAGTTTTGCTCACATACTTTATAAGGAACAGCTATTGGCGTGCCAAATTTAACAAATCACTATGTATACTAATTACATTAGGTAAAAGGCACTGTTTGCTACAGCAAAAATAATGAGGCTTAAGATATTTTTCTGATTTCAATTCCCTGATTATCCTACTTGGGGCAATAAGACATATATACATATATTTATGTGTGCATGTAAACACAGTTCTCAAATCCTCCTTCTCTCAATATAGAGTACAAAAG
>CM053617.1:42737438-42792219 GCA_028646535.1 Procyon lotor | reverse complement strand
ATGGTGGCTGGATGAACAAGAATAGCTAGCTCTCCTTGACTTAATCTTAGATTTTCATTGTATTTGTGTGTGTGTGCCCACCTGTGTGTGCACACACGTGCCCATAAAGGACTTGTATTCTTGGAAAATTTAGCAAGTTGTCTTACCTGAGTTGGGAATGTGGACAGTTAGGTCTCCAGAAGGATCTGGGGGAAAGGCAAGGAAGACCTTATTGCCTCATTCCTATATGGCCACCTTGGTAGGCATGTGCCCAAGAGAGACTCATTTTTTTCAAAGCATGAAGAATTTTTATTAAAGTCAAGGTTTCTGCTGTTTGATCCATAGACATTGCTTGCAAAGTGGTGGATAAAATTGAGAAGGAACTGGTCCATACCTCTCTGGGAAGGAATGTTCCCATCCTCTTGGGAACTTGGCACCTGGGCAGACTACTGCCTCTTGGCAAGGTATGAGCAGTAGCACTGGGTTTCCTAGACTCTCAGTCTAGATCCCAGTCCCTGAGCAAGATCCCACTCCTGTTTTCAGCAGGTTCTTCCCCCTTGCGTCACATAAGCAGATATTCTTAAAAAAAGAAATCTACAAGAGATCTCACAAATCTGATAATCAGAATACCCTTTTCAGATAAGCTGCACTGAAAACACTAGAAGCAATCCAAATGCCCAGCAACAATAAAACTTACAAATAAAATTTGATGCATTCATACAATGTAATGCATTGCACAGCAATGAAAATGAATAGTAACAGTTAATGCAACTCAACAATAGGGACGTATCTTAAGCAAGACACACAAGAATACATACTGTATGGTTACATTCGTGTAAATGTAAGTTTCAAAACCAGGGAAAACTATAATATATTATTTAGAAATGGATAATAGTGGTATAATTATAAAGAAAAGTAGGAAGTAGTATTGTAAAATTCACTACTATGGGGGAAAGGTGGTAAAAAAATTGAGAAGGAAAACAATTTATGGGTGCTGGCAATGTTTTCACTCTGAGTGGTAGTTATTTATGTATTCACTTGATAATTATCCAAAAATATTAGTTTTTAAAAAACTTTTTTTTTTTTTAAAGATTTTATTTATTTGACAGAGAGAAATACAGTGAGAGAGGGAACACAAGCAGAGGGAATGGTAGCAGGAGAAGCAGGCTTCCTGCCAAGCAAGGAGCCTGATGTGGGGCTCGATCCCAGGACCCTGGGATCATGACCTGAGCCGAAGGCAGACGCTTAACGACTGAGCCACCTAGTTTTTAAAAAACTTTTAACTTTAGAATGCTTTTACATTTATGGAGAAATTTCAAAGACAGTAGACCCCACATTCAGTTTTCCCTGTTATTAATATCTTACATTGGGATCGATATTTAACACAATCATAAACCAATAGTGATACTCTAGAGAGTTCGTGTGTGTGTGTGTGTGTGTGTGTGTGTGTGTGTGTGTGTGTGTTTAATCTATGTCCTTTTTCTTTTCCAGGATTCCATCCAGGATATCATATTACATTTAGTTGTCACATTTCTATAAGGCTCCTCTTAGATATGACAATTTCTCACACTTCCCTTGTTTCTAATGATCTTGACCGTTTTCAGGAACACTGGTTAAGTATTTTATAGAATGTCTCTCAATTAGAACTTGCCTGATATTTTTCTCATAATTAGACTGAGGCTATGGGTTCTAGAGAGGAAGTCCCCAGAAGTAAACTGTCATTCTCATAACACCCTAGCCATGGAACATACTGTTAACATGACTTATCCCTGTTGATGTTGATTTGTCTGAAGTAGTATTGGTCATGTCCCACTGTAAAGTTCTTCTTTTTTTTTTTTTTGATTTTTATTATTTATTCGAGAGAGAAAGAGAGAGAGAGAGAATGAGCAGAGGGAGCAGTAGGCAGAAGGTGGAGCAGACTCCCCACTGAGCAAGGAGCCCAACGTGGGACTCGATCCCAGGACCCCGAGATCATGACCTGAGCCGAAGGCAGATGCTTAACTGACTGAACCACCCAGGCATCCCAAAGTTATTCTTTTTTAAAAAACTCCTTTCCATACTGTCCTCTTTGGAAAATCCCCATGTACATTTAAGGTATAGGGAGTTATTTTCTATCTCCTAGAGGGTGGAGTATCTATATAAGTTATTTGGAATTCTTCTACATAGGAGATTTGTCTCTTCTCCCCCATTCGTTTGTTTATTTATCACTTACATATGGACTCATGGATACTTATTTAATACTTTGGTTTATAATATAATACAACTTTTTTATAGCTTAAATTGTTCCAGTTTTGGACATCAGAAGCTCTTTCATTTGGCTCCTGTTCCTTTGACATTTCGTGTAATTAATTAATTAATTTTTAAGTAGGTTCCATACCCAGTGTGGAGGCTGACATGGGGCTTGAACTCACAACCTTGAGATCAGGACCTGAACTGAGATCAAGGGTCAGGCACTTAACCAAATGAGCCACACAGGTGCCCCTTATGCACCTTTCTTAATGTTACATTTCACAATAAAAAGTGAAGAAACAAAAAGAAAATCCTTTGTGTCTAGCCTAGTTCCATTCCCCTGAAATTGCAATCAGGAACAATGGAAAACCAATACTTATTTATGTCCTCTTCTATAGTACTTAGGTCTATGTTTCATACACTGAGCATGGTGGTTAGGAACATGCCCTATATAGTCACCCTGGGATTCATGTTTGGCTCTGCTACCTATTTGCTGTGTGACTTAGTCAATCACTCAACTTCTCTGAGCCTCACTTTACTTACCTTAAATGGCAAAAAGTCAAAGCTCATTTCACCGAGCAGGTGAGCCCAACTAAGATAATACTTGCAAAACACTCAGCACAAAGCGAAATAAGTCAGTCAGAGAAGGATAAGTATCACATGATCTCTCTGATATGAAGAATTTGAGAGGCAAGGCAGGAGTTTGGGGGGGTGGGGGAGAGAAATGAAACAGGAAGGGATGGGGAGGGAGACAAACCATAAGAGACTCCTAGACTCAAGAAACGAACTAAGGGTGGCCGGGGGGGTGGGGGGTGTGTGGCACAGGGGGTAGGGATAGGGTGGCTGGGGTGTGGACATTGGGGAGGGTATGTGCTGTTAAGTGCTGTGAAATGTGTAAGCCTGACGATTACAGACATGTACCCTGGGGCAAATAATACATTATATGTTAATAAAAATTAAAAAAAAAAAAAACCACTCAGCACAGTGTCTGGCTCAGTAAAGTACACCACTCTAAATATAGGAAGACCAAGATTTCATCCCTCCTGCCTTTCTTCCCCGATTCCTTTTTCTATGCTAAATTGGCCCAACTATTCCTCTAGAGAAGCTTTCTTTAGAGTCACAGCCAAGCCCTTCTATCTTTTTATTTCCTTTCTCCGGGACCATTTCCACATTCTCTATGTCACACTTCATGTTTTTATTATTTTTTTAAAGAGCAAAAAGAATTCAATTGGTGTCTGTACCGATGAAATACAACTTATGAAATTTGGACGTAGAACTCCTGATTTTAACTTAGCAAAAGAACGGGTGTTTCCCATATTCCATTTAATTTGAGTTCTGAGCTAAATCAAATATTTTTCAGTGAAAAACTACAAGCATTATAAAAGATGGTGTCTGGGGAGAAAAATTATGAGTCTTTTCTGAAGCCTATTTCTGGTGCTCAGAGCTGATGTAAGCTGGGAGGGAGAGACACTATCTCTTTGAGCATCAGTTTCCATTTTTTTCCCCCCAGTTTCTACTTTTGAACACAAGAAGAACGAATGCTAGGTGTTAACAATTTCATTAAAAAAGCACTCTTTTCCAGGGGCACCTGGGTGGCTCAGTTGGTTGGGCACCTGACTCTTGGCTTTGGCTCAGGTTGTGACCTCAGGGTCATGCTTTCGAGCCCTGAGTTGGGCTCCAAGCTCAGTGGGGAGTCTGCTTAAGGATTTTTTTTCTCTCTCCCTCTCCTCTTGCCCCTCCCCCCTGCATTCTCTCTCTCTAAAATAAATGAATCTTAAAAAAAAAGGCATTCTTCCCAGGACTAATGCCCAAGATAAAATTGATAATTGTTGGTAATGAAATAAGTTCATTTCAAGAAAAAACTAGTAGCTTTATGTCTCAGATCATATGGTAAATGTCATGCACTTCTGTGCCCAATTCTTTTGGGAGACAAGTCTCTGTGGGTTTACAAGAGGGAGTAGGGTAGCCCTTAAAGGGTTACTTAGAAACCAAATAACATCATCAAAGATCAAAGACATGGTTTACCAGGAAAGAAACCACCTTGTCAAACTTAGGTCGTATGACTCAAGAAGAGGACCAAGTGGGGAAAGAGAAGGAAAGTTTGTATCTCACCCCCTGAAGAAGTTCTGCAGCACTGGTCTGTGAGAAACCATAAATTGACAGACGAATATTTTTCTCATGTCTCCTGATGAGAATCTTATATGAGGGGCCAAGTGGGCTATTAATCAATCTGGTTATGTATTTTCTTAATAACTGCTCATTACTTCCTACAAAGTTAATATGATTATAAGACCATGATTCATCATGATTGGGAGCCAGCCTGCCTGAAATTCATCCTGGCCCCGGGAGGTATAAGATCCTGAGTCAAATGGAACTGTTGTGAGGATTACATAGTCTAATTTCTGTGCAATTGGAGCACTGGATCCTCAGAATCTGTTGTGAACAAAGATCCCAGAGAGAGGTAGACATAGATTAAGGACGGAAATGGCTATGAAGCGCTTTCTGTGTAGACATGTGTTTATTTGTCAATGGTCCTCTCTATGTATATAGATTGCTACTAAGGTCAGTCAACAGTTAGTGTGGAAAGCTTTCAAATAATCTTTGATTTGAGATAATCTTAAAAAAAACAACAACCCAAAAAACAACTGGTAGAAGCTACTTGTGAGACATTTCAGCCCAAGGGGCAAGACACCATAGTAAGGTTATTTTTTGAGCATCTGGGGCCTTTGGAGAAATCTGGAATATAGGTGTATCTCCCTCCCTAACAGTATTAGGGACTCAGACACAGGGCATTCATTTCTTTGTTCACAACAGATCCTTAGGATCCAGTGCTCCAATTCCACAGAAATTCTTTTCTAAAAACACACCTGCCCTTCCCATTGTAGGCTCACACACACACACACAGACAACTGGGAAAGGCTTTGCAAAACAAGCCTCAATGTCTCATCAACACACACAAGTGTGTATGAAGACTCCAAGACAACTGTGAGGTGTGACTCATGAGTACTGACTACAGAAAAAATCTTTCGTGGCAAAGATGTTGAAGTTGGTAGGCCTAGTGGTTTGGGCTAGAGGATCCTTCTAGCTGGACCAGGCTCTGCCATTTGAGCGTGGCCTTGAGTAGGAACAACACTGCTGATTTCTGAACTTCTCATTTGGCTGTGGGTACACACGTCTAGACGGGCAGCCATGACTGCGGATACAAGAGTGGCAGGAGCAACTGAACAATTACAAAGCTACAGACGCTGCCTTGCACAGCTGTGTTTCTGGAAGTGAGACCCGTGGACCACCTCATTTACAATCACCCAGAGGTTTGGAGGAGCTGCTAAATGTACTGATTTCAGGTTGTCACTCTAGCCCTAATAAATCAGTATATTTGATTTAAAAGTATTTTAATCCTTGTCCGTGGGCCCTGCCCGGTGATTAATAAAAACTATTTTTATAGAAGTTATGAAATAAAATATCATGGTTCTAATCCTAAAATTGAATCTGTTGAAGTTTTAGAAGGGACAGGATAGCTCTAGTTTGTTCTTTTTAAAGAGACAACAGGTGGCAAGAAGTTAAGTTATGAGCAGTTAATTCTAGAACAAAGCAGCCAATTTAGAAAGGTAACAATTCTAATTCAGAATTGGTAAAGTTGGAATATAAAGTATGGCTTCCTGATGAAGGTGGCGGGTTTGCATTAGGAGTCCTCCTAAAATCAAACTGACGTAGGAAAAAGAAAAAATGAGCATCTCTCGTAAAACTTACTGCCACCGTGCTTTATCCCTCAAGGAATTTTTCCTAGAGCTGTTGCCCTCACTAGGGCTGTCTTCATCCTCGGCCTCCAGACTTCGGCTGCAGCTTCTGATGATCTGAAAGATGCTGTTGACAGTGGACTCCTTCTCTGAATTCTTCAAGCCATTATGTCCCACTCGTTGTAAGAAATTATCTTGGCCGCTGTAATCGGCGACAAACTACAGGAAAACATACCAAGGCTTTGTTATTGCAACTTCACATACTACGTCTAAATAACCGACTTGGGTAGGGAAATAAAATTGCAGTAGTCATAAATAATGGCATTTGCGCCTATTTTATTGAAAGAAAAAGAAAGAGCCTCCAGGAAAAACATTTTTTCGTTTCACCACATGAACTATTTAGAACTCGCTCTTGTTTCCACTAAGACAACTTTAGTCCCTCTAGGAATCAACACTCCACTTCAAATTTACAACACAAAAAGCAATATTATTTCAAGGTTCCCTAGGGAGATTAGCCACTTTACAGAAAAAGGGTAAGGTTGTTTTATCCTGGTAGTGAGAATTGAGAAAAACCATGACAAAAGTCTATTATTCTATGGAACCAGATGAAATTCCTGGGGCCCAAGGAAAACACTGTGAAAGGATGACATTTTGCTTTATTTTGTGCTTTTTAATTAATTTATTTTTTATTTATTTCCCTTATATCCTACAGTAGCACAGAGGCTTCCTGATGGTTTTAAAGCTCTTATGGTCTGTATGCATGATCAGGAAATGTCTCCCATCAGAGGTAAGAGCTCCCACTGGATGTGGCCTTCCCGGCTTCTAAGACATGAGGGAGCTAATGTGGGTGTAGCTTGGGGGGCTTGCTATAAGGTTTCTCCTCCATTTAGTGCACCTTTATCTTCCTGCTAGAGCAATGCAAGCTGGGATTGGTGCCTGTACTGGCCAGGGGCTCTTTTTTTTTTTTTAAAGATTTTATTTATTGGACAGCGAGAAACACAGCGAGAGAGGGAACACAAGCAGAGGGAATGGAAGCGGGAGAAGCAGGTTTCCTGCCGAGCAAGGAGCCCGATGCGGGGCTCGATCCCAGGACCCTGGGATCATGACCTGGGCCAAAGGCAGACGCTTAACGACTGAGCCACCCAGGTGCCCCTGGCCAGGGGCTCTTAAGTCTCCCCGATAGCAGGTGATGTTCTGGGTCCCAGGCGACACAGAAGAGGCTGAAGTTCTAGGACTCGTCTCACGGCCACTGAGAAGGGGGTGTGAGTGTGTGTGTGAGGTGAGTAGTGGTGCTGCTGCCAAGTGAGAATGACCCTAGATTTGGGTTTGGAACTGCCAGGTATGGGGAGAGGAGGAGGCTGGAGGGATGGAGTCACTGGGTGATGGGCATTAAGGAGGACACTTCATGTAATGAGCACTGAGCGTCAAATGCACTAAAAAAGTTTCTACCTCTGAAACTAGAAAAAAAGAAACAAAACTTCTTGGTAAAGTTCTCCCCAATTCATCCCCTTCTTTCATGTCTAAATACCTTCTTCCAGTTTCTCAAAGCCCCTTTTCTCCAATGCCTGACGCCCCAAGTCAAAGCTCCTCTCCCCTCTCAGAGTCAGGAACAAGAAGGCACGGGCCTAGGAGAGCTGCGGTAGCAGTGCTCAGAGCCTGGAGCTCATCTTTCGCTGAGACGCCAGCTTTTCCAGCATCCTCCCGCAGAGGGGGAAAGCAAGGCAGCACTGACCTCCTGCCATGCTTTCTCCCTCTAATTCCAAAAGGTTAATACTCTCACTTAACTTAAAAAAAAAAAAAATTTATTTATTTATTTGTCAGAGAGAGTACGCAGCAGGGGGAGCAGCAGGCAAAGGGAGAAGCAGGCTTCCCACTGAGCAAGGAACCCCATACTGGGCTCCACTCCTGGTGTAGTATCCCACCCTGGGATCAGGACGTGAGCCGAAGGCAGATGCTTAACTGGCTGAGCGTTAAGCATCTGCCAGGCATCCCTTACTTGACTTCTTTTATCCTCGGCATCCAGACATTCCCATCCAATGAGAGCAGAAAACCCCTCATGGTTTTTAAAAAAAAAATCAGAAAACAACACCGACTTCCACTTGCACTTACACACTGCCCCATTAAAACTAAGCTAACCAGATGAAGCCCAAACAGTGCTGGCCGGCATTCTTTCCTCTGGAACTTCCCAGGACCAAACTGTTACCCAACACAACGGCAACATCGGATAACCTAGGCTTGGCAGGCTCTCTCTTCCGGCGACAACGACTCTTCAGATTTTGAAAGGCCTCACCTCTAGAGTCTCTTCTTGGGAATTGTACCTCGGGCAAAGCTTCATGAGGCCAGAGGCTCCATCCAGTACTTCACAGAGCTCCTTCAGAAACACCCCACAGAATGGGACCACCTTACAGCCGGGTATGTGCAGGGCCCGCGTGACCACCTTCCTGTACTCGCAGGAAGATTCGTGCTGAGCCATGGCGTCCTTCAGGCTCCTCATGGTCTCCAGGTCAGACTGGTCCATAAACTGCCACATTTTTAAAACTTTTCTTGACCTAGTGCAAGTAAATGATGTTTTTTTAGATCAAAGGAGAAATGATACCGTTCACAGTGGGTAGCCTAAATTCCATATGAGTCCATTCTTTTTGCTTCAGTTTTCCTTATGTCTTAATAGTTTACTTAGGACTCGTATCTCCACCTACTTTCTCAAACGACCTATTAGTTTTAGAAACTAAAACGTGAAATTAAGTAGGGCAGATACAAATAACATGGGTGGAAGGAGTTAATTTTGGAAGATCGGCGCTGAATCTAGGTTTGAGCTTTTCTGGCAGCTTTGGCCAAGAGGGAATCCTAGTGGGTAATATGGTTTGTACAGATATTCATGGAGGATTGTCTGCAGAAAACATGGTTGATCCACTCCTCTTAATCTTTTAGCTATCCTTGGATTAGGCCAGTCCCTCAGTGACATACAGAAACCCTGCTTTGGTCTCTTTTGTACAATTGTTTTTACTAAATCCAGCTTTGACATTAAGCCACTGGCTCATCCTGAGGGACATTATCTTAAAATACTATTTGCATAACAGGATGTTAAAGGGGACTTTTCCTATGATGAAACTGCTGCTGAGAACAACGGGTGACACTGTACCCCACCTCTGAAAGGGAGGGACCAGGTCGTCACAAGGGCACCCAAACTGCTCTTCCATCTCCCTCCTCTTTCTTCTCCCACCCACTTTTTCTGTGGGGACCCTGAGTTGGAGAGAAAAAAGTTAAACCCCGTCCTCCCATCCCACTGAAGGTTTCTGACACTGAGCTGTGAAGTGTGGGGAAAAGGGGAAGCTTTAAATCAAATGAGAGGTTGAAATTTGGATTTATATCAGACTGAATTTAAAAAATCACTACATCATGGGCACCTGGGTGGCTCAGTCGGTTAAAAATCACTACATCATATATACGACATTCAAAGGACATAGAGAAGTACGATATGACAAACGCCCAGGCACCAACCTCTCAGTTTAAAAAATAAAACATTAACAACGTGGCTCAGGCCCCAGTGGGCTCCTCCATGAGCACACACTCCTCCCGGCCTCACCGAAGGGGCCACAAGCGTACTTCAGCGTTCTCACGCACTTAGAATTCCTTATGCTTCCCCGACGTATGTATGTAACACTTAGAAGCTCGCAGAACTGTCAGTGTGCTCTTAAGCTTTATAGAAATGGTATCACACTGTAGGTACTCAGGCAACCTGCTTTTCCTGCACGGCTGTATGTTTCTAAGGTTTACCCATAGGAGAATGAGACAAGCTACTGACCACATCGGTCACTGTGAAAGCTATAGGACCTCCCCAGGTAGAGCCCAGAGTTGGGGGAGGAAGAGCTTATCAGGCAGGTCTGAAAGACAGTGAGGTCAGAAAAATAAAATTGTTTCCCTATGTCATCCCACTGAGTCCAGTTACAATGGACATCTTACAAGTTGGGGAGAATCCTTTTTGGGGAATGAAATGGAAATATAAATAAAGTGAATACATGATTCTCATTATTGGATCACCCTTCATGCCATGTGTAAAGGGGTCGTCATGGTGCGTTTGGGAGCAAAAGGCAACTTCAGCAAGATCAGATCAAATGATTTTTCTGTGAGATTGAGAACTGATACTATTTTAAAACTTTGATTTCCTTTTATGTTTATAAATTTTATGTTATAAAACATAAAATATGTTTATGTTTATAGATGCTCATTGTAAAAAGTTTGGAAAATACCAAAAATAAAGAAAATCCATCCACAGCGCTACAATCCACAGACAACATTAGGTATTTTTCCTTCCAGTATTTATTCTTTTTGTAGATGTCTGATCTAAATATTTTATAAGTGTTGTATAAATATTGCTGAAGTCATTAAGTAGAGACAGCCCTGCTCCCAGATATTTTTATACATTATATATTGCTTGTTTTCCAATGACATTAAACATACTTCATACACAACATTTTTGGTGGCTACATATTATTTCGTTATAAGAATGCATCATATTATTTCCTTCATTTCCTCACTGATGTTCACTGGGGTTATTTTAAATCGACACCATGATTGAGTGAATATTGTTCTACATAAATCTTTTTACTTCTAATTGTTTCCTCCAGTGACCCCCAGCTCCTGGTGTAGTATAGACCCCACCCACAATCAACCAGGCCTTTGTCTTATGTGACCAGTATGATACGGTAGAAGTGACTGTGTGTGATGTCCGAGGCTAGGTCATAAAAGGCACTGCAGCTTTTGCCTTGTTTTCTTGTTGTTCACTTTGGAGCAAGCCAGCTGCCATGCTGTGAGGACAGGGATGTCCAGAACAGAGGAAGCGAGGTCCCCAGCCAACAGCCAACACAGATTTGCCAAACACAGAGGATGAGCATCATTAAAATAGAATTATTTTATCATAATATATTTTTTTGGATCATCCTTTATTTAAAAGAAAAGTAACACAGTTTCTTTTTAGAAAATTTATCACAAAGAGAATCCAATCATCCAAATCATCTCCTGTTCCCCCAGTATTCTTTCTATTTTTTCCTTCTTTTGAGCCCTGCCTGCTACATTTGTATGACCATTTTAAATGCCAGTGACACGGTCGTTTGAGTTTATTCTTAGTTAAGAAAGTTCAAAAGGACAAAAAAATTTCCAACTCTGAGAATTTTCCTTTCCTCCCCCAACTCAGAATCCCTTTGCAGGGATCTGGAGAATCAAAGAAAAATCTCAATAATGTTATGAAGCAAGACCTATTTATAGTGAGAACCCTCACTGGGAAGGTGAATCTCAGACACTAACAACAGCAGGTTCACTTTCTGGAGCCTCACTATGCCGAACACACGTGCTAAACACTTTGTACTATCCCACTAAATCCTGTGTGAGGAGGTAGGTGCTTTTTATTATCATCCCCATTTTACAGATAAAGAAACTAGGGCTCACTGAGGTCAAGAAACTGACTCAGATCACCTAGCTATTCCATGGGGGCACCAGGATTTCATTCCTTGTTATTCTGACCCAACAACTGATACCCTTCTGCCCCATACCACATTGCCTCCCACAAGAGAGAGGGACAGTTACTTTATGCCAGGTAACTGAGGCTGAAAGGGAATAAGGCAGGAGGTTTATTAATAAAATGGTGATCTTATTATTAACTTAGGGGAGAAGGCATATGAGCAGGATATGAGAGGTTAAGGGCAAGGGCTCCCAAATCAAGGCTACCTGCATTCACATCCCAGCCATGCTAGGTGGCCTTGGGTGAATGACTTAACTTCTCCTAACTTTAGTTTCTTTTTTTGTATGATGTGGAAATAATAATAGTATTGACCAAGAAATTGTTCTGAGAATTAAAAAGATTTAATGCATAGAAAATGCACAGTCCAGGCTTGATACATGGTAAGTGTTCAATTAAAATAAGAGCTAACATTACTGAAAGCTTGTTATCAGTGTTGGCCATTCCCAGTTGGTGGCTGGGAGCCTAGAATGCTGAGGTAGTTCATCGGGAAGAGCTGCGAAGAGACCGATTACAGTGGGGTTTATAGGGCACAGAGGGCAAATAGGGGTCACTGATGGGGTCGATGGAGTCGTGCAACCAGGTAATTTTACCCAATGTGGCCAACAGCACGGGATCAGAGCAGACATAGCTAATTAGGACTGCGACTGGCCACAGGAGCTGAATTCTGCTGCTGCAACTTTGAGGGACAAGGTTTGCGGTGTTAGCAGAGAATAACATATTTCCCCCAAACGATCACTACCAATCGCCTGGTTTGGGTAAATGTGGTTTCCAGGGCAATTAATTCAGTGCCATTTGGCTGCTATCCAGATAACTGTGTTCCCCACTTCCATACCTGAGGCCAGCCAAGAACTCCATGACAGCATTGTAGTTGCCCATGTTCCAGCAGCATTTGGCCACATGCACCAAATAGGAGAAGACTTCTCGCTTCTCCTCCATGGAGCCTGCCGTGAGGATCAGCCACGTCACCCAGGAGCTCACCTGGAAAATGCAAAGAGGGGCATCCACTGAACCCATGTCCTGCAAACTCAGTGAATGTTTTTCCATAGGAAAAAAAAAAACAACTTTTTTTTTAAAGATTTTATTTATTTATTTGAGAGAGAGAGAGACAGAGAGAAAGCAGGAGCAGGGGGAAGAGTAGAGGGAGAAGCAGTCTCCCCACTGAGCAAGGACTCCATCCCAAGACCTACCTCAGGATCACGACCTGAGCTGAAGGCAGACACCCAACCAACTGAGCCACCCAGGCATCCCATCTTTTTTTTTTTTTTAAATCCGTTTAGTAGGGCGCCTGGGTGGCTCAGTGGGTCAAGCCTCTGCCCTCTGCCCAGGTCATGATCTCAGGGTCCTGGGATCGAGCCCCATGTTGAGCTCTCTGCTCAGCAGGAAGCCTGCTTCTTCCCCCTCTCTCTGCCTGCCTCTCTGCCTATTTGTGATCTCTCTCTCTGTGTCAAACAAATAAATAAAATCTTTTTAAAAAAAATCTGTTTAGTATTAGGAAATGAAGGCCCAGCTGAGGGATCTGAGGTGAAGCTCTAGGCTCCATCACTGCTTTGTTATGGGATTCTGGGAAAGTCCATATTCTTCATCTTCCATCTTTAAAATAAGGAGGCAGAAAGGCAATTCACAAAACTCCCTCTTGATTTATAAAATTCCATGAGACTATAAGAAAATAAGGCCCAAGGACAATATTGATTTAAATACATTTAAATATTAAATACATTTAAATATAGTTGACTGAAGGGCAGCAAGATTAAATGCAATCAACACACTCAGTCCATCAATTAAAGGGTATTTATCCAGTAGTAAAATGCAGAATATCAAACAAAAAAAATGCAAAAATATATATATTTAAACTATCTCTCACAAATGCATTATCTATTATGCCCCTCACTTGACGAAGTAATATTGGGAGAACAAATACATATACATACAGCACTTACTATGTGCCAGGCATTACTCTAAGTACTTTACATATGTTAACTTACCTCTCACAACAATCCTAAGAGTCAGGAATTATTATTATCCTCATTTTATAGATGAAGAAACTGAAAGACCACCTAAGAGATTTCCATCCAGAGCAGTAAAGCCTGAATTTGAATTTAGGTGTTTGACCCAGAGGAGGCACAATTAACTACTCCCTAAATACCTAACGTGTATACATGAGCTGTGGGAGGAAGGTTATTATAATGTGATTAGCTTTTTCTACTATATAGACTAGAGTATAATATTTAATAATAACCTGCTATCAAGTCCCCCCTTGATGATATGCAGCCCCCACATATTTTGCTTAATCTTTAAGGTTATTTTGTTGCTCTCTATACTTTGGTGCTTGGACTCCAGTGGTCATTTAAGTCACCTGCTCCATCCTGGCTAATGTCTGGGCTGATAAACCCAGTTGTTAACAAACCAAAGCCTTTGTCTTGACCCCACATGGCCCAGGAGCTGCAACAGTGCTGGTTTCCTGGCCTGAGGAAGAGCGAGGAACACAGAGTTCATAGTCACCCAAGGCAACTGCAGAAAAAGCAAATTTAAGGTCTATGGTATACTGCACCTCCTGCCCACCTCCCTCAATCAGGTGATAGGAATGAATGGCCTTGAGTGCTGGCAGCAACCACAGAGGGCAGTCCAGACCCATTTTTCCAGATTAAGAATCTGTGGCTCAAGAGAGAAGTGATTTTCTGAGGTCCCAATTCTTGTTGATGTCAAAATGAGTACCTCCTGTGGGGTGCTCTTTTATCTGATCAGGGGTGACAGTTTCTTTTAAACTTGGCACTGATTAGGTTTTTCTAAGAACTCTGTTAAGAGCAGTTGCTCTCTGAACACAGAGTTGGAATAAAAGGAGAAGATGCCAAGAAGAGTCCCGAAATATGATGAAAGCAATGAAAAAAAGCACAACAGAAGAGACAGGTGCTGAACACCTCTTTCTTTTCCTGACACAGAAACAACAGGGAAACACTGGCAACAGGGACCTTCAGTGATAAGACAGGGTCACACTGCGGCACCAGCCAGCAAGGCTAATACAGGAGGTGATGGACCACCTGCCACCCTAAGCCCAGTCCTAACCCAGGGGGCTCCCAGCATGCACTTCTGCTGTCTACCTGCAACCCTGCCCAGGGGGCTGCCAGCATGCACCTCTGCTCTCTACCTGTAGCCCCGCCCAGGGGGCTCCCACCATGCACCTCTGCTCTCTACCTGTAGCCCCGCCCAGGGGGCTCCCAGCATGCACCTCTGCTCTCTACCTGCAGCCTCAGCCCAGGGGACTCCCAGCATGCACCTCTGCTCTCTACCTGTAGCCCCGCCCAGGGGGCTCCCACCATGTACCTCTGCTCTCTATCTGCATCAGAACAGATCTGGAATCAGACACCTAGGACCAGTCCCAGTCCAGATCATCCTACAAGGAATTCAGAGCCTCTTGGGAAGAAGATAACCTAAGATAACTACTTCTTCTGATCTCCCAGGGCTGTTTTGAGCACCCTGGCACCTTCTGGGATTCCCAGAGCCAACCAGTCTCCTGCAGCTATGAGCAATCTCTTGCTCACTGTCTGTATGCCTTGTCCCCTCATCACCTGTTTAAAGTCACCTTGTGAAACCCTGACTCTCTAGAGCAAGAAACTGTTGTGTCAATAAAGACTGAGTGTCATTGGTGCTCTGGTGCAGTTCTTCTTTCCATGTGATTTGGGTTCTGATGAACCCTATCCTGCTGTGGGAAGACACGAGCAAACACTTAGAATCATAAAATTACTGACTCTTTGAGCTAGAAATTCAAACCTATCTCCTTACAAATAAAAATGAATTCCCAAAAGTTAAAATGGTTCCCCAGACACCCAATGCATTAGTTCCTGAGACCTCTGGCTATATCCTTCCTATGGCTTTAGTTCTTTTATTTATTTATTTAATTTTTTTTTTTTTAAGATTTTATTTATTCATTTGACACAGAGAGAGCACAAGCAGGGGGAGAAGATGAGGGAGAGGGAGAAGCAGACTCCCTGCCCAGCAGGGAGACCAATATAGGGCTCGATCCCAAGACTCTGGGATCACGACCTAAGCCCAAGGCAGGCAGACACTTAACCGACCGAGCCACCCAGCTGCCCCTAGTTTTTATTTTTTAGTTCCTTTTTTTTTAAATTGAAACTTATGGCAAATCAGCAGCTCTGGAAAGTTACGGCTTTTTCAGGCTATTCTGGTATAATGCGGTGACTAGTCTAGTGGCCTGAAAGGGTTAATTCATCTGAAGAACCTGCTTCATGAACAGGCTCAGACCACCACGTGGTTTGTGCCTCAGTCCTGATCGTGCATCCGGATTTATTTCCTATCAGTCAAATCATTTTCCATATACTTTCCCACAATGCTAGGAAAAAAATAGCGATACGATATTTCACATGGAAACCTAATTTAAACCAGCCGTTGCATCTCCGCGTGTGAGTCCCCAGGGCCTGGTTGTTGGGATTATGTAAGCACTGTTATCATAAACACACACACACACACACACACACAGCCCATCTGCCTACAGACAGCAGGGATAATTCTTATTGTGGCCTAATACATTCATAATTTCATGGGCATTAAGTGATGAGAGTTTCATCACTAATTATGAAAAATAAATATCACCAAGAAACCCCACGAGGATTTGACAATGCCTGATAATGTTGCCCCAAAGCATAAGCGGTGGTCATATTTACTAAGTGGAAAACAGGATGTGTTGCCAATCCAGAAAGAACTTCAGGACACTGAATTCACACAGAAAAACACAAAAATTACATACATAGGAAGTACTATGACTCAAGCATAGAGAGCATGTTAAATGACTCTTTTGCCTCATCTGGATGGTCAGCACAGAATAAAGACAGAAGGTGGCCCCAGCCCAGTTCCATCAGAGTTTCTCCAGAGGCTGGTTGCTCCCCTTGAGGCCTGACCCCCAGTTCATGCCTACAACTCTTGGCAAATACTCCTCTCCTGATGCTCCTCTTCTTCCTCTCTTGCCTTTGTCAGTACTCTGAGGCCTGGCCAAACTGAACAGCTTGCTTTCCTCACATCAAACACCTTGTTGGCATCACACAAGCTCAGTTTGGAAGGAATATTCTTGCTCCATTCATAATCACCTTTCCCTGGCCCACCATGTCCTGCTGGTGTCCTTGGTAAAGCCAAATCCATACGTTGGCCACCAGGCCCCTGTCGGTTCTCCAATGTCACCTCGGCTCCCCCATACTCTGCTTTTAGGGAGATGACCAAGGCCTTTTCTCATTTCAGGGGCTCCTATGGGAAGGCTTCCCCCAACCCCTGACCTTGATTTAGCTAACTCCTACTTATCCTTTAGGCAAAGCTGCCCTCAGACTCTGCCATTGGGATCCCTGCCCTGGGCCCCATGCTTTAGAAGGCCCATGTTGGGGGGAGGGAAGTGTCTGCCCCACGGTTGTGCACCCACTTCCAGATCATTCATTCCTGTAGACCCAGGATCCCCATCTGAACAGCTCAAGCCCACTCCTGGGCCTCCAAGAGCCTTTCATTTGCATCAGTCCTCCTGTGGGTCAATCCTGACACTAGGCCTGAAGGCTGGCTGAGGGGCAGGGGCTGTGGTGTGTGGATGCAGTTTGACCTTGGGGTCTGAGGTGTACACAGGTGTACACAAGCCAGCATGGAAACAGAAGGTGAGCAGGTCACAGGCTGGGGCCTTCTTGGTACTTCCTCCTGGCTCCCTGAAAGTCAGAGGCAGGGCCACCTTTAGGAGTCTGATAAAAAACATCACTTTCTTGAGGAGGCCTCCTCTGTGATTGCCCCTGGCTCCCTGACACCAGACCGCCTGCACAATCAGCACCATGTTCCTCCAGAGTGCTCCCCAGCAGCAGTGCCTACAGCAAGGGCTCCATGAGACCCGGCGATGCAGACAATGTGAGCTCCTTTAAGACGGCTGTTCGGACGGCTCACCTAGCATCTCACATCCAACTTCTCCCTGTTTCTCCCTGACTTAATGTCAGACCTTGAGACGGAGCTCATGTCTGCACTGGGAGTCTCACTGCTGCAAGGACTTGCATCCGCTTTATTTTTATTTTATTTGTGAGCCTGATTCGTTCACATGGGTCTGTTCTATCTCTGCTACTAGACCTTACGTCCTCAAGGACAGAGACCATCTTTCCCACATCTTTAGTGTGGGGGTGCTCGGTGTCTCTGACCAACTGGCAGGCTACCCAGAGTCCCAGGAGGCCGTTGGCAGAGAGGACTCTCAGCCCCCAATCGGTCAGGGATTATATTTGGGAAAAGGCCTGAACACTTCCTACTGCTGTTCCCAGGTCCAGAAAAGAGAGACAAATGTCTTCGTGCCAAAAAGTTTTTTTTTTTTTAATACGCTGAGCAATTTTCATAGAAAGATGATCCTTTAGAGTGGGTATCAGGTCACCCTAACCGCAAGGTCTGGATGTGAATGGTAAGATCCACAGAAGACAATGAAAACCTGGACGAAGCTGCTCTGAAGAGGCTTATGTGCAGTGCCCGGTGACACCTGCCCTCCACGGAGCTTTCCTAAGACAACCCCTGAACTGTGGGTGTGCGGGCAAGTACACGCATTGTCTCTCTCTCTCTCTCTCTCTCTCTCACACACACACACACACACACACACACACACACCTGCCCAGGCTGCACTCTTCAACATGTGCAACACTGGCCTCAGCACCTCTAGTGGTAGCAGCAGGCTGTTTGTTCCAATGCAGATTCCAAGGTCGTACCCAGACTCTCTGAGAGCGGGGCCCAGGAATCTGCATTTTTAGATAACGCCCCAGCGATTCTTATACGAACATTTAGGTTGAGAACTGTCCCAGGGCTCAGTGTCCCTCTCCGCACCCCTGGTGCAGTCTTGAGTCAGAGCGGAAGCATTCTGCCTGTACTACCAGTCCACTACTACGGATCGCTGTCTCTGTAACCTACCTGAACTGGGGCTGTCCCTGTGACCCACGGGGAGGCAGGTAGGAGTAGCCAGAGGGAGCAGAGAGCACCAGGAGACCATGGCACCGGCCCAGTGGACCACGTTCACCCCCCTTGTACCACTTCCTCGTGCCTGGTCCCGAGGCAGGCTGCCTAGCTATCAGCGTCCATTTCCTCTTCAGTGAGATGGGAACGATAGGATTGAGCTCCTAAAAGGATGATGGGCATAAGACTGCAGACTGTATGCAAAGACAGGAGCCTGACGCTCACTGTGTAGTTACGGCCTCGGTAACTGTTTACTGCTGGGACTGCTCCCGCCGTGGGAATGCTGCTCCCTGAGTAGTGGAGGAGCTGAGTTCCAGGAAGCAGAACACAGAAGTCCTGGAGAAAGGAATCTCTAGGTTCTCCTTCTAACCACAAGGAATGAAGTAGCCCAAAGCTGGACCAGGAAGAATCTGTGATTGCCCTGAGAAAGGTTTGTGCCCTGAGCACAAGCCTTTCCTAGAAGAAGGGTAATGCCTATTTCCTCTGCTCTGCAGGCTTTCCCGACTCCTCACGAGGAATCAAATATCCCTTTTTTCCTATACATCCCAGTCCCATACAAAGACACATACGTGTCCATACTCCATATGTGTACATGCGGGTATATTTCCAGTACTTTGCCTAAGACCAATCTCCCCCAGTGGTGAGCTCTTTAAAGCAGAGGCTGTGACTTATTCACACCAGGGGGCTCAGTGTTGAGGATGCAGAGGCCAGTAAGTTACATGTGCCCAGACATCCTTCTGGATATGAAGTGGCTGCAGGAGAGTCTCTTGAACTTCATGTCCTGCTTGGCATGTTTCCACCGGTGACTCTTGGTTTAGGTGGGACACAGAGGGGGAAAGAGAGGCCCCTAAAGGTGCCTTCTGGAGAAGCCCTAAATACATCTGGGATTATACCCCTACCTCTTCCCCTCACATTGCGTCATAATTGTCCACAGAATTAATCTAAACCTTTTTTTTGGTCTTCAAGCCTGGCACCATCTGATATAAATTTCCATCTTCAGCATTAATTCCCACTGTTGCCCACACTCACCTGTCTGAGGTTTCAACCCTACTATCTTTTGTATCCTTACCTATCCTCTGCCTATTCCTATCTCTACACTATTGTCCTGTTTGCTTGGGGTGTGAATACAGAGGGCACTTTGTTTGCTTTGGCTGTTCAATGTCTCTTAGTTGAAATCAGCTTTCTCCATCTTGATCTATATACAATTCATGGGGCTGCTCCTCCCCTGACTTCAGGCCTGGTCTCAGTCATTTGTTCAAAGACAGATATATGATGAAGCCAGGCCAATCAGAGCCCTACTTGATGGAGTTGTTCCCTGAAACTATCAAGAAAAGAGACACAATATTTTTGTTGGAATTATAAACTGTAAAGATACGAGTCAGTTGTTTTTGCCACAATATCAGGAGAGCCTACTTGAGAATGAAGATAACACAAAAGAAAGATGAAGATAAGGGGCTGCCCGGGTGGTTTAGTTGGTTGAGTGCCTGACTCTTGGTTTCGGCTCCGGGTCCTGAGATTGAGCCCCATGACAGGCTCTGCACTCAGTGTGGAATCTGCTTGTCCCTTTCCCTCCCCCTCTACCCCAATCCCCACTCAGGTGTGTGTGTGTGTGTGTGTGTGTGTGTGTGCACTCTCTCAAATAAATAAATAAAATCTTAAAAAAAAAGATGAAGATAGATTCCCGAGGACCTTAGATTCCTAGATCCCCCCCATACTTTAAGCCCCATGAAGAGTCCATATACATAAACCCCCAAATGCCCTTATTTGGTTTAAGCAGGTTTGCGTTGCTGTTAACTTACAACTGGGGCAGGGGGAAGTCTTGACAAATAAATCTGATGACCCTCCTTTTAACAAATACTTATTGAGTATATTGAATATATTGACATCTACTATGTCCCGTGTACCATGCTGGACACCAGTAAACATGACAGACATGGCATCTGCTCTTGGGGAGGCCTCGTGGGGGAAAATAACATAAGCAAGTAATCAAAGAGGAGTACAGTGGATACTATGATTGGGAAGTACAAGGCCAACTTGACCTATTTCTATGCTACCATCTTTGGAAATCCAGTCTTTTACCATTCCTTGGTCCCCAGTGCTCCCCCAAAGTACTTTATTCATATCTCTGTAACAGTGCTAATTCTTCCTATAAACAATTACTCTATGCCTGTGCATTTGCCAGGAACTATGCTAGGCATGGGGGCAAAAGTAAGATAGCGGGTTCTGTCTTGCAATTAAGTCAGTTGTATACATAACAACCTTCTCTAAACTGTCAACTCCTTCAGAATAGAAACCATGGTGTTCTGGCCATCCTTCTATTGTTTGCAGAAATGTCTTCCCCATGGTCTGCAAAAAATGCTTGTTCTCAGATTCATCAACTAAAAATTGCCTAAATACTCAGAATTCTAAATTTCTTAGACTTGTTTACTGTTTTTTTAAAAAATGTTTTTTCTTTATTTTGGT
This sequence comes from Procyon lotor, assembly GCA_028646535.1. Classification (NCBI taxonomy): domain Eukaryota; kingdom Metazoa; phylum Chordata; class Mammalia; order Carnivora; family Procyonidae; genus Procyon; species Procyon lotor. The sequence goes on along the minus strand of CM053617.1, from coordinate 42,771,342 downwards.
TCCATTTAACCGATGGTTCATGCCAATACATTGCCTGTAAATATTCTCAATGTGAATTGGGAAGTTTTGACAAGTGTTCAATTCCACATGACATACTTAATTTAAACTGCCTTTTTGTACAAAGAATAAATTCACTAAAAATTTTGAAAACGTTTTGCTGCTTCACTCTCTGTGACATCAGATCCCTTTTTTTTTAATTGAGGTATAATTGACAGATAACATTAGTTTCAGGCAAACAACATGACTCAATACTTGTATATATTGAAAAATGATGGCTACAATAAGTCAAGTCCCATTACCATACATAATTATAAAATTTTTTTTCTTGTGATGAGGACTTTTACGATCTACTCTCACAGTAACTTTTGAATATGCAGTACAGTATTACTAGCTGTAATCACCAGGCTGTGCATCACATTCCCTTGACTTAATTATTTTGTAATTGGAGGTTTGTACCTTTGGACCCTCTTCACCCATTTTCTCCACCCTGTAACCTGCACCTCTGGGAAACCACCACTTTGTTCTCTGTATCGATGAGCTTGGTTTGTTGCACTTGTTTTAATTCTAAATCTAAGTGAGATCATAGGTATTTCTTTCCCTGTCTGACTTAGTTTACTTGGCTCCATTCCCTCAGGTCCATCTCTGTTGTTGCAAATGGGAAGATTTCATTCTTTTTTATGGCTCTTTACTGTTTTAATTAATTAATTTAAAAAGATTATTTATTTATTTGACAGATACAGAGTAAGAGAGGGAACACAAGCAGGGGGAGTGGGAGAGGGAGAAAAAGACTGTCTGCTGAGCAGGGAGCCTGATGCGGGGCTCCGTCCCAGGACCCTAGGATCATGACCTGAGCCAAAGGCAGAACTTACTGACAACAAACCAGGTGCTTCTGGCTACTTACTGTTTTAAAAGCAACGAGAGGAAATTTTTTTTTTTTTAAGATTTTTTATTTATTTGACAGAAAGAAACACAGCGAGAGAGGGAACACAAGCAGAGGGAATGGTAGCGGGAGAAGCAGGCTCCCTGCTGAGCAGAGAGCCTGATGCAGGGCTCGATCTCAGGCTGCTGGGATCATGACCTGAGCAGAAGGCAGAGCTTAACGACTGAGCCACCCAGGCGCCCTGAGAGGAAATATTTTGATTTCAAGAATCAGATGCCATTTCTAGTTAAATGGACTGTAGAGAACTCCCCTCTGCTTTCTTACCCTGCCCAACTGAACAGGTTATTCATTCTGAAACCAGTTATTACACAGCATTCAAGAGTGAGCCTCATTTTATCTGTATTCTCTCCTTTTATAAAAGCATCCATTGATAGTCCTAGAATAGGGTCTTTGTTATTTCATTCCATTTTAATAATGGGACTGAAACCCACGGCAAGGAGTTTACATAAAAAGTCTTGATATAAGTGAGCAGTTAGCCCCAAACTATCCTGATCCTATCACGGGGCCACTTATGAGCCGATTTCTTCTCCTCTTTGCATGATTTTAATAATAATACTTAGAATCACTGCTGCTTCCATGTAGTGGGCATATACTTGTGGGAGGGATGCTGCTTATCCCTTTTAATCCTCTCAGCCTTACATGCTGGTACGAATAGTGTTCCATTCTACAGATGAGGAAGCTGAGGTTCTGAGTGGCAGAGCTAGTTTGTCCAAGGTTACACAGCCTGTAAACTAGGAATTAGCCATATCAAAAGCCTGTGCTTTTAAACTATCATGCTTTACTACTCTCCATGTTCTCTTACGAGCATTAGACCAAAGAGTGAATTCATTATAGCTTTTTTTAAAAGAAGATTTTATTTATTTATTTGACAGTGAGAGAGAGAGAGAGAGAGAGAGAGAGAGAGAGCGCACAAGCAGGGAGAGCAACAGGCAGAGGGAGAGGGTGAAGCAGGTTCCCCACAGAGCAGGGAACTCATTGCAGGGCTTGATACCAGGGCCCTGGGACCATGACCTGAGCTGAAGGCAGATGCTTAACTGACTGAGCTACCCAGGTGCCCCTCATCATAGCTTTTTAAACTGTGTTATAGCCCCAAGAGCTACCCTGACTAGTGAGCAAGAAAATGCCTTAGGAACACTATCATGAGCTCAGTTCAAAGAAGGAACATCTCCCTTAGAAACAGAATGCTGATATTCCAAAAGGTCATAGAGAAGGTGTCACAAGCATGTTCCAATTGTCTATACATACATGTCCCTGTTCTGTCACCTGTCTAAAATTCCAAGTTTTTATGACATGCAGAATAGGATGGGGTCTCATGAGTTAAAGAGTCTGGAAGGGAGAAGGCCCATGAGATTCCATCCTGCAGCTCACTCACGGAAACAACTAGGTGTCCCAGACAGAGGCAAGAGAGTCAGAAGATGCCCCCAAGAAACCTGCTCCCCAAATTGCAGCCACCACTGGAGTGGCCCAGGTGCTTCCCCTGGTCTTCATGCCAACTGAGTGGCACGACCTTCAGAAAATATATCCTCATTAAGCAAATCTTTATGGAGGGCTTTTTTACCCCCAAGGAGCTCACATGCCATTGGGCACTGCTCTGGCCACTGGGGCATGCAGTGAGCAAGGCGGACCCTGTCCCTGCCCTCCCAGGAGACGGTGGCACCCTCACCACCCAGCACGACCCACTCCCTCCCATCCCAGCTGTGATCAGGCTCCCATGGGGGCTCTCCTTTACCTCTCCTCACTGGGGATCTCCACTGAGCCGTTGAGAGGCACTGAGAGGCCTGACCATGTCATAGGCTGTCCTTTTCCTTTTGTCCTTTTCTGACATCAGTGAAGGAATAATGCTATTAAGTGAGCTTATACCGTCTACTTAAGTAGACTGTTTTAAGTGCTTAACGAGCATTAATTTAATCCTACAATGAATCAATGAGGTATATGTCATTATCACCCTGTTTTATAGATGAAATGGAAGCACAGAGAGGTATAGTCACTTGTAGAGGGTCAAACAGCTACTAAGTTGTGAAGGTGGGATCCCAACCCAGGCAGCCCAGCCCCAGAGCCCATGCTCATAATATTGTCCTCTGCTGGCACAAGTCCGTTCTTGGATGCTGGTGTTTCTTGGGGCTCTGTCCTCGGCTCTTCTTGGATCTCTTCTTAGGCTATATCCTCTCCCTCGATGATTTCCTTCACTGACCTGGTTCTACCCACCCCTCAGCTGCTACCTCTGAATATCTATCTATTGTCCTGTATATCTAAGAATTAACTGGACATTTCTAGCTGGAGGGCCCAAAGGTTCTGTAAACCCACACTGACCCCAATCCTTAACTCCTCCATCACCCTCCAGCCCCACATCCCTTTGACTGCCAAGTAACCCAGATGTGATCTCCTCCAAGAAGCCTCCCTTGAATCCTTACATGGTTATTCCATCCTCTATGCTAAACTAACTTTATCATTGCACTGTGACCACTTTCCTCCTGGCCTCTGCCACTGGACTGTGTGCTTCTTGAAAGCAGGTATTGATTGTTTTACTCATCTATTTCCCAGCACAGGGTCCAGCTTGAGTGGCAGGTGCTTAAAGACCTCTTGTTCTGGGTCGTGCACCAGGCAAAGCTGCCACAGCAGCTGACTCCCTGTCGGTGCTGCTGTTCTCAGAGGAGTGTCCAAGCACCTGAATGCCAGGGTATGTGGGGGCTGCAGTCAGAGAAGGGAAGCTGAAAGCCCCACCCCGTCAGCTTGCTCTTCACCCAAGAAGCTCAAGAGGCCAGTGCTGGGGAAGGATACCCAGGGAGCCGTGACATAGAAGGCCTATGGGTAATTTGGCCCACAATTGGAAGATTCCATTTTCCTTGAGTTAATTGGGCATCAGAGAGTGAGCATAGCACTGGCCTTCTCATCTGCTCTGGAACTGGCTGGGCCTATTCTCAGGTACCCCAAGTGGTCCCCCTGGATACTTAAGTCCCCTGGATGGGGAAATCACTGTCCATAGGCCATCCTGCTTGGGAAAAGCAACAGAGTGAAGCCTGTCTTTCAGGGCCCCTGAGCAAGTCCAGAGGTTCTGAGACATGCTGTGAATCACTCTGGGCCCCAGGCAGGTGGACACCTGTCACAGGAAAGTAAAAATGAGCCCAGCAAGTCACTCTTTCACTAGTAGGGCCCAACAGCAAATGTGTGTCGACTGCAGTGAGGATGCTGAGCTCAGAATAGCGGACTAATAATGAAACCAACACTAATGATCAAGCAGGAAGGAGAGAATGGAAGGGATGAAATGGTTTGCATGTGTTGGCATATGTTCTCCTGAAAATGAATCTATGTGAAGGAAGAAAGGATGTTGGCATCCCACCAAGATCAATTACATCCTGACCACACTGGACACTGGTGCATATAATAGATCGTTAGGGAGGTAATTCAATCTGCTGTCTGTGCAGTACATGTGTGGAAGGCTGAGCTTCTGGGAACGAAACTTGTTAGGGAATAAATCTGATGAAAAGCAGAATTCTGTCTCTTCGACCTCCCTGTTCTGAGAGAGGGCAGGGGATTGACAAGAGAAGACAGGATGGGGAGTCGGAGAAATGCAAGATCATTTCTTGGCCCTGCTTTTTACTAGTTCTATGACCTTGTGCATGTTTTCTACCTTCCTTGAGACTCAACTGTTCATCCATACCATGGGAATAATAAATGTCCCATATCATAAGGGGTGTCGTGACAAATAAAAGAGACAATGTAGGTCAAGGGCCCTAGTACTTGGAGCAGAGCACATACTCAATAAATGTCAACTAATATGGATAATTAAAAAAAATAAGCAATTTCTTTTTCAAGATCTAGTCTTTGTGGAAACAGCGTTGGCCTTTTTATTTCAGTGCCGGCTTCCCTTCTCTGTGTAGCAGAGAGGACCTTCCTAAGGATTAAACCCTCAGAAAGAAGGAGCCTTCAGTTCTTTTAAAGAGGACAGAAAGAAGAGGCAGAGGAAAGGTGGAAGTGAGACAAGAGAAAAAATTCAGAAAAAAAAATCAATAGAGAGTCTAAGGAACATGGGGGGTGGGAAACTGGTGATGGGGAAAGGGGGCGAGGGCAGGGGCTGTGTGAGGAAGTGAGGCTTGGTTCCAGGGGAAGGGCTTGGAAAACTACAAAACAGTGGAAAAATAACAGTGAATCCCAAATAGGTCCTAGAAGGGGCCTGGAGAAGCTCGGGCCCCCTGCCTAGGAAACATCGAGTACACACGACACTTGATTCAGATGGGGATTAAACAACAGCATGAGACATTGGCCATTTCAATATCTTTCTTACTTGGTGAAAAGCAGGTTATCTTTTCTCCCCTCCCCCCAATTCCGTATAAAACACAACAGAGTGGTATGCGTAAGGCAAAAATTCGAGGATGTTCAGCATGGGATAAAATTACTCAGTGTGCCTCACCAACCACCTCATCTATAAAAATAAAAAATGAATGCCCTGCTTCGATATCGCATAACTGGCTGAAAGCTAATGGCCTGGTAGAGCAAAGCAAAGAACTTGAGACTGACAGCAGGGAAATTCAGCTTGGGAAGGCAGACCACTGCCCTGTGGCCTGGCTCCTGGTGCTCCCAAGCTGCACTTGACACTTCATTTGTCTTGTTTGTTGACCGGCATGCTTTTTCCTGTGCCTGTCCCTCTGCAGCTTTAGATTTTGAAACCCTGGCCGCTGGTTAGTTGATTTGCCAATTTTGAATTATTTCCATGTGTTCTGCATACAGTAGGTGCTTAATAGATATTCTGGCAGTGATAGTTATCCCTTTCTGCTCTGAAGACCCAGTTAGAGCTAGGTCAGTAATGTTTGGGGACAATGTTTCCTAAACTCTGTTCTGGGGACATGTTCTACCAGATGTTAAAGTCTTTTGTGAGGAAAGTATCTGGGGCTATATGAGTTTGGGAAATGCTAGGATAAATTAAGATTTCTTCACTGGCAGGATTTCTTGGAGCTTTAAAATACTCTAATGCACAGAGTGAATCTCCAAGAAGGAGCTAATATTTGGAGTTTCCCAAACGCTTCTGACCGTGCAATTTTTCTTTTTTCCCCAAAGGAACAGTCATATTTAGAAAGACCCTGGAATAGCGGCACTGAGTCCGTCCCAACTCCTTTATCCTGAAGTGAACAGAACCAGAGGCTCCTCTCCACTGGCGGTCCTGGAGACCTCTCCTTGCATCTGTCCAACCTGAGAACACATCCTTTCATCTCTATCTTCATCCTTTCATCACATCCTTCATCACCACTGCACGGTGTGAGTGGACGTCGAAGGGTAGAAATAGTCAGAAATGGCAGCACAGGATTTTCTAACTGGTGTCATAAACTCAGAATCAATATATCCTTGGAGGAATTCTAAAGCCAAGGCACAGGAAGATTTTTCTTGTAATCCAAAATGAGATTCAGGCACATGGGCAACTCTGTTTTCATAGCTGAGGCTGTGATGAAGAAAGAGCTGAGCAGACATGTGGTTTCAGACATGTGGTTCTACTACATAACGTGGTGGCTAATAAATCAAAAGACCCTAGAAGTAATTTAGCCCATTTCCCTTATTTTTTGGATGAAGAATCCCAAGAAGTAGAGGGTTTAGGTGACTTGTCTAAGGTCCCCCAGCTAGTCAGTGGCAGTGCCAGGGCTAGATCCCAGGTCTCTGGGCCTCAGGACATCCTAGAGTCATGACCTGCCGGCTTCCATTGTCTCCATGAGGAGGATCCGATACACAGCCACCCCTCCTTGCTGCCTTCTGTCCTACCTCACTCTTTTTGTCCTACCCTCCCTCCATCTGTGGGGCCTCGGAGGCAGCCTCACTTGAGTGAAGAAGCTGATGGTGAGGAGAAAGCAAGCTGGCAGCTGCAGGAATTGCTAAAGACGCTGACTCAGGGGGCCTGAGCGATGCAGCGGGTCCTCGTTGGGCAAAATTCAAGGAACAAAAGGGAGAAGAGTGAGGGCAATGAAGCAAGAGGGGCTAGGACAGGCCCTGCCACATCACAGCCCTCAGTAGCAGCCACCTGCCTGCAGAATTTCAGACACGCTGCACCCTGGCTGTGTCCTGCTGACCAGCTCCAGAAGGGGAAGGGCCTAGGGGAGTGGAGATCTCGGGCAGAAGGAAAACAGGAGCAAGAACACATAAAAGTTGATGTGGCTGCTATTTGCCTTTACTGCGGATGGCAAGAGAGGTCGCAGGAAGAGCCAAGAAGCCTCCTCTGTTTCCTGGAGGAGAGGGGCATCTGCAGGAAGAAACTTGCCAGAAAAATCCTGCCAAGATCTGTTTTGGGAAGGGAGGAAGGTGGCTGCTCCTGATGGGTTGGGGACCCTGACGCACAGCTCAAGGGCACGAACCCCAGGACAGGACCTGCAGAAACTCAAAACACTGGACATGGGGAAGTTGATGTAAGCTTCAGACCAGCAGAAGAGGGGATTTATTTTGGAGGTGGTGTCCATGAGGCTGGCAGGACTTGGGATTTTGCTGAGTGGGCTGAAGTTAGAGCCTGCTCCTTGTCGTCAGGAGAGTCAGTGAAAGAAGCTTGCAAGTGTTGACAGCTTTTAAGGGTGTGTTGACAGTCTCTATAAAAGCGAATGACCTGTTTGGGGTCTGGTAATTTAAGGGTTATGTGGCCCTGTGGCAAGGGGTGCGGGGCCCAACACAGGCCTTGCTTTTCCTGTAGAGAGGGGCTGAGCCTTCACTCCAGAAGGGTAAAGATGCATTCAGTTTCTGGCTCCAGGAATCTCTTTAGAGAAATATTTACTTGGAAAGCGCCTAAGGTTTTGATGACAGGGACTAAAATGTACAAAAAACACATACTGTTCAAGTATTAGAAAGTGACACATTTCATACCAAAACCCAAAGCAAAGCAAACCAAAACAAGATCATGTTTTGGGGATGCTGACTGGACAAATATTCTTTACTAGATGCAGTGGGGTCAACCTGAGCCTGTGTTTGAGGTCAGAGGCGCTGTTTTCAAGTCTTGGCTCTAATATTTACTAACCAGGTGGTACTGGGCCAATTACTTAGTCTCTTTTCTTCTGTGCCTTCAGTTTAAAACAGGCCTACCAGCAACACCTACCTTATGTAATTGCAGGATTGAGATAAGGGAGATAAATGCTTTGTACATTTATAAGCCCAGTGAAAAGGCTGGCCAAGTTTACTAATATTAATGGGCATGTATCCAATGATTTGGTTTTGTGAGGTTACCTACATTTAATGTGGTATTTCTTTCAAAGTAGAAATTACAACTTTTTAAAATGTCTTATATTTCCCTGGCTGTTCGACTCTTTACCCCTCCCTGGCCTCTCTGCTCCATGGTAGGACTGGGGAGCATCACGTCTTAGACTCCTGCACAGAACATGCCTACAAAACACCCAGCCTCACTCTCTAACTTCTGTGTTTTTATATCTTTCCAGAAATTTTGCAGGCAGAGAAGAAATTAATCAAAGATGATGCTTTTTATGTCCACAGATAAATTGACAGATGCTAATAAGGGAATAAAGCATATGTTGCTATGAATTGATGAGAAGTCTGTAATTGATGAGAAGTGTGTAATATAAAACCAAGAATATCTGAAAGTGAGATACTTTCACACAAGGATGACTAAAAGATTTCTTTCTATTTTCTCCTGATTTTCTAAGTGCTAGAAAACATAGTTGAAAACTTGAATAGGTAACTCAAATATTTTTCTGAAACAAAAAAATTGGTATGCATAAACTTTTCAAAACTCTAAATGAGTAGACTTCTGTCAAATACATCTAACACCTATAGTGTATAAACTCTTAAAACTTTCCTAAAAATGCTGGACATGTTTTAGTATTTTAATGATAAAACCCAGATGTCTTGTTTTAAATGCCCTAGAAGAGAAGAAACACACAACCTTACAAAGAACTCTCACCATTTTAAATCTGATTAAACTCTATGCCAAAGAAGGACTGGAAAGAGTATGATGTTTGTACAAACAATCTTTTAAAAAGTATTTTTCAAATCCACTTAAATGTTCTGGAAAACTCCTGAAACGTGAACCAGCAATATTTATTTACATTCCACCCCTGCATTGGAATATTAGTTTGGGGTCACATCTCAGTGCTTGGAAGCATCCCGGTGATTATTAGCTTGATTCTCCAATCTGTGTTTTGAGGTCCATGAGCAATGAACCCCGTTTTGGTCACTTATACACGTGACACCACCCTGGGGAGTCCATGTGGTTCATGTGGCTCCATATCAGAACCACGCTTGAGAATTCCTTAAAAGTATCCAACTGCAGACTTCACCACTTAGCATCAGTGTGTGGGGCTGGGAGGTAGGAACCTGTCCTTTTAAAAAGTTTTCCTGGGGCACCGGGTGGCTCAGTGGGTTAAAGCCTCTGCCTTCGGCTCAGGTCATGGTCTCAGAGTCCTGGGATTGAGTCCCACATGGGGCTCTCTGCTCAGTGGGGAGCCTGCTTCCCCCCCCTCCCCCCGCCGCCTCTCTGCCTACTTGTGATCTCTCTCCTCTATGTCAAATAAATAAATAAAATCTTAAAAAAAAAAAATAAAAAGTTTTCCTAAGTGATTCTGATAAAGCCTAGAAACTGCTCATCAAGGGCCCTGGCCATTCTCAAACTTAAACGTGCACAGGAGGCACTGGGGATTGTGTTAACATGTAGGTCCTGATTCAGTAGGTGTGGAAGGTGGACGCATGGGGCCGGGGGTAGCAATCTGCATTTCTAACAAGCTCCCAAATGATGTTGATGCTTCTGGTCTGGGGAACCACACAGGCAGAGAGAGAGAGAGAGAGAGTGTATGAGAGAGAGAGAGAGAGAGATAACTTTTAATGGGAGAAGGATAATAAGTACTCAAGAGAATAATACAGAACAATTAGTGAATGGAGTATAGCTACGTATATCACCAAGAATCTTAATTTTCAACTGCCTATAACATGTCACACTGACCTCCTTACTGTTCCTCAAATGTGCTAGGTATATGTTCTACCTCTACCCTATCTCTCCAGGGCATTTGCACTTACTCTTCCCTCTGCCTGGATTACTCTTCCTGCATATGTCCAGACATATGGACAGTCCACTCCCTCAACCCCTTCTGGTCTTTACTCAGATACTAGGGTCCCAGGGAGCCTTCCCTCACCACCCTACTCAAGCATACAATAGCCACCCTTCCCCAACACTTCCCATCCCTCTTCCCTGTTTTATTTTCTCCCTATCACTTATCATTCCACACTTTTTACTTATTTTTCTTAGTATCTGTCTCCACCTAATTAGAATGTAACCCCTGCTGGTAGAGAATTTTGTTTTTTCACTGCAGGATCTCCAAAGCCTACAATAGTGCCTGGCACACAGTAGGCACTTGAGCAGTATTTCTGTGGGAATGACTGAATGAACAATTGAATGATATTACAAAAGTAGCCTCAGGAAGCAAACCAATGTGCCAGCGGAATGATAACAGGAGGAAGGGCTCATTCCCAGTTATGCTGGATTAGAAGAGGCACTCCTGGCTGCCCGCCTCTGACCTAGAACTCTGGTTGACAGATGAACCCATTTAGGAATCTGGGGGATGCATTTTGGGGCCGTTCACCCTGGAAAGGGGCCCTTCAGACGCTGCTCTACTCCCAACAGAGTGTTTTAAAGAAACCACAGTACATTTATTTCCTAGTCAAGGCGGCCAGCTGGCAACTTCGCCTCCAGACTCTCGTTGGCTGGTGCTCGCTTCCATTTCTATTTATTATTTCATCATTCAACAAATATTTGTGGAGCAATGGCTAAGTGACAGGACCGCACTAGGGCTTCATGTGTTAAACAGACCTTTTCAAATCTACTTGTGTGCAACTGTACTTTATTTTCACTCTCTCTCCCTCCCTCTCCCCAAGGTTCCTGGAATAATCTCTATTATTCTGAGCAATACATATTCGTCGTAAAAAAAAAATCCAATAATACAGCATTCTATATAGTAGGAAATGAAATTCCCTCCCTCTATTCCTTGCCATGGGTCACCATAGTGATAAAGTTTCTCGGCCCTCTCTGCAGGTGGACGACGTCCCCAGATTCCCTGGGGAATTGGAAGGTGCTGCAAGTAGAACGTTCACAAACTTGAATTACTTTTATAGATGAAGGGACTTGCCAAGAATCTCAATTGTCAACTGTCTGTAGCCCATCACACTTGTCAAAAGCTTGGCTGAGGCACGAGATATTTGAGAAAGACATCCTAAGGGTCATAACAGGCATTCATTCCTTAGATTTTCTAAGCTTGCCCTGTGCCAAGTAAGACCTCTGGTGAGCAACACACCTGAACCAGATTTTCTTAGCTGTCTACAAGGATATCTTTAGAGAGTTATGCTTTTTCATGATGCCCTTTTATTGAGGGTCCATATAAAATATGCCTGGAGAAAGGGTGGGGTTTTTTTTGTTTTGTTTTGTTTTTTCTCCCTGTAACCTGCTCTTGAAGACTATCCATTGTCTATAGGACACAGAAAACAATTCCTCCCAGGGTTGAACTTGGATTTTTCTGACAATCTGGTGTGCTGCTGCTTTTTTCCTTCCTTCCTCTTCTTCATTCTGTTCCCTTCACTCCACACTCCTTTTTTCAGATAATGAGAACAATGTAACCCGTCACATCTCTCTTTTTGTCTAGGTTACCCAGAAGCTCTGACCAACTTTTGAATTGATGGCATCAGTTACCTTTGGCCTAGGCATTCTTGCTCACATTGTTCCAACTTCTCTTGCATGATTCTAGACTTTTTGCTCCACTGTTTTTAAAAGCCTCTTGAGGTCTTTTGCTTTGTTTTTCAAGGAGGAGGAGACATAAATGACATATTAACAATCAGTCCAATGGTGACATTTTACAGTTTATAGGTAAGGAAAATAAGGAAAAGAGACTGGCTTTGCTCAGAGCCATAAACAGCTGGTTAGGGAAGCTTTCAGACTGAAACCTCAGGGCTGTCACTGTTCCCAATATTCTATATTGTTTCAAATTAAACATTAATATTTCTTCTCCCTTTACAGGTTGTGGATATTAACTTAGCTTGATTTTCTTTGTGCTCTGCTTTTGGAAAGAGAAGCCACAGCTATGGTCTGTGATTTTTCCCCACTCATCATGTCAATGTACCAGGTTGACAAGGTCCAAGGGAGGGAGGTAACCTTCCCACATTTTTTCTGTCTACAGAGGACAGACTGTCTACAGACTACCTGTCTACAGACAGGTCTACAGTCTTCTGTCTACAGACTACCTCCAGTAGTCTACCAAATTCACTTGGGACTTCAGACATAATAATGGGAATATGCACAAAATACTTTTAGGGAACCAAGTATTTCTGAGTATGACATTTTTTGTTGTGGACTGTGGGGTCCCCAGAAAAAAAGGACAGAATGAGTTTAATGCAAGCTGAAAAACTCTACATGTTGAAGCTTAAACTATGGTAGTTTATACTCCCAAAGCAGGTGTGACCAATTAGATATAAAATAATACTTTCTGCCTAGAACATTAATATAAAGTAAAAAATCCTATTGGTACTTTGATGCTTCCTTGTGTGGAAAAAGATGGCAGGTCTAAAGATGGGTCTGGGAGTGCTATTTTCGATAAATATTCAGGGTAGACTAACAGGTGTCCATAAGGGGTAACAAGTCCAGGGGAGCAGAGGGTGATGATCTGTCTGCACACAGCCCTCCCATATACCAGCTGTGTGGACTCAGACATGTTGTCCAAGTTTGTTGAGTCTCAGTGTTCCCATCTATAAAAAGGGAACCACATTAACTATACTCCGAGATGGTGCAGAGGACGGAATAAGGCCACATGGTTGGAGCACACAGTGTGGTGCTGACTTAGAGGCTCAGCTAACTTTGGCTGTTACCATGACCAAGTCAGGCTAGAACAGCGATCTTAGCCAGTCTTTTTTTTAAGCCTTTAGATCTTAAGCCTTAAGATCTTGGATTAAGATCTTTAGATCTTAAGGCTTAAGATCTTTTAAGCCAGTCAGTAACTGCTTAACCAACTAGGCAAGGATCATACAGAAAAGCCTGAGAGGACACAGTAGTTCTGGAACGAACTGAAGTACTTGGGTACATTTAGCTGAGGACAAACAACTCCCTGGGGGTGGAGGCAGCTGCAGATGTGACGGTTTTCAGACTACAATTGTGTTGAGCCAGACTTATGTTAGGATAAATCAAATTGACGAAGAAACGCCATACCTGGTAACTGTCCAACTCCGTAGGACTTAGTGTGTAGTTACAAGTGTTCCTCACGTCGTCATCACATCCTAAATGGCCAGCTTAGTATATAAGCCAAAGTGCCCCTAAAGGGTACTCCTGGGGGAAAGACCACCATCCTAGGGTCAGAGCCAAGGAGAATAAAGCCTACCAAAGGGAGTGGTTGGCAGCCCTGAATCTTGAGGGGGGTGGGGTGGAGGAGCATCAGACTCTTTGGGGTCGGTGGGTGGTGATGGTGAAGTTCTTGGCGCAGTTTCATCACAGACAGTGATTTGGATCTGAATGTAAAAACCTCTTGCCAGAAACTTTCTGTTATAGGAAGCTCACTAGAAAGCAATGAAAGATTAAACTGCTACATATCCTTTAAAGGCATCACTGTTATCTTAGGGAAGGAAGGAGACTTGCAGCCAGGAATAAATTAAGTTGAAAAAAGGAATATAGGAGTTTTCCTTTGGTATAAAACATCTTAATGGACTGACCCAGATGGTCTAGATATTTTTAAGTGGACATATTTGATGTGCCACAGTCACATTATAAAATATAGAGTTCTATAACATTTTAAGTTGATCTTATTTGTATAGTTGCTCTTATTTGTTAATTTGAAAAGTGAAGCTAACACTTTGGAGAATAAACAAAAATCAAGCTGAATTTTGTTTTTAACTTGGCAGAGTGGCCTTGATTTTGTGTCTGATAGTTTGAATAACTATCTGCTGGATTTTTATTATTTATTTATTTTTTACCAATTCCTTCTCCATCTTTCTTTATTTTTTTTATTGTGTTTACTTAGCCAGCATATAGTACATAATATAATCTAGTCAGGAACTGGCAGAAGACATACACCTCTCCACAGAAAACATACAGATGACTAACAGACACATGAAAAAATGTCCATCTTTCTTTAAATTTCTAAAAGTAACTACAGTATCCTTTCTTGATCAAAACTCTTCACAGTGTATGGATAGAAGGTACATACCTTAATATCATAAAAGCCATCTATGAAAAATCCACAGCGAATATCATTCTCAATGGGGAAAAACCGAGAGCTTTTCCCCTAAGATCAGGAACACGGCAGGGATGTCCACTATCACCACTGCTATTCAACATAGTACTGGAAGTCCTAGCCTCAGCAATCAGACAACAACAACAAAAAAATAAAAGGTATCCAAATTGGCAAAGAAGAACTCAAACTCTCACTCTTTGCAGATGATATGATACTTTATGTGGATCCTAAAGACTCCACTCCAAAACTGCTAGAACTCATACAGGAATTCAGTCAAGTGTCAGGATATAAAATTAATGCACAGAAATCAGTTGCATTTCTATACACCAACAGCGAGATAGAAGAAAGAGAAATTAAGGAGTCGATCCCATTTACAACTGTACCCAAGACCATGAGATACCTAGGAATAAACCTAACCAATGAGGCAAAGGATCTGTACTCAGAAAACTATAAAGTACTCATGAAAGAAATTGAGGAAGACACCAAAAAATGGAAAAATGTTCCATGGTCATGGATTGGAAGAACAAATATTGTGAAAATGTCTATGCCACCTAAAGCAATCTACACATTTAATGCAATCCCTATCAAAATACCATCAATTTTTTTCAAAGAAATGGAGCAAATAATCCTAAAATTTATATGGAACCAGAAAAGACCACGAATAGCCAGAGGAATGTTGAAAAAGAAAACCAAAGTTGGTGGCATCACAATTCCAGACTTCAAGCTTTATTACAAAGTTGTAATCATTAAGATAGTGCGGTACTGGCACAAAAACAGACACATAGATCAATGGAACAGAATAGAGAGCCCAGAAATGGACCCTCAACTCAATGATCAACTAATCTTCGATAAAACAGGAAAGAATGTCCAGTGGAAAAAAGACAGTCTCTTCAACAAATGGTGTTGGGAAAACTGGACAGTCACATGCAGAAGAATGAAACTGGACCATTTCCTTACACCACACCCAAAAATAGACTCAAAATAGATCAAAGACCTCAATGTGAGACAGGACTCCATCAAAATCCTGGAGGAGAACATAAGCAGCAACCTCTTTGACCTCAGCCGCAGCAAATTCTTCCTAGAAACATCTCCAAAGGCAAGGGAAACAAGGGCAAAAATGAACTATTGGGACTTCATCAAGATCAAAAGCTTTTGCACATCAAAGGAAATAGTCAACAAAACCAAAAGACAACTGACAGAATGGAAGAAGATATTCACGAATGACATATCAGATAAAGGTCTAGTCTCCAAAAATCTACAAAGAACTTCTCAAACCAAACACCCAAAGAACAAATAATCTAATCAAGAAATTGGCAGAAGATATGAACAGACATGTCTGCAAAGAAGGCATTCAAATGGCCAACAGACACATGAAAAAGTGCTCAACATCACTCGACATCAGGGAAATACAAATCAAAAGTAAAGTGAGATACCACCTCACACGAGTCGGAATGGCTACCATTAAAAAGTCAGGAAACAACAGATGTTGGGGATGATGCAGAGAAAAGGGAGCCCTCCTACACTGTTGGTGGGAATGCAAGCCACTCTGGAAAACAGTTTGGAGATTCCTCAAAAAGTTGAAAATAGAGTTACCCTAAGACCCAGCAATCACACTACTGGGTATTTTTCCTAAAAATACAAATGTAGTGATCTGAAGGGGTATATGCACCCAAATGTTTATAGCAGCAATGTCCACAATAGCCAAACTATGGAACGAACCATAGTTCGTTCATCAACGAATGAATGGATAAAGAAGATATGGTCTATATATACACAATGGAATACTATGCAGCATCAAAAGAAATGAAATACTTGCCATTTGCAATGACGTGGATGGAACTAGAGGGTATTATGCTAAGCGAAATAAGTCAATCAAGGAAAGACAATTATCACATGATCTCTCTGATATGAGCAATTTGAGACGCAGGGTGGGGGGTTGTGGGGAGTAGGGAGGGAAAAAAATGAAACAAGATGGAATCACAAGGGAGAAAAACCGTAAGTGGCTCTTAATCTCAGGAAACAAACTGAGGGTTGCTGGGGGGTTGGGAGGGAGGGATAGGGTGGCTGGGTTAGAGTCTTCCCCAATAGACATTGGGGAGGGTATGTGCTATGATGAGTGCTGTGAATTGTTTAAGACTAATGATTCACAGAACTGTACCCTTGATGTAAATCATACATTATATGTTAGTAAAAAATTTTTTTAAAAAGGAAATCCCCCCAAATATCTATAGTCATCTTTTTGGGGGGTATATCAATGCGCAATAATAAAAAAATCATAATAAATATTTCCTTTGAAGCTCAATTTATGTAATACAACCTTCGAAAGAAAATATCTTATGTAAAATTTCATCAAGATTGAACTGAAATTCCTCAGGGAATATTTTCAGTGGGGCAAAATGTTCTATATAAACAAATGAAATTTTGTGTCTTTCTAGTTCTTATTTTGCAAGGTGATAATTTTCTTCAAAGTAAATTTTTATTACTTTAGAATATTTTTAGATTTCCAGAAAATAATAAGGTTAGTACAGAGAATTCCCATACACCCAGCTCCCAATTTCCCCCTCTTCTTAACATCTTAAGTCAGAATGGTATATTTGTCACAATTAATAAAACAAATTGGTATGTTATTATTAACTAAATTCTATATTTCATTTTCTTTTGGTTTTTACCTAATTTAGTCTTTTTCTGTTCCAGAATCCTGTCCAGAATATCGTGTTTAACCATTGTGTTTCCTTA
This sequence comes from Procyon lotor, assembly GCA_028646535.1. Lineage (NCBI taxonomy): Eukaryota > Metazoa > Chordata > Mammalia > Carnivora > Procyonidae > Procyon > Procyon lotor. Next base: position 42,754,494 of record CM053617.1, on the reverse strand, counting down.
GGCTCCTCTTGACTGTGACAGCTCTTCAGATTCCTTATTTTTATTTTTTTAGAGAAAGAGAGAGAGAGCTTGTACCCATGCAGGGGTGGGAGGGACAGGGCAGGTCAGAGGGAGAGGGTTAGAGAATCTTAATTGGGCTCCATGCCCAGTGCAGAGCCTGATGCAAGGCTCCATCTCACAAGCTTGAGGTCATGACCTGAGCCAAAACCATGAGTTGGGTGCTTAACTGGCTGAGCCACCCAGGTGCCCCTCAGAGTCCTCATTTTTAATGACTTCGGTTATGAGATGTACCAGTCAGGCATTTTGTAGAATGTCCTTATTTGGGATTCCTCTGAAGTTTTTCTCACGACTAGGCTGGTGTTAAGGGTTTGTGGAAGGAAGACCACAGAGGCAAAGTGCCATTCTCATTATACCTCATCAAGGGCACATGTTATCAACATGACTTATGCCTATTGATGTTAACTTTGATCAGCTGGCTGAGGTAGTGTTAGCTTGGTTCCCTCCCTGCAACGTTACTCATTTTTCCTCCTTTTTCATACCATGCCCTTTGGAGGGAAGTCACCATATGCAGCTCATACCTAAGGGGCAGGAGGTATGCCAAACCTCCCAGAGGGTGGAGTTCCTAGAATAAGTTATTTGGAATTATTTCACTTAGGATAATTGTTTACAGTTAGCCTGTAAACAACATAGGGGTTAGGGCTGCTGACAACCCCCCTACCCCTTGCACAAAAACCCACATAAAACTTCTGACTGCCCCCAAAACTTAGCTACCCATAGCCTACTGTTGACCAGAAGCCTTACTGATAACATAGTGGATTAATACATATTTTGTATGTTATATGTATTATATACTGTATTCTTATAACAAAGCTAGAGGAAAGAAAAAATTAAGACAATTATAAGGAAGAGAAAACGAATTCACAGTATTGCATTGCATTTATTGATAAAAGTCCATACAGAAGCAAACCCGTGCAGTGCCAGGGTCAACTATATTCCCACTTATTTACTCAGTCGTTGGCTTTTACCAGAATAGACTCATGAATATTTATCATATACTTTGGGCTACGCCGAGAGTTTAGCTAACCTACTCCACAGTATTATTGCCTCAGAATCCATTTTGTGTGGCCAAACAACCCGTGGGGGCCTTCAACTGATACTAGCCTCTCCTGAGAGCAGTGCCCTAGGTAACAGCCCTCAGAGTCGCAAGTAAAAGTCAGTTCCGGATATGACTTCCCAAAAGACCCTCTTGACAAATACTCTCCCCTGTCACCCAGGGTTTCCCCTTCTGAGGTATTCCCCTCAGAAGCTTACCATAGCCCTGCTCTTTTTGGTTTGAACTGACCAATCCAGCTTTATCCCAGTCACCCCAAAGCATTCCTCTGTGGACCCTAATAAAGGCATGTATCTCAGGTCTTGCTTCTCTCTCTGCCTGTAGCCTGCCTTGACTTCCCAGAGTGACCCTTGTAGGAATGCCATGTTCCTTCTCCAGTACCTGTGAGTAGTAACCTTCTCAGGTTCACTTTCCCTTGTGGCCTTTTGTTGAAATGTGGCTCACTACTGGACACCCCAAGGTTCTACTTAATAAATGTTCATTTAACAAAATCACAACAGGCTTTAATCTTATTTTGATCAAATTGCTTTAGCTTTGACCATTGGGACCTTTCTCAGTTGGCTCCTGGCCTCTTCAACATACCCCATCCTGGTGGGTTTTTATGTATTTCCTTACATTCTAACACTACCAGATACTCCAGGTTCATCTTAGATACCTCCTGTCCCAGTGTTAGAATGAACTATTTCTCTAAGGAGCCCATGTTCCTTTTTATTGGAAAAAGGTATTAGATACCAAGATCTGGGGATTAGATGTGCTTATTGCTACTGGGGCGTCAGCTGCTTCTAGGCCCCCTCAGATTACAGAGCAAGGAAATTATATATGTATACTGACCAGTGAATACATATATATCTCTAAACATTTCCACATGTATATTACAGTAAGTATTAGTTCATGCTAATGCCAAGGAGAAAACTTTGCTTGTTTGTTTCTTATGCCTTTCTCTCTCTAACATGGAAAAAAAATAAGTTTTAATTGTTGAAAAATGTTGAATGGATTACTTTTATTGTCAGTTTTCCTACCCATCCCTCTCACCCCTACTGCAGTGGGACATTTTAGACAGCCAGTCATCTCAGTTGCTTTAGCTGTCCTAAATGCCTTGCCCTGGGGACACTGCCTGGTTGAAGCCTGCATGTATTTCTCCCACAGCACGTCATACTGTCTGTCCTGCTGACTCCACTCTTGCTGACTTCCATCACAAAGGGTCATTTTTCTTTACAAAGCTGACTCACACTTGATGATTTACATCTTGGTCATTTATCTGCTTCTGTGAAAAGTTCAAAAACTAGAGCCAAAACAAACTCTAGAATGCATCTAAGGCAAACCTCTTGCTGCTTTAGACTTGCCATAACTCACTTTGTCTGCCAAGATGGAGAGGGAAATGAAACATTCAGTTCATGTGGGAAACACACTTTTATATAGAAGTGGGCATGACCATGATCATCGGAGGCAGCAGCATTTACTTGGCTACAGCACTTCACAGTTTACAAAGCACTTCTACTCACGCAGTTTTGCTTTTATTTCCATTGAACAGTCCTGAGATATTAGGGCAGCATTTGCTGTTTCATCTACAGATGAAAAAACTGGCATTTGTGACAAGAGGATATGGAGCAACTCTCACATGTTGGTGGGAATGCCAATGATAGAGACACTTTGCATCTCACTTTGCAAAATAGTTTAGTATTTACTCAAGAGAAATGATATCTATATTCACCTGAGAATATTTTTAGTGGCTTAATTCATAATCACAAAAAACCTGAAAATAACCCCAAATGTCTCTCAACTGATAAATAATAAATAAACTATGATGGATATACATACAATGGAATGTTACTCAGAAAAAATTATTCATGTATGAAAAAACAATGATGAATTCCCAACACATCCTGCAAAATGAAAAAAAGCCAAGCTCAAAAGACTGTCTACCACTGTAAGATTCCATTCAAATGACATTCTGGAAAAGGCAAAAGGATAAAGGAGGAATCAGATCAATATTCCCAGAGGTCTGCAGTCAGGGAAAGAGACTGACTACAAAGGAACAAAGGGAACTTTTGGAATGAGAGAAATATTGTCTATCTTGATTGGAATGGTCATTACACAACTGTATGCATTTGTTAAAATTCAAATGGTACACCAGGAAGGGTGAATTCTACTGTAGGTAAATTATACTTCAATTTAAAAAAGGAAGCATGGAAATTAAAAGGGGAAGGTGATGGAAAGGACAGTTTAAAGAAGCTTAGTACGTACTAAGCAAGTTGGTCATAGTCACCAAGTGGAACCAGAAACTGAACCCAAGTCTTCTACCTTCAAGTCCAGAGCTTTTCTCTTGAGAGTGGATACATTTCTAGAAAAGTACTGATTTGCAGTCTTCCTTGCTTATGGACACAATCTCAGTTGGTGTGGAAATCCTAAGTGCTAACCCCTTTCTTCTTGTTCACACTTGTTTCCTTCCTAGGACGCACACTGATCCTTAATGATTTGGAATGATAATAGCCAATCTTTGAAGGATGAGACTACATCTTAATGTCATGCCTTATTGTCGGAAATGTTGTGAGAAAGAATTTGGATGGAGAATTTCTCCAAAGAAGATACACTAATATAAACACATGAAAATATGCTCAACGTTATTAGTCAGTTAGGCAAAACAAATCGAAACCACAATGAGCTATCACTTCATACCTACCAGGATGGCTATAAGAAAAAAAGAGAATAGCAAATGTTGCCAAGGATGGGGAGAAAGCAGAATCATATGTTGCTGGTGAGAGTATAAAATGGTGCAGCCACCTTGGAACAGTTTGGCAATTCCTCAAAATGCTGAACAATGAGTTACCATATAACCCATAAATTCCACTCCTACATATATACCCAATAGAAATGAAATGAAAATGAAAACACACATCCACACAAAAATACATGAATGTTCATAAGAGCATTATTTATAATAACCCAAAAGTGGGAACAACCCTAAGGTCAATCAACTGATGAATAAATAAAATGAGGTATGTCATACAATGGAATATTATTTGGTGATAAGTATTGATCCATGCTGTAACATGGATGAAGCTTAAAAACATAATGTTAAGTGAAAGAATGATGCACAAATGACCCCATCTCATAGGATTCCTTTTGTGTGAAATGTCCAGAAGAGGGAGATCCATAGGAACAAAGGATAGATTAGTGGTTTCCAGGGGCTAAAATTCATGAGAAATAAAAAGCAACTGCTAATAGGTATGGGTTTCTTTTCGGAGTAAAGAACATGTTCTTAAGTTATGGTAATAGTTATATAACTCTATGATTATACTAAAAAGCCACTGAAGTGTACACTCTTTTTTTATTATAAATTTTTCTTTTTAAAAAATTTTAATTCCAGTACTGTTAACATCCAGTGTTATATTAGCTTCAGGTGTACAATATAGTGATTCAACTGTTCCATATATTACCCAGTGCTTATCTGAACTGTATATTTTAAGTGTATGCATGCATGGCATATGGATATCTCAATGAAACTTTTATAAAAATTATACTGAAAACAAGAAACAAAACAAAACAAACAAACAAAAAAGAAGTGTTACCAGGAGTAGAGAAAACAGCCAGGAAGGAGATCTTGGCATCCTGGCCAGGCAGTCCCATCTCATTGAGGTGGGGCCCTTTCTCCCTATATCTCTCAAAAAACCCAGGCTATGGATCCTCCCCTCCCATCTTAAAAAGTTTTCCCTCAGCGAGCTGGGAGTGCAGTTGCTTCTCCTTTGGGGGTTCTGTGCAGCTGTGACAACCAGGATGAAGATGGGCTGGATTAGAAATCATCACCTCAAAAGAAGGAAGAGAAGACTTCATGCCAAAATATATTGCAATAACAGAATCCTCAGTGTCACTCCCACCCCAGAGAACTCAAGCCCCCTGAGACCACTGACTTGGCTGTTGACTGGCCCACTCAGTTCCTCCCTCTTCCTTCCCTGAAAATAGGGGTATAAGAAGTGGGTAGTACATATGTGATATTCTGGATTCAGTATTACATTCAATTCAGCTTATACATTGAGTATCAGAGGATTATAGTAACAAGACGCATTTCTTGATCATAAGAATCCTACCTAGAAGGAAGTATTATCCTCATTTGACAAATGGGAAAAGGAGGCTTAGAAAGATTTAGAAACTTAGGTCATGTAAACAATATAGCTGGGATTCAACCTTGGGGAGGTCTTAACTCCAGAGGTCAAGTTCTAAGGGGATCTTAGAGATCATCTGGTCCAGTCCTTTATCTTAATGGTCAGAAAATGATGCACCCAGACTATAGGACTTATTCAGTATGACATGGCTGGCTAGAGGCAAAGTGAAGATTCCAGACTCATGATCTTATTAAAAGTTGCCTTGGTCTTTTTTAGATTCATGGTACAGATATGAAAGAAATTCCCTGAAGACAGAGTCTCACATCCATAGTCCAGAGTTATCTAACTTGAGTCTTAAAACCATCCCAAGCAGATGGTGTGTATTGTTTTCTTAAGGGTTTCTAAGAAAAATGTTCTCAAAATCTTCGGGGAGTTATAATGCTGTAAAATGTCCTCCCCCACGCCTCCCCCCCTCCAACTAGTTTCATTTTCCCAAGAGAAAAGGAATCATTGGATATGGTGCTCTCCTCCTCAAACATGTCATGTCATGTCCCTCCTCTTCCCAAAATGAATAAACAAATAAATAAAGCCCCCAATTCTTATGGTTACATTCTCAGACCTAAACTTCTGTTCCCATCATCTCTCATTGTGTCCCTTTACACAGCAACTCCTTTCCTGTTACTTGGGTCTCCAGGGTTGGGATATTTAGGCTCTAAATCACTAAGTCTAAGAACTAGAAGAGCCTTTGTGGAACTGGAATAGTCCACTCCCCTTTCTCTTTGACTTGATTCTTACCTTGGGGAGGGTGAGGACAGTCTTGGCCAGGATTGGGGCAGAGCAGGTAGGGGAGAAGGGAACACATAATGTTTTAAAAATGTATATTCAGTATTACAAATGATTTTATTCATGCTACTAATTATATTTGGAAATTCCAAAATCACATTAAATGTTCACACGAAGGTTTTTTTTTTTTTTTTTTAACATTTTGGAAGAAGACATGAGTTGAAAATGTTAGAAAACTTTACTTTAGATGCAGGTTCTCTGTTCTATGAATCCAGATATAGACAGTGGAACCAACCCTAGTATCAGTATCTCTATCTGTCACTTTTATAATCATTCATGAGCCTACCTAAGTGTGCTGAACTGTTCAAAATGGGGACCATTTCCCCAAACTTCTTGAGAGCTTGTAAGTAGTGATCCTAAAATGTTACAAAATTGGAAGCAAGGAAAACTTTCTTATCTGTTCTAAAGTAAGTAATCCAGAGTTATCAGTCTTCTAGCATCATTATCTTCATCATTAGTTATTTATTGACTTCGGGGTACACAGTGCAACGAGGATTTCAATTCAAGTCTCAGAGCCTGTGCTGTCATCCAATCTGCCACTTTGTGCATAATGTGAATGGTGTGGTGTTTGTTACTTCCCACAGAGTGCAACAGTAACTCGTCCAGGCTGACAAATATGAAATGGGCATGCAGAGATCAATGGGGGAGAAAGCTGAAAAGGTAGGTCCTGGAGCCTCTTGGATGTGGCTAAGATGTCTGCATTCTATTTGCTTGGCAATTAAGGAGCTCCTAAAGAATGAAGACCAGATGGCTATCTCTTAGTAGTGTCACAGGGACAAGGAACAAATGTGGAAGCCAAATGGATGAATGTGGCCTTTGTTCACAGGTGTCACATAATTCCCCTGGGATGGGATGCAGCCTTATTAGCCAAAGTAGGATATTTGGTTCTGTGTGGGTTTTTATTAGCAGAATATCCCTCATTGGCATAGGTAACAGCTACTTACATTGGACCACATAATAGGTATCTTGCCTTGTCTGGAATAGGAACAGAAATGAAGTCCCTGTGCCTGGCTTGAAATTCTACTAAAAGAACTTTACGCTTCAAAGTAGTGTGAAGTAAACATTTTCATAACTGTTACAAGATGTTAATAAGGAAATCACGCTGTAAGAAGCAATAAAAAAATATACTTAAAAAAAGAAGATAGTCTCATACCACACTTTCCATGGATTTAACTTGCTTATCTCATCCATTGGTGGGGGACCAAGCTTTTGAGAGCCTAGCAGGGAAGCCCGCCTTATGTTTATTCTGCAGTAGAGAGAATTAGTTTCAACTCACTTGCAGAAGTGGGTTTCAGAGGAAGGGATTTGACAAAGTTGTTAAACTCAGTGGAGGCAGAAGAGGGAAACTGGGCTGATTATGTATCTGAGCACTGTCACTTTGAAATTCATTCTGGCCCCCAGAGTATAAATACACTTCAGTATTTTTGTTAGGATTGCCAGAAAATCAGCAAGTGTTCACTTTCTTTGGCCAACAAAAGCATGACTCTCTGTGCAAAAATTTTTTGCACATTTATAAACAAGAACATTTAGAAAATCCCCTCTTGCTGAGAGATACGACAACAGATATATTTAACTGAGCCATAAAATAAAGCAGATACTAAGAATACCAGTAGGTTCATCAAGCACAGGAAAAGTTTTATGTCTCTCTTCTGACACAAACTTAGACACATCTTCCTACCCCCCCCCCCACATACCTTCCCCATCCTGTGCTGGCCTGATGAGCCATCAGCCAGGTTTCACCTTTGTTTTCTGTCAGACTTCTCAAATAAGTATTCCCAATCCAATATGTACATTTTTCTACCACGGAACCCTGGTTTTCCACCCCCACAAGGCTATTGCTAGGGAGGTCTTCGTGACCAACGACCTCCCACCCAAATCTAAGGCAAAAACTTCTCTCCCTCACAGAATCTCCCAGTTGAAAAGAGGCCACTAGATGATCTCAAACCTTTTGGCAAACTTGCTCTGTCAAGGGCCCGATGATAAATATTTTAGGCTCTGTGAGCCATTCAATCTTGTCACAATACTCAGCCTCGCCATTACATCGCCAAAGCAGCCACAGACAATATGTAAACTAATGAGTATGGCTGTGTTCCAATAATATTTTATTTAGGGACACTGAAATTTGAATTGCATACCATTTTCACCTAATCTTATTTCACAAAATATTATTCTTCTTTTGATTTTAAAAAATTATTTAAATAATGTGAAAAGCATTCTTTGCTCATAAGCTGTACAAAAACAGGTAGTGGAATGGATTTGGCCCCTGTGCCATTATTTGATCTAGGTCAACCTTTTAACCCAAACCAGAAGTTTCTTGCCAGCTTTGCAGCCAGTCAGCTAGGCTCTGTGTGAAATTTCTCCAGCTCAGAGGCAGCCAACTCTGACGCTGAGATGAAATGACTAGACTTAGTTCTGCCTGCTGATGTCACAAAGAATAAGTCAACTTCATCTTTGTGGTAACCCTTCAAGTACTGAAAAGTACCTGTTCTAACTGGCTTTGAAGTCTCCCATCTTGGGACAACAGTCCCCATTTCCATTGTTGCTTGCACAGCATTTTTTAGTTTCCTCTCTGCTCTAGTCTGTAGAAATCCTCCTGCAAATCTGGCCTCAGACTACACTTCAGCTGTGCCTAGTTTAGGGGACAGGTTAGTGAGGCCATGGCATTCTGTGATCTGCTCACCACCTGGACTCTGTAATGCACTTCTGAACTTGCCTAGCTCAGGATGATGTGATACTCATTTCTGAAATTCTTTCCTCTTGGTCTTCATCACCCACGCTGCCTGATTCTCATGTAAGGCCCACTTTCTCCTTCTCCTTGGATCCTTTATCTGCCACAGCAGTGGGTGTCAACAAAGCTGGATCCTTGGAGTCCGTGATCTCTCTCACACATGACATCTTAGAAAACAGATGAGTTCTCCAACATCCCTTTTATTGGGATTATTCTCAAATTGTATCTGAAGCTTCAATCTCCCAGCATATGAGCTTCAGGTACCCACCTCCCACACCCTTAAAGACCCTACTTTATTCTTATCCTAAAACCTTCATGCCTCAAAGGAAGTATCTCCTTACAGGATGATGATAACAATGGTGATAATAGTAGCAATAGTGGAAATAACAATTAACATTTGTTGAGCACCTACGACTGTGCCAGGCACTATCCTGAGCTAAGGATTCATTATCTTACTTAACTTTTACAACAACTCATGAGGAAACTACTCCTAGCTCCCTTTTATGGGTGGGAAAATAGGCTCAGAGAAGCAAAGTAATTTGGCCAAATCCACTGTGTGAATAAGTAACAGGGTTAGGATCTAAACCCTTGTATGTCTGAATCAGAGTATCTGCACTTGACTCTCACGGATGTCCAGACGATGTCACAGGTGCTCCATGTCTTCCAAATGCCCTGCCTAGAAAGCTTGAAATCAGCCTTGACCTTTCCCCGATTTTAGCCTTCCTACCCCCGACTAGTCACTATACTACTAGGTTTCTTTTTCTAAACAACTGGGTACCATCTTCTCCTTTTGTGCTCACCAGCATCCTACACCAGGCCCCTCATCATCCATCCCCCATTGTTTACAGCAATTCTCCTGATGTGTCTCCCCTGCTGGTATCATGCATGATCTGCCCAGAATATCTTTGATCAAGTTGCTTCTTTCATTTGGAAGGTTCTCCCTGCTATCCACCTCTTTGCCATTCATTCACTGGACCCACCTTGGAACTGCCTAGTCCTTACCCAGAATTCTCATCCTAGGGGGAAGGGAGAAGGGGAGGTTAGAACATATGTCAACTGTCATGTGATTTAAATATTTCACACGCATACTTCCTTTTCTGCTAATTCTCCAGCTTTTGAGGGATCTGTGGCTAAACTGCTTTGGAAGGTGCAGGCATTAAGGCCCAGACCCAGTATGAGAGACCCACCTACCACCCCTGCTAACAGAGTTTTCCAAAGCATGTTCTATAATGGGTATTAGGCACTCAGTATTCAAGTATGTTTGTGAAATACTACATTCTGAATCTCAATATACATTAGCATAATAAACGACCTGAGAAGTACTGCAATGAAAAAAACCCAAAAAACCATCTTCATTATCATTGTTTGCCCAGCATGTGGCATATGTGTTAGAGCATTTTTCCACAGAATGCATACTGAGATCCCAAACAACGCACTGTGGGAGACACAACACTTGGTTACCCCTCAAATCTCTCAAACAAACTAGCATTTTGTTGCCCCATTTCTTTATTCATGGTATCTCTCATGACAAATGTTTATTGTGCAACTAGATGCATAGTTCTATATGTAAAGCTATATAACAGAGAGTTTTGGGGTCATAAAAGCCTGAGTTTCATCATGGCTTAGCCACTTTCTAGTTATGTGATATTGGGCAATTTATGTAGCCTCTCAGTTTTCTTATTGGTAAAAGAAAGCAATAATTCCCATCTATCAGGATGGTATGAAAGCTAAATGTAAAGTGTGTATGTAAAGTGTTTGGTACAGTGCCCGGTATAAGAATTCGCAGTGGTTACATTATTGATTTCTCTAACATCCCTACCATCCTCACCATTATCACCCTCATCATCACCACCATCATCAACATCATCATCACTACTATCGCCATTACTATTATCTAAATAAATGGGAAAAAAATTAGACATCCTCAATTAACTAACTGACAAATGAACCACATTTTTTTCTTTCACTTTGAGAGGATAATTTGACTTACATATCAAGGATGTGTCTTAGTTTTAGGAAATTATTTCATGGAGTATCTCAAATTATACCAAGTGACGAAATGAGGAACCTTTCTTAGATGATTGCAGAGTTAAGGAAATTCCCATCTAGCTTACAAACACTCTGTAAAGAGGGGGTTAATGGTGTAAGGTCAACCTGATGAGCATTCTAATGATGTGCCATTGAGCTTCCTACTAATTCTTATTTGGTTTGATGTTTTTACTAACAATTAGAATAAAAAATATACAAGAGACACATGTATCAAGCCTGAGTATGAAAAAAATTGGAAGTAGTTAGCTAACTCAAGATATATATAATATATAACTGAATTAATAGTCAAAAACTTTTTGACAGGCTTGAATGCCCCAAAAAGATAAAATGTAGCAGACCTAACTATAAAAGATTACATCCATGCAAGAAAATGACAAACAAAACCACCTATGCACAGAGAAAAGATGAACTTGGCCATTTGCATGCTAAAAGTCTAGGGGTTTTAGTTGATCTTCAGGTGGGCTAATAATTAGACACAGCTTATAGAAAAAAAATAACCAAATTAGCAGGCATTCTGAGCAGGAGAATGACCTAATTGCAAGAAAGGAGAGTCTCAGTGTTCAGAACAGACTAGGCATAAGGAAAAATATGGAGGACATTGGGAGAAGGAAAGGAAGGGTGAATTGGGGGAAATGAGGGGGAGGCAAAACATGAGAGACTGTGGACTCTGAGAAACAAACTGAGGGTTTTGGAGGGGAAAGGGGCAAGGGGTTGGGTGAGCCTAGTGGTGGGTGTTGAGGAGGGCACATATTGCTTGGAGCACTGGGTGTGTTGCATGAACAATGAATCTTGGAACACTGGAAAAAAAAAAAAAAGAACAGACTAGGGAGCTTCATTTTTAAGAGGGATATTGAAAAATGCTATGTTTTGACAATATGGGGAATGTCCAGCCTCAAGAGAACCAAACAAAGGAAGACAATTTCTATTAGTCCCCAGGGAATGACAGGTGGAATTTATAAGGAGGCAGATTTCAGTTTGATTTAAGGAAAAATTCTAAAACAAATTGAGCTCCATCAACATAATACGCTCATTAAAATGGAGTGAACTCTGTCTTTGAAAGTTTTTAGCAAAAGCTGGGTAAGAATCTACAAGGGAGAGATTCCTACATTTGGTGGAGAACAGGGGTACGTAACATAACCTCTGAAAGCTCATCAGTGATAATGTTCATAACTGTGTCTGGCAAAAGCCTTCCCAACCTCCAAGGCTCTGAAGCCTTTGGTCATCCTCAAAGGCAATGTTCTTGGTACCCTCTCTCTTTCTCTCTCATGGCACACAGAGTTCTTGCTTCTCCTGTGACATGGAATCACACTAGTTACTATTTATGATGTACTATTCTGTACTGTTCTATTATCTTGCTCAAATGTCCCAATAATCACGTGAAGATAAAATTATCACATTTTATAGGTAAGAAATATAAAGTTGAAATCAATTTATGTCACGAACTTGCCCAGATTCCTACAGTGAGTAAATGACAGCCCAGGACTCAAATCCAGACTTTAGCAATAGAATACTCTTTCTACTAATCCATGACACTTCTCTCACCATGATCTCTCATATGATAGCTAATGCTTTAACATGGCCTTTTCTTGGTGCACACTTATTCAATATTTTAGGTCTCATCTGCCTTGAACTAAATTGTAAATTCCTCAAGCAAAAGGCCATGTCTTGCTTTTCTTTGTTATTTCTTTCTTTTTTTTTTTTTTTTTTAAGATTTTACTTATTTGACAGCAAGAAACACAGCGAGAGAGGGGACACAAGCAGAGGGAATGGTAGCGGGAGAAGCAGGCTTCCCGCGGAGCAGGGAGCCTGATGCGGGGCTCGATCCCAAGACTCTGGGATCTGACCTGGGCCGAAGGCAGACGCTTAACGACTGAGCCACCCAGGCGCCCCTTCTTTGTTATTTCTAATAGCACTTCTTTTAATGAACAACTTAATGCCAACTAGCACTAGGCATTCATGAATACTTATTTATTGAGCACCTACTTTATAGCTGGGAGTTTGCAAAGAACCAGACATATAGCAATGGACAAGTTTAAAAACTTTCTAAGGATAAAAGCAAACAAGCAATAACTTCCCTGACTTCCCTTTGACCAGGTGTGACCAGGATAAGAAGGTCTTAGGCAGAGTGAACAGCAAGTACAAAGGCCATGTGGAGATAACTAGCTGTTTATGTCCAGGAACAGAATAAAGGTCAACGTGGTTGGAACGGAGCCAGAGAGGGGGTGGCTAGTGTAAAGTCAGGGTGAAGTAGACGGGCAAAATCATGCATGGTCTTGGCATTTAGGATTTTATTCCAAATGCAAAGGGAAGCCATTGGGGGATTTTCAGCTGGGGTGACCTGATCTGCTTTATGTTTATAAAAGATCATTCTGGCTGCTGGGTGGAGAACGGATTATAGGGCATGCAAGCATGAAAGCAGTACTGAAGGTGAGTGCAATGGTGGCCAGTGGTGGCAGGTGAAATGCTAAGAAATGGGCCAATTCTAATGTATTTTGTCAGTAAAGCAAATGGAACTTGCCGATATTTTGGATGTTAAGAGTTTGGGAAAAGAGTAAAATCTAGGAAGACTCCTAGGTTGTTAGCCTGAGCACCTGGGTAGAGGCTAAGATGAGGAAGACAACAGGTGGTCTATTAATGGAGGAGTGAGAAGTCAATCCTGTAGTTTTATTCTGGCTGCATTTGAGCTGCCTTGTTGACACTATTAGAATGTAAGCTTTTTGAGGGCAGGGGCTCTGTGTGTCTTGTCCTGTGCTGCATCCCCAGGGCACAAAACAGCACCTAGTATATAAGCTGGCATTCAGTAAAATGTTGTTGAATGAAAAAAGCCAAGGGGAGCCATTGAGAAGGCAACTGGATTTATGAATGTTTAAATCTCTTGCGCAAATGTAGATTCTTGGCAAAGCATAATTACATTCCTCTTTGGCTTCTACATGAGCAGTAAAGATCTCTGAGAGAATGGTTTTTCAAAGAGTTGAATTAAATATCCTAATAGGGTCAGTTAATGCAGAGCTGGAGAGAGGCTCAAAATCCTAGTCACTGACTAAAGCCTGGTCTTTCCCACAGTTTCAGTGTCACTGAAATGATACGTCTGATTGTGAAGAACACTGGGCCTTGAGGAAACACTAGACTGCTTCTCTGAGTCATATTTACTATTTGTAATAATAATAATTAACAACAACACGAACAATACTTCTCACATACATCAAAATTCCGATTTGTCTATTTGCTAATTTCTATTGCAGTCATTCTTATTTCTACCAGTCCCAGGCTTGAACTACTGACTTGGTGCCTGCCTTTGACAGAATATAACAGGACTCCTATGGTCAATCGGAAGTTCTCTTTTTGGGTTGGCTAAATCCTAGAGACATGATGGGAGCTTTAAGAAGGGTTACTAAGAATGAAAATAACCTATATAGTAATGAAATTGTTTAAATATTTAAGATTTCAAAACCAAGTTCTCCACTGTAACATGAGTACCAAAGAATGAAAAAAAAATGTGGAAGGAAGGAAGGAAGGAAGGAAGGAAGGAAGGAAGGAAGGAAGAAAGGAAGGAAGGAAAAATAAGAAGACAAGCAAGTAAGCCATCACATTTATTAAAATTCACTTTGGACAATTTTCAACTATCTGCAGTAACGGATGACTCCAAAGACAAGAATCACTGTCCTCCTATTTGCTTTGGGATACAGCTTTGTTCTCTTTGAATTCCAGTGGAGCTGGTGGTCTAGAGCAGTGATTCTCAAGCATTGATGGCACCAGAATTATCTTGTGGAGCTTTTGAAAAATAAAGATCCCCTAGTCCACCATGTACCTATGGAGTCAGAAACTCCTGGGGGTGGGCTGCAGGCATGTGCATATTTTAAAGATATTCTTATGCCTTTGCCTTTATTCAGCCAATCAGTGAAAACCACTGTTCAAGGAAATTGCATTAGATGTTTCAAGAATAAGCACAGATCCTGATTCCAAGGTTCCTGGCAGCCCTCGTCCACCACCTTCTCCTGCTGTCCCCATATTGAGCACAGCCTCCTTCCCTCCCGGTCCTTTTGGAAGTACATGTAGGACTTAAGATTTTTAATTTCAAAATCCATCTCTGTTGGGGTATAGGTTTTATGCAAAATAGAAGCAGAGAGTGAGAAAGAAACATATAACAGTGATGGTATGGGAAGAGAGGAAGATAAAGAAATAAAGCAAAATTTGGATTTTTATTTTTGCATCCTACATTCTCAGGCATCCAGTACCTTAAAGCTGAAAGGAACTTAAAAACCAAAGACCTGAGGGGCGCCTGGGTGGCTCAGTCGTTAAGCATCTGCCTTCAGCTCAGGTCGTGATCCCAGAGTCCTGGGATCGAGCCCCGCATCGGGCTCCCTGCTCTGCAGGAAGCCTGCTTCTCCCACTACCATTCTCTCTGCTTCTGTTCCCTCTCTCGCTGTGTTTCTCTCTGTCAAATAAATAAAATCTTAAAAAAAAAACACCAAAAAACCCAAAGACCTGAAATGCCCTTCTGCTTGATCCATGAAAAGGACAAGTTATCCTAATGTTCTTCTGGGACAATATTCTAGGACACCTCAAGATAGTTATCTTCCCCATATTAAGGAACACAGTCTCCCAATTCAAAGGAGATGGCACATTTTCAATATCAGGAAGTGAGCACATGTGTTCAAGTCAACAAAGAGGTTAAATTCACTATATGTGTTGAAATCATAAAGGATATTTTGAGTCTTCCTATGAGGAAAATGGCTTTTTTCAGAAAAGAGAACCAGTTGAGGAAAAAAGGCTCCTTCAGCTTCTGATTTAATAGCACTATGTAGACAACCCAAGAACATTGGCTTTGGAAGCCAGATCACCTGGATTCGATTCCTAGCTCTAAAACCACAAGTCAAGGGTGCCTGGGTGGTTCAATGGGTTAAAGCTTCTGCCTTCGGCTCAGGTCATCATCTCAGGGTCTGGGATTGAGCCCCACATTGGGCTCTCTGCTCAGTGGGGAGCCTGCTTCCCGCTCTCCCTCTGCCTGCCTCTCTGCCTACTTGTGATCTCTCTCTCTCTCTGTCAACTAAATAAATAAAATCTTTAAAAAAAATAAAATAAAAAATAAAACTACAGGTCATTTAATTAGCCTCTCGGTGCCATAGTTTTCTCATCTGTTAAGTGGGGGAGGATCATTATAATAAAAGAAACGGGATCCATTATTGTTAGTTATTTTAGTTTTAGGTTTGTTTGTTTGTTTTGTAACCAACATTGAACCATTGGTGTCTCAGGTCCTCACTGCTTTACACATTATCTCTCTGAACACTTATATAACCCATTTGAGGTAGGTACTATTATTGTCCCCATCTTCAGATGAGGGATTAGGTAGTTAGCTTGAGGTTATGCAGCTGTGAATGGTGGATTAGAACCCAGGTAGGCCAACCCTAGAGCTGAATGATGATTCACGGTGATGCTACTCCTCATTCCCAGCCCTGTTGTTCACTGACGGTTTCTGTGCATGAGCAGAATCCTCTGAGGGCTGATTGCCAAAAACTGCCAATCACAATTTGCTGTCAGTTAGCTCCAGGACAGATCAGCCTCTTTCTAATAACCCTGCTCTTAGAATATGGCCCTACACAGCTGAGTGTTGGTGCCTACAGTATTTTCTGGTCCAGAAATTTCTGAATTAAAATTTCTGTTAATTCAGGAATGCATGGTGAAATGTTCTGGAGAGTGGATATAGTGTCTACTTTCAGAGGTGCCTCTGGGGAGACGTGCTTTCTGAAGGGGAAATCCGGTTTTCCACAGTGAGCTGAAATTTCCCTTACCCTGAGGGGGCTTTATTAGCAATGCACCCCATGAGTATTTAGATATGAGGAAGAAGTTTGTATCACAGTCCTACGCAGATGATTTGCTTGGCTGTCTGCAAGAAAGGAGGGGAAAAAAGCTTTCACAGGAACTTTTCCTAACATGATTGAAAATACACATTAAAAAAACCAGTATTTTGTCCAAAATATTTCATGTGAAGAACATATTTGGGCATGATGACACTCTCCCACTCTAATCCCGCCATTATCATATGTCATGCATTTTCCTTACTGTGCAGAAATGGTCTTTCCTTGGCTATGATGAGACACAGTTTTAGATGTTGGAAAATGCCAAATTGATCATCACTTACAAAGTATATAAAGGATTCTGGCTGAAAGGATGCAGGTCGAAACAGTCGTTTTCTGGCCAGATGGTTTACTTATTCCTGTGATTCTT
>CM053617.1:42718734-42737338 GCA_028646535.1 Procyon lotor | reverse complement strand
GGGTTAAAGCCTCTGCCTTTAGCTCAGGTCATGATCTCAGGGTCCTGGGATTGAACCCCACAACAGGCTCTCTGCTCAGAGGGGAGTCTGCTTCCCTCTCTCTCTGCCTACTTGTGATCTCTCTCTCTCTGTCAAATAAATAAATAAAATCTTAAAAAAAAAAAAAAAGAAATCAACTGCCTATTACACAAAAGAGCATCTGGCAATGGTGTGGGCAGTGGTTGTTACAGAGACAAAAATTCACTCTGCTGACAGGTCCTGAGGCCCAGTTGTAGAGGTAGACCATGACAAGTTCTGATTTCCAAGGTCATCAATGGATGAACAGTAAAGACAGAAAGCAGAGGCCATATTAAGAGACATAAGGTTTGAGAACCAGTGACTCAGAAATTCAATCCCAGGATACCACCCACTTCCATGTTTCACCATGATCCTCGGGGGTGGTGGGGGAAGAAAGGTATGAGAACAAAGGGAGTAAGGATGGTCTTCAATCTTTAATAGTTTCTCATCTCTTCTTAGCTCATGTGCTAAAGTATGAGATCTCTTCAGTGAAGTTATCTATGAAAACATGCCTCTCTGGTTCCTCTAGAAAAGATAAATGGCTCTGGAATTTATTCTAAAAGAAATGAAAAAACAGTAAGATCAAAAGGAATCTGGGCAAGAGGCAGATGCTGGATAGGGGAAGAAAGTATGTGTGTGGGGGGGGAACCCCCAGGATGATTTGAGACTGTCAAAGTAAGAGACTTTGTAGGTGGCCAGGAAGTGAGGTTGCTCAACCTGAAAAGAGAAAGAAAGAACGCTGGTTTCTTGGGAGATTTAAATCAAGAGTATGACTATAGAGAGATGTCCAGATCAAAAGGGTTCAAGAAGACCTGCCTCCCAAATCAAGCAAAGCAGAACCGAGCTTACCCACACCCCCCAACACCCCATCCGACTACCACTGGCTTCAGGGATGACCCTCTGCACCTTCCATTTACCTGAGTGGATAGAGAGATGACTGCCTTAAATTAGTTACTCTGATGTGCACCGGTCTTGATGTTGGGCAGGAGAAGGGGGAAAGGGGAGAAACACTGTTTCCAAGCCACAATCTAAATTGATTCTCAATCATTTATCTCTTGGCCTTCCTTAATGTAAGCCATTTTTTTCAGTTATTTTATGATTGCACTTTGAATTGCATTTTAACCATATTTTCCTAAGAACAAATGTTATGCAACATTTTCCAAAAGGCAGCGGGGGTTTTCTTCCCTTTCCCCGCATTACAGTTAAGTCATTGAGTAAAGAGTTGTTAGAATTTGGGAAACTTCTAGCTCAGAATAGTGTTCTACTGACAATCAGGAGCAAGCTTCCTCCCTAGACAATGAGTCTTGTTCATAACAACCGGCTGTCTTCTTGTCTGGAATATCCTCCATTCCCTGTGATGTCCCCTCTCTAGCCCACTCATCCCTCAAGGCCCAGCACCAACCTCCAGAACTAAGCAGAGAGAGCTCTGATCACCCACCTAGACACCTCGGCTCCCACATCTGTGCCACTCACACTGCACGGACTTTCTGCCTTTTTTGGTAGTGATTTGTGCCCGTGCCTGACTACAGTTTAAGACTGGTAGCTTCTGGCAGCCGCAGACTGTTACTCATTTTCCTCAGTGCTTATCCACCATGGTGCCCTGCTTCTGAGAAGTGCTGAAAATATGTGCACTGAATAACCGAATGCATAAATAAATGCATTCACCTCTCCCTTATGTGACTTGCACTCCTGCCATGGAGCTAAGATTCTCTATCTTGTCTTTGAGATTCTCCAGCCTTCCAAACAATAGATATCTTCCTCCCACTGAGGAAAGTGCATTTATTTTGTGTATCCAATTTCGACAGAACCTAAGTATGATCTTATGATGTTGTACATTTTTATCATATACCACTAATTTCTTATTTAAAAGAATATTATGTTTGACACATCAGCGAAAGAAGAGAAGGCTATAGCACAGGAGGTGCTAGTAAATAAGTCTTAATGAATGAATGAGTGATAATAGGAAATTAGATAAAAATAGAAACAGAAAGAGGAGTTTAAAAAGAATAGATGCACAGGAGATTTAGAAAGGAAGTAGAAAGAGGGGGGAAAGGAAAGGAGTCTCAAAATTAATTAAATTCTCAATCAGCAATTCTGGTTTTACTATAAACTTGACCTTGATAATTTAACAAGCAGCAAGGAAAGGTGAGGCAGTTAGGTTAGAAGAGAGAAGACTGTGAAGACAGACCTCTGGATTCTGACATTCACTCAGCTACTGTGTGACCTTGAACAAGTGACTCAACGTCTCTGAGCTGCACTAGCTTTTTTTTTTTTAACTTTTTATTTTGAAGTAATTTTAGATTTACAGAAAAGTTGCAAAAATAGGACAGAGAGTTCCCGTACACAGTTCACCCGGCTTCTGCTAATGTTAGCATCTTTTATAACCATAGTACCATTATCAAGATGAGATAATTAACATTGATCCATTAATACACATTAAACCATACGCCTTATTAGAATTTTACCAGTTTCCTCATTAATACCTTTTTTTCTAACCCTGTATCCAGGAGAATCCCCCACTGCATTTAGTGGTCATGTCTCTTCGTGTCCTCTAGTCTTTGACAGTTCCTTAATCTTACCTTACCTTTCATGACCTTGATACTTTTGAAGAGTAGAATGTCCCTTGATCTGAGGTTGTCTGATGGTTTGTTTTCCTCATGATTAGATTTAGATTTTGCCCCCCCTCCCTTTTTTTTTTTTGGTTTCAAGAACATCATAGAGATGATGTCATGCCCTTCCTAGTGCACCACAGCAAGAGTTACCTGTCAATGTAACTCTTCTTACTGGTCATGGTGACCTTGAGCAGTTAAGGTGGTGCCTACTGGTTTTTCTACTGTTCTATTTTTCCTTTTATAATTAATAAATATTTTACGGAGAAATACTCTGACTTTTTACTTATTTTGTTATTTCCTTAAGTAATCTCTACACCTAACGTGGGGTTTGAACTCATGACCCCAAGATCAAGAGTCAAATACTCTACCAGATGAGTCAGCCAGGCATCCCTTGTGGAGAGATACTTTTCAACTAAGCCAATATCTTGTTTCTTATCATATTTTTGCCCAATAATATTAGCATTCTTGCTTGTAACAATTTATTGCTGGAGGGTCCTTAAGGTGGTTTCCTATTTCTTTCATCCTTCAACATTTATTCATTAGATTCTTTTATAATTAAGAGCTTCCCTTCCCTTGCCATTAATGAATTTATTTATTTATTTTTATCAGTATGGACTCAAGAATACTTATTTTATGAACTATAATCCAATACTATTATTATTTATTTTGTTACTTAAGCTTTACTTTTTTAAATCTGTGAGTCAGAAAGAATGGCAACAGCCTTACACAACTATCATGAGGATTAAGTAGGATTTAAAAGTGTGAAAATGTCCAGTCCCGAGCACCTAATAAATAAATGCTGGCTCCCATCCTCCCTTTTCTTTATAGAAGGTAAAGCCACACTACTTTGAAGGCAAGAACTTTCTAAGCAGGTGAAAATCTTAATTTAAGCATTCTCTTTTAGTGCAATGCAGCCTTTCTATACTAAAGTATAGAAAGCAACTAGAATTTAGCTAGCCCAGTGTTGCCTACTAGAGGTCATTTCAGATCTGCCTGTAATGACTATGTAAGACTGATTTTTAATCAGTATCCATAATTTGTATGAAAATAGATGCTTGAGAATACTTGAAAACAGACTGTTCTCTTAAGTAGTTTAAGTGTTTTCCCAGAAATCTTGTTTATGTTCTGAAGATGCTTAGCTAAACTATTTTCAGAGATAGTCCAAAGCATGCCTCATAGCACAACCCAGCTGTGCTTTGTATCATCACTAACTCTGAAGTAGCAAAATCACGGTTTCATCTTTGATTCCTGAGGTTATGGGAGTGCATGAAAGAAACCGAACTTTTCTTTCTCTCAAATTAATTTAAAATTAGATTTTAAAAGTTCAGGCAAAGCAGAACTTCAGGTAGAATTTAAAACAACCACAAGCACAATGGACAAGGATAAGGTCTTAAGGCCGTGAGAGTGAGTAGGTCTGGACCTTTAAAGCACTATACAACATACAGTAAAATCCACAAATAAATTACTGAAGATACTGGAACTTCCATTTTCCACTCTGTTTTTATCAGTAGGGAAAATCAAGAACACCAGGAGATTTATTTGAAAAAACAAGTTAGGGGCAGTGTGGTTCATAGGCTCTCAAGCGGACTCCCAGAGAGTCTGTGTTGCTCAGTCTGGGGCAGGGCCAGGTGCCACCCCTCCACTCGAGCCTAATACAGGTGCGAGGGTAGTGGTTCACAGCCCCGGCTCTGGGGCCTGACTACGTAGGTCTGAATATCACTGTTGCTACCTACCACCTGCGAAACTTTGGGCAAATGACTTCGTCTCCTTGTACCCCAGTGTCTCCATCGGTAAGATGAGCCTAATGAGTGTATCTGTCTCCCAGGGCTGTTGGGAAGAGCAAATAGATGGTACGTGTGAAATGATGAGCATGACACTGCCAGATGGTATGAGTGATTCCTACCGATAACAGACTTCCCTTTGAGGAATTGTGGCTGGGCATGTCCGGGCACTGAACTGCTTGGCCTCAGCTTCTAAAACTTTCTATATCCACTGGGCCTTATCAAGGTCACTAGCATTTACAACTATGGTTGGGGTGAGGATCGGCAGGCTGTGGAGGCTGCAAGGTGAGCTGGCACAGTTGGAAAGGATTTATGTGAAAGTCTGATGGACCCTCTGTCCATCAGAGATATACTGGATGGAGACCTGCCTTTCCTCCTGTCGCTCGTCTTTGTTCCATGACCACATGATGCCAACCCATGGCTCTTTTCCTTTCAGCCCCTAGGTCTTTTATAGTGCCTTCCTCTCAAGCATTCCCAGACTGTGGTCACAGCTATCCTCTCCAGCATTGGCTTCTAGTAAGGTCTCAAAGCCTTGGAGGGACTTTCTGGGTTGAGGATCTTGATGGGGTACAGGGAATAGGAGTACGGGGATTGAGTGCCTCTGAACCCACATTCCTCCCCCTGCTTCTGACCCAGGTGCATTGGTTTTTACATTTCTGCTGAGGAGCCCTGATAATGGAAGAGGGGGTAGGTTGGCAGATCCCACGGCCAGGGATCACGTGGTCAAAACTCAAAATTGAGACATTTGGTCTTAAAAGCACCTGTAGGAATAGGGGGAGGGGGAATAATGGAAAATGGGCCTGGGGAGAATATTTTGGCAAGGGAGGGGAGAATAGGGCAGGCACTGTTGTCCAAAGGGAGAAGGCCCATGGACTTGGTGAAGACAGAGATGAGGATAGGAATAGTTAGCTCTAGGGCAGGTTGGAGTGAAGTAACCAGGAGGACGACAATGTGTCATCAATCTCATTGCCTGGAAAGAAGGCAGCCATCGTGGAAGTGGCAAGACCAACAGGTAGATGAGATACCAATAGCAGACAAACCAAAAAGGAGAAATATGCTTAAAAATCACTTACTAGAGTTTCAGTTACAAGTACATTTCCAAGTGGCTTCTTACCTCATTAAATCTCATCACCAGATCTTCCAGGGCATTGTGCTCTCCATTCTGGGAGGTAAGAATCGAAGCTGAGATGGATGCTTTGAGGCAGGGCAGGGATGTCTGGCATTCTGGACTGCCCAAGTCTCGGGTCAAGAAGCAAAGGTAGTCAACTGGCAGGACCCTTCGGTAAATGTTCTGTTCCTGCTCCATCAGGATGCTGGCGACTTCCTCTGGGAATTGAATGAGGGGCTGCAGGTCAATCAGTTCCTTGCTGATCCCAGCTGAACTTGAAGGGAGGACACCGGAATTGGCCATGGAGGTGCCTGGCTGGCGTTCTACGATAAAGCAACACACAAGTTGTGGTGACATCAAGGTTGATATCCCTACAACAGATATTTACTTGAGAGCCTTTCAAAATCTTATAGGTTTCCTAACGAAGTTTCTGCTTGGTGAATAGTCTCTACTATCTTTCTGATAACAGTCCTGTCCGCTTGCTCTTGCCCCCTGGGGTATGGGTAAAGGCTCAGTTCCCCATTGTCAGAAGAACTGATCTAATGCAGCATTCTCTAACCAGTTCACTATGACACTTTGCAGAGTAGTAGACAAGTCAAATGTACTATTTGTTTGCTCATCCTCCGGTGCTAACCATCAGAGTGCGGCGAAATGAGGGTGGGTGTAGGCACCACAACTGAGATGGAAGAGGAAAGAAGCCTGCGGGGGGTCAGAGGGAGGTGGAGGCATATGTGGACGCATAGACGCATGGTGTGTAAATGTGCAGGAGACCCTGGGGACCCAATGCACACAAGGTCCAAACCTTCATGGTCTACCTGCTGACATTCCACCCTCAAAGACTGATTCCGCTGAGAACTTTGGGGGTTTGCAGGGACAGAACCACCTAGAAAGTAAGGGAGGAACAGCAATAAGGAGATGTATCTAAATAAATAAAATAAATAAATCTCATTCCCTGCTCCACAAGTGGCAGTAAGAAGGTGGTGAGGAAGGGAGAGTGGCACGTGCACTAGACAGAAGCACCAAATGCATTCAGACTCCAGATTATTCCCTTAGCACAAATTCACATTATTTGACCACTCCTCCACCTCTCTCTTAATTTCCTGCATACGAGTCACTCATTCATTCATCTACTTAACCACCCATCCGTCCATCCATCTGCTCAAAAAGCTTTAAAAATCTGATGAATCCTACAACAGAATTTCCCAAAGTATGACCAGTTTTGTGGCTAAGTTGGGGAAATGTCACATATTCATGTCACAAATCCTCTTCCTGGAAACACATGACATACATAGGTATACTGTTAAAGGCTCTAAGGGGTCTTGCAGTAAAGAAATCTATTTACATTGCTTCATCCAGTGCTCCCCAAAGCACAGTTTATATATCACACCTACTAGGCCACTCTGTGAGACTAGGGCTGCTTGTAGCCCCTCAGGAAATGCTGTCCCTCAAGCCAAACTGCTCTCACTCCTCACCCAGTTCACGCCTTTTCCTTCCGGGCAGTCCTCCCTGGCCAATCCCTCTTCATGCTTCTCATAGTGCTCCGTAGGGGACTGACCACATTCTACTTCCCCAGAATCTCTCTCCCATTCCTGGTTTCTTAAAGCATTCTCACCAACCCTTTGGCAGAATAAAGCCCTTCTGACGGCATGGTGTTCCTGACTGCCGACTGCCACCTGGCTTGGATACTGGACAATGGCACGGTTCATAAGGAAGACTTCATCAACATTCAGATTTCTGCATCCTGGACTCTTCTTAAATCCCTACTGCAGACAACCTTGGAATCCTTACTCCAAAGTGCTCCATCTCTGTAGTACTGAACTCTGAAGTCCTCGGCCTTGAATTTGACTGCTTTTTCCCTTCCAACCTTTCTACTAAAACTTCTCTGTCCTTGGCAGACTTCCAGTTCCTTGGTCTTGGTTTGGGTGCATGGTCAGCATTTTAACATGGCACCCACAACACCCAGGATGCCATCCCAAGTCCTTGATTTTCCATCACATGTACTTCCCAATCTTTAACCCTAAACTCAACCATCTGTCCTTGGCTTCTCGGCTGCTATATGATGACACTGACATTGCTGCTACTTAATGATAGGATCCTTGCTAATTTGCATTATCTAACTTCAGCTGGGCACTCAGGACAGCTTCAGACTTGACATGATTTACTTTTTTCCTAAATAACTCACTGTCTTCTTCACCTCTACAATATAGTTTTCTATTCTTTTCACACTCCCAAACCCACCTTTATTTTCCTTACATTTGTTTGATCATTTCTTTTTTTTTTTTTTTTAATTGTTTTTACTTGAGTGTAGTTGACACACAACATTATGTTTGTTTCAGGCATACAACATAGTGATTGGCAAGTTTAAACAAGATGCTGTGCTTACCACAAGGATAGCTACTGTGTTTGATGCTTACCACACGTTTACTACATGATGATAACTGACAAATGTCAGGGACTCTTCCGTTAGGTCAAATGCCTCTCTGTTTTCCATTTTCTCCTCCTTCTCTGAGAAAGGTGTGTGCCTCCTCCTCCTCAAGGCCCACCTTGTGATTAAGTCTATTCAAATTGCCTCAGTGGTTGTCTCCAGCATCAGTCCCCTTCTCACCACAGACTCTTTGCCTACCCAGTTGTTTGGTTTCCCTTACCCTTAAAAACAAGCCCATACAACCTCCCTTCTTTCTTAAACTCTAAATGTTCTCTAGCCTTCCCTTCACTGTGTATCTTCTTTGCGTGTCAGTCTTCCTCTGGTAAGTATGGAGACCATATCAAACTAAAAACTAGGCCTATGCATTCTGCCCAAATTAATAAACCAGTAACAGTGTAGGAGAGACGAATGGAAACTGGGAGCTCTTAGTTTGCAGACAACCCTGTTGACAGGGCATCTCTATTGATGGTCTGGGCTCTGACATTCTTCCCTCACCCTATCCTCTCCCATGCGGCCCACCCGCTGCCTCTGAAGCATAGCTCCAGAAAAATTCTTGGTGACATCTGCTGTTTAATTGAGTTGTTCCCCTTTTGCAGGAATGCTCTCAGTGACAATCTAACAAAAAATTGTGAGGAGAAAACTGTAAAGTTTGAACAATACTGCTTTCCACTGACGCAAGCCTGATCCTCCTTTAAATACATTCCAGTCAGAACTCCCTGTTTTGTCTTCTGTATAAGAACTATAGTATCTGAATTATTCTTTCTCTTGGATTCTAAAAGTGAATGGGTGAGTAAAGAGTACAATGATTTATTGTAACTATTTTTTTCCATTTTTTGGACCGAACTACCAAAAATCAACTTCAGTGAAAAGCAAGGACTACCAAATTATATTTGGTTCTCGCTAAGCTCTTATTTGAAAATAATTAAAATATGGCAAGTGCTCAAATCTACATGGTCTATGTGGTCTCACTCTCCAACTTTCTGAATAGTTTACAAAGTCCTGGATTTCCTGAAAATTGACTCAGAATGTGGTTTGATGACAGGCAGACTGCAGCTTCTAGATACTGATAACTTATGTACAGGAAATTAGCCCTATAGGGGAGGTCTTCCCAAAAGTAACCAACTCTGAAACATGATTTCAAAGTATAACACTCTATGATGGAAATAAAAGTTAACTCCTAAATCTTGTGAAATCGCTTATCTAATATGTAAGAGAAGAGATAATGTAATAAAAGATATAAATAACCCAAGATAATATATTATAAACTGCAATTTATCTTGAGATAGGAATCACATGCTGTTACAATGAATAGAGTCTAGTGACTGGTGAGAAACGGCAATAAAGGAGACCCAAAAAAAACTGAATGAAAGAAGAAAAAAGAAGCCTGGTCATTGTAGCCCTAATAAATGCCACAGCCCACGTGTCTCAGGATAAGCAACATCACAACTCAAAGGAAACACAAATCTGATGTTAGAAACCTTGAAACATAATGTAGACCTTTTGTGTAGGTTTCCTTAAAGCAGAAATACTCAGGGGTTTTATATCATGCCCTACACAGAAACACCCCAAAAATCTTGGGACATAACTTTCTGTCCCATAAGTTCCACACTTTTTTTTTTTTTTAAGATTTTATTTATTTATTTGACAGAGAGCACAAGCAGGCAAGAGCCTGATGTGGGGCTCAATCCCAGGACCCTGAGATCATAACCTGAGCCAAAGGCAGATGCTTAACTGATTGAGCCACCCAGGCGCCCCATAAGTTCCAAACTTTTAGCAGCTGTTAAAAACTTCCCATTTTCTCTTGTTCTTGCTGGGTGCTCCCTGTAATCTCCTCCTTCCCCTTCCAATGCCACATGGCCCCAACTCCAGCTCTCCATCACCACCACACCCTCCTTTCTGGAAGATGGGCAACTCTGTGATGGATGAGAGACCTCGTAGCTCCATGATCCCCTGGCACTTCCTCATCAGTCGTGGAGCAAAATGCATAAAACTCACTAGAGGCTGCAGTTCTTCCGTTGTGAAAAGTTTTAGATAATGCATAGTGAACAAAATTATCCACCTCAATCATAGTCAAGGCTTTTCTCTCAGCTCTATGTTCTTCAGTTAAGAGCTATTCTGCAGTAGAATAGGGCTAGAGCTCTTGACACGGTCACAATCTGGTAACATTTACCATGAAACACAGTGCCTGCAAGTTCTGATTCTCTGCTCAAATATTCGCTACCTGAACTAAGTATTTTCTATGGATTAATTCAGGAGGTAGATAGTAGTATGATGGGAGACTCACATGAGGTCACAGAAGAAGCAAGCTGGGACTGGGATTCGAAGCAGAGTCTACTGGACTTTAGAGCTCATGTTCCTCATTGCTCAACATATGGCCTCATGAAACAACAGTAGCTCTCCTCAATCCTGTCTACATGTCATTTATGTGGGAATTACAGCCCCTTCAGAACTCATATCATCACACTGAGTGATTCTCAATGGGGGCACAGGGCTTAAGTATTTGTGAGGTTAATTAGTGTCCAAGGAAGTTTAGTCTGCCTTGTTGCTGGAACTCTATGTAAAGGTCAGAGGGTAAGAGACACTGTGGCTTATTTAGAAAACTGCAGGTTATTTCTGATGGCTGCAGCATATATTAGGAGAGATGGAGCATCACTGTAGAAAATAAAGAATGAAGCTTTATTTTCCAAAAGGCACCACAGAACAGGGGTGGCCCATGAAGAAACCGTATGGATAGTGGGAGATCAAAACATCTACGTAAAAATATATCACCCTAGACTTTGGGGTCTCTGGTTGGATCTAGGTATTCACTCTGCCTCCATGGAGGGAAATCTGGCCTATGGCTCCCCTGGAGCGGCATTCCCTTCCTGTCCCCACCACCCCCATAGTCCTCTCATTCCTGCCTTCCTGTCTGCTAATCAGAAAATCCCCGATTTTGATTATAAGCTGCCATTTCCAGGGGTTATCTGCATATTGTGTAGTCCAGAAATATCCAGAAAAGCTCTAAATTTGGTAAGCACTTTTCCTTGATAACTGTTTATCCAATGCCCTGGAGTATAGTGCTTTTGGGGAACTTCCTCCCCCTAAAACCCACCCCCTCCCACAGAGTTAGCACTTGCTCAGAAATGCAGAGTTTGGGTCCAAGCCCATGGAAGAACCTCAGGCTTGGGCTCAAGTCCAGCAAAACCTGCCACTTTCCATTTCTTTCTCTTTTTGCTTTTTGGTCCTAATCAAAATGAAAAGCATTTGGTCTTTCTTGCTGTGCCTCACACAAAAACCTGGAGTTTACCAAGGAATCTCATATAATCTCTTGCATAATGTGCAGATGTCATGACAGGCAGGCATTGCTAATGTTATTTTTTTTACAAAGTCTGAGTGAAGTTGCTACGTGACTTGCCCAAGGACCCAGGTCATGAGTGGTCAGCCCTGGAAATGGCAAAAGCTCAGTGGGAACCAGAAGAGTCTGGCTCCTGGCCCAGGACTCTGTATGACCCCAAGCCAAGCCTGAGTTACCTCGGGTGTGATCTGGGTCCAAGGGCCAGCCTTATTAGCTGTCAGTACACCTGAATGGGTTGAAGAAAGGCTCCAGTAGAAATTTCATTCATTCATTTACTGAGTGTCTACTCTGTTTCAGGCTACACTGATGCTGAGATTTAGTGAACAAGAAAAGATCCTTGTTCACATACAGCACTCTAGGAGAGGAGACAGATAATCAATATAATGCAGGGTGGGGTAGGAGAGAAATGGGGAATGGGGCAAGAAGGTGTAAAATTACATAGCATATACTAACTAGAATGTTAGCAATTTCATCAAGGATGTTTGCAAAAGTTTTAAAAACTTTATCATCCAGGATGCCCTCAATTAATACCCTAATCCTTTTCTAGCAGCTGAAGAATAGCTCCTCGCCTACCTCCTGCCCCTCACCATTTATGAGCTCTTGGCACCAAGAAACTCATTTAATTCTTACAAAGAATGCTGTAAGGCAAGGGTGATTATCCCTATTCTATAGATGGTAAAACAGAAGACAGAAATGTTAAGCAATTTGTCTAAAGACACTCTGCAACTGTGGGGGGAAGGAACCATAATTCAGCTTTGACTCCAAAGGTCAGCCCTCTGTTAACCTCAGCATTTTGAGGGATCTTCTGCAGGGAAGATGGAGTCCCCTGGTTTCCTGGTGATTCTGTTTAAAAAAAAAAAAACCCGCAGGCCCTGGGTGGAGTCATTTGCCCCTCAGGATAGTAAACTAGGGTTTAATTACAGTGCCGACCTCTCCAGGAGTGGGATTTTAAGCCAATCAATCTGGAATTTTCTGGTCAGCACCCATGAGGTCATCTATCACATGGACCCTCTCTATAGCCCCGCACCCACACAAAGATGAGGTAATCCTCCTAATAAGACCCCTTGCCCTTTCTCCCAAGGGAAGGTGATCTGGCTTGAAACAATCTTTCTTTTCTTTTACTAATAACCTCTTGCCTCACCCACCTCCCTATTAAACAGTCCATTTTGTACTATTCTACTAGCTAGATGGGACACTGTCTGATTCACAAATCAGACCCTTAATAAAACTCAGTTCCATTTCTATTGTTTAACAGCAGGATTATCTTACAGGAATTTGACTTCGGTGAAAAAACAGAGCATAGTACTTGTGTTATATTTTGATGGTAACTTAGCATTTGTTTGTGTGTTTGTTTTTGAACCAAGGTAAAGCTTTGGGAGGACCTGCTATGATCTGAAACATTACTTTTCTGAAACATTACTTTTCTGAAACATTACTTTTCATTCTCATGCTCCATGAGTGTTGGTGAAACGGACATAAGCTTTCTGGGAACGCAAACCAAAACTTACACAGTATACCCTTTGTCCTAGCGATTCCACTTCTAGGAAATTATCTGACAGAAATTCTTGCAAAAATATAGACAAAGTGAGGGAAATTTATATGTGCTGACATTGACATTTTTCCCATGATAAATTTAGGTTAAAAAAATCCACCACATTGGGAACAACGAAATATCCCATTGGAGGAAAAATTATTTTACAAGCATAGGTATATGTTTGCATATCTGTCCGGTACACACCAAACTAATAAGAGTGTTTGTAGATTGCACATTTTGTTTTGTTTAACTTTTTTCTACTGTACATATGACAGTGTTTAAAAAAAATACATCAAAATATCTGAAAAAAATCATCCAGAGAAAAAAAACTCGAATCTTCTCACAGACACAAACTGGTCCAACATCTGTGCTGTTCAGATTTTTTTCCAATAAATATCAAAATATTGCTTTTGGAAAGTTACTTCAAATTAAAAGTAGGGAAGAAAGTAGAAATTTTATTTATTATATCTACTGTATCCATTTTTCTTTGATTCGATTAATTTTGTAGACAGTCCATTTATTTTTGTAAGTTAAGCATTAGATTTATCAACTACACATTTAATGGACATTGAGTGGTACAATTCCTATTATAAAATAAGCCATGAGAGGAAGGATGTTGATTTCTTTTTATAAAAGATTTAGAGTTGGCTTAAAGACAATAATCTCAGGCAGAGTTGAAAATTGCTTTTCAACAGGGAAGTAAATGGGTTTAAAAGAAAGGTTAGGTAATTGGTGATTCTTTCTCATTATCTATTATTGGTTTTCAGACTAACAAATCAATCTTGTAACAAATGTGTCTGGCCTGTCCTCAGTACTACAACGAAAAAGGTAAGTTCACAAAATCAATGAAGCATCTTATTTCTAAGTTGATACTTAAAGAAAAAAATACAATATGCCTAGATTGAAAATTAAGCCATATTCAGATTAAAACAGTTTAGTGGACTGAAAAGCCTCAGAGCAGAAAAAATCTGACAATTCTTATTAATAAAAAATAACTTCTGCCCTCAGATTTCCAACAATATATGAGCTCACTGTGAAAGTATAAAAAAACGTGGAGAAGCATAAAGAAGAAAAAAAATAATCAATAATCCCATACCCAGAAATAATCTCTGTTAGTATTTTTGTTGCAGCATCTCATGTGTTTGTTTGTTTGTTTTTTAAATACGCACAGTATCTACCAAGTTAGTGATTAGAGCACATAGTTTCTTCTAACCTTTTTTTTTAACATCTTAATTTTATTTTTTTCAGTGTTGTTTTTTTCTAACCTTTAAAAAAACTTACTCTCCATGCACATTTCCCCAGCTCTAAAACTAGCTTTCCAATATTTTTAACGGTTCTCTAGTAGTCAATGTTTTGTTTATAATGTCTTACCAAAATAAATAACACTATGATAAAGGGTATTGTAAATACATTTTATGTGCTTATTACGTTATCAACTAACATTGAAAGAGATAAAAAATCCCTACCCATTTTGGGAAACTTCCAGGCAACAGAAGTTTCTTTTCTTTTTACAGCACATCAAGTAACTGTTTTATCAGTGCCTCTCATTGACTACCTGCCAATTTCTGGCTACCTTGGGTAAACAAAATTAATTGAGCTAAAATTCATATAGCAAGTTGGGATTCTGTGTTGTAAGAATGGCAATAGTGACTCCAAGGCAATAGGAGGGAAGTTGGGAGTGTTGGTGACAATCTAATGCTCTTCTACCCAGTTGCACATTCCTCAGAGATGGTTGAGCCCGTAGACAGGAATGATTCTAGAAGGGAGCCCAGACAAGCCACCTGAACTCCAGAGTCCGACCTGGCTGGGCAACTTACACGTCATAACCTTTGAGAGAATCTGTCTCTCTATGTTATAATTATAACCATCAATAATAATAATCATAAATCAATTATTAAATTATATATAATGACTACTTATATTATTTTTTAAAAAAGATTTTATTTATTTATTTGTCAGAGAGAGAGCACAAGCAGAGAGCCCAATGTAGGACTTGATCCCAGAACCCTGGGATCATGACCTGAGCTGAAGGCAGACGCTTAACCGACTGAGCCAGCCAGGCGTCCCACTGCTTACTGTATTATTAAGAAATAGATACTATCTAGTACTTAGTATGTACTAGTACCTACAGACATCTTAGTCAGTGCTCACAACCACTCTGTGCAGATGGCAGAGCACGCTATGCTATCATTGTCCCCATTTTAGCAGATGGGGACAGAGGTTAAGGTACTTGATCAACATCACACTGAGATTAGCTATGGGATCAGGGCCACACCAGACTGACACCAAAGAGCAGGCTCCCCACATCCCCACCCTACACTAACTTGAAGGTTCTGTTCCTTAGTGTTGCTGTTACAACGGAATCTGACATTTTCTTAGCAGTAGGTAAATCAAGCTGGATTCAGACCAAACGCTAGAGCTGGAAGGAACGACAGGGGTAGTCGGGATGAATTTTCCACACTTTACAAGACAGGAAACTATGCCTCTGAGAGGTCAAACTTCTTGCTCAAGGTCACAGAGCTGATTAGGACAAAGCTGGACTAGAATCAGGTCCTGGAGTCCCAGTCCACGGTACTTCCCCTCCACACTACTGCCTCCCTACTTGGTGTGGTTAGAAGCTGTAAACTCTCGGGGGGATTCTCCTCCAGAGGAAGGTGATGGCACAGTCCAGTGGTTATGAGTGAGGCCTTGGGATCACACAGGCATGGGGCTGCAGCCCAGCTCTGGCATGGATTTGCTGTGTGATCTTGGGTAAGTTCTCAACAACTATATCACAGTGATGATGGGGAAATTAAAATGAGAAAATGCTTGTAAGAGGTGTCATACACATTCAGGTCTCAGTAGTTAGTCATTTTTATCATCATCATTAAGTCATCATTTGAAAGAGGAAGAAGGAATTCTGGGGCCTTTCATCTTAGAAGTCAGAGGAAGAGACTGTTGTGCATCAAATCATTTCAGGCTATGGAAACTTTTGCTCTGTTTTTATAACCTGCAATTCGTACCCTCTGGTCTGGTGCCTACCATAATAAAAAAAAAGTATTTTTTTTTAAAGATCCTTAATGATATCTCATTTGTTCATATAAAAAGAAATGTCTGTAAATCTTGCTATACATTGTACTAACAGATTACCCAACTTTAAAAAGTCCCTCCACCAAACCCCTGCTGTTCCTAGCTTTATAGATCTTCCCTCTGTAAAGAGAACATCCATGTCCCTTTGAGCCTGGCATTATCAGGAAACCCCATCATGATGTCAGGGTAGTCTCAGAGTTAAATCTTTCCATGCTAAAATATTGCTGAGCTATTGATGTCCATTCTTTCTTTTAAACTATCATTCACATACCATAAAATTCAGTTTTGAAAGTGCACAATACAGTGTTTTTTTATATTCATAGAGTTGTACAACTGTCATCTTAGACAATTTTAAAATATTTTTATCACCCCCTGTACACATTAGCAATCACTCCCATTGCCCACCCCCACCCCTGACCCGGGGCCACATCAACCCCTGACACCCATTATTCTACCTTCTGTCTCTATGGATTTGCTTACTTTGAATATTTCATGTACCTGAATTATATAACATATGGCCTTTTTTGTCTGGGTTCTTCTGCTTATAGAGTTTTCCAGGTTCATCAACATTATAGCATGAATCAGTACCTCATTTATTTTTATATGGCTAAATATTATTCCATTTATCCATACAACAAATTTTGTTTATCTATTCATTTGTTGATGAATAGACAATCAAGTTGTTTCCACTTTTTGGCTACCATGAATAATGCTATTATGAATATTTGTGCAAAAACTTTTATGTAAATATTTCTTCATTTCTCATGGGTAAATACCTAGGAGTGGAATTGCTAGATCATATGGTAACTTTATGTTTAGCATTTTTTTTTGAAGAATGTCCAAATTGTTTTCTACATTGGCTGTACCAATTTACATTCCCATCATTAGTGTATAGGGCTTCAATTTCTCCACTTCCAGGTAAACATTTCTTTTCTTTTCATTTCTTTTTTTTTAATTACAGACATCCTAGTGGTTATGAAGTGGTATTTTGTGGTTCTGATTTGCATATCACTAAGCACTAATGATGTTGAGCATCTTTTCATGAGCTTATGGGTCATGTACATATCTTCTTTTGAGAAATACTAAAATACTTAAATTAAGACCTTTCCTCATTTTTGGGATTGCTTGTCTTTTTGTTGTTGAGTTTTATATATATTCTGGATATTAATTTCTTATATATGTAACTTGCAAATATTTTAGCCCATTCTATGGGTTGCCTTTTACTCCACTGATAGTGTTGTTTGATGCACAAAAGTTTTCCATTTTGATGTAGTCCAATTTATCTATTTTTTGCTTTTGTTCCTTGTGCCTTTGTTGTCGTATCTAAGTAATCATTGCCAAATCCAATATCATGAAGCTTTCCTCCCCATGTTTCATAGTTTTAGGTCTTACATTTAGGTCTTTGATTCATTTTGAGTTAATTTCTGTACATAGTGGAAATAAAGGATCCAACTTCATTTTTTAAAATATGAATATTCAATTTTCTTAGCACTATTTGTTGTAAAGACTGTCCTTTCCCTCACTGGATGATTTTGGCACCCTTCTTGAAAATAATTTAACCAGATATGCTAAAGTTTATTTCTGGGCTATTTTATTCCATTGAACTATATGTCTTTTGTTATGCCAGTACTGCACTGGTTTGAAAGTTTAGAAAGCAGAAGTGTGAGTCCTCCAATTTCATTCTTCTTTTAAAAACTGGGTGTGGTGCATGAACAATTAATCTTGTAATGCTGAAAAAATAAGGAGGAATTAATGAAAAAAACCTTATTTTGGCTATTCTGGGTCCCCTTGTTACAATGGGGAACAATGGGGAACAAAAGTCCACAGGAACGTTAGAATCCGCTTGTTAATTTCTACACAAAAGGCCGCTGGAATTTTGATAGGGATGACACTGAATCAGTAGACTGTTTTGGGGAGTACTCTCATCCGAATAATATTAATCTCCTAATCCATGAACATAGGATGTCTTTCCACTTCTTTATGTCTTATACAATTTCCTTCAACAATGTTTTGTAGTTTTTAGTGCACAAGTCTTATAATTCTTTTGTTAAATTTATGCTTAAGTATTTGATTGATTTTGATACCATTGTAAGTGGAATTGTTTCTTAACTTCATTTTCCAATTTTTCATGCCTAGTGTACAGAAATACAACTATATAAGCTTATATCTGGCAACCTTGCAAACTAATTTATTAGTTCTAATAATGTTTCAGTGGATTCCTTAGGATTTTCTACATATAAGGTCATGTTATCTGTTAGTAGAGATAGTCCAACTGCTTCTTTTCCAACCTGGATGCCTTTTATTTTTTTTCCTTGCCTAATTGCCCTGGCTAGAATTTACAGTATAATGATGAATAGAAGTGGTGATATCTTTGTCTGGTTCCTGGTTTTAGGTGGAAAGCTTTCAGGTTTATATAATTATGCATTATGTTAACTATGGATTTTTCATAAATGCACTTTGGTTGGGGATGTTCCCTTCTATTCTAATTTTGTTGGGTGTCTTTTCATAAAAGGGGGTCAGATTTTGTCAAATGCCTTTTCTGCATCTATTGAGATGATCATGTAGTTGTTATCCATTATGCTATTAATACGGTATATTTCTTTGGTTAGTTTTCATACTTTATAACAGTCCATTCAGTTTTCTATTACATTTTTTTTTTAAAGATTTATTTATTTATTTGTCAA
>CM053617.1:42706287-42718634 GCA_028646535.1 Procyon lotor | reverse complement strand
TTTTTTTAAAGATTTTATTTATTTGACAGCGAGAAACACAGCGAGAGAGGGGACACAAGCAGAGGGAATGGCAGCGGGAGAAGCAGGCTTCCCGCGGAGCAGGGAGCCCGATGCGGGGCTCGATCCCAGGACGCTGGGATCTGACCTGGGCCGAAGGCAGACGCTTAACGACTGAGCCACCCAGGCGCCCCTCTATTACATTTTTAAGAACAGTTTGAGAAGGACCTTGTATAAGACCACCAGATATTTATTGCCTATCTGCAAGTCTAACCCTAAATTGGACCTGTACATTGGACAAGAATAGATGACAAACTGGGACGTGACTGTACCCATGACTTAACATCAAAACATTCTGATATTTTTAAAAATTATGTTTGCTTTAAAGGAAATGTATAGTTTTAAAATTCATGTTGAACATGCATTCTGTATTATTGTTTGTTATTATAATCACATTTTCAACCTTTGACAATATGAGTATCAATTAAAATAGCTCTATGACTTAAAAGAAAACTGGTGCACGTTATTTCTAATTTAGCACATATTATTGCAGAAATGACCTGAACCAGACTTTAGATAGGTCAAAGTCACTAAATAAGAAAAACACATACGCACTTGGAAATTTTTTTTCCCTTAAAAGGCAACAATAATGGTACTGGTAGTATTACTTGCTAACATTTTATTTAATTATCTCCTTTAGCCCTATCAGCAACTCTGTTGCCCAAGTAAGATTAGCATTCCATTTTACAGCTGAGGAAACTCAGAAAGGTTAAGTAACATGCTTAATTATTCACAGGTAGTGAGGCGAAGATTATACTTTGGGTACCAGAGGTTAATTTATGCACATACTCAAACTGTTGATTTTCCCTTTTCAACCGAAATGGGACCAAAACCTAGAAGGTCATAGGATTCACAATGCCTCATTTGTTGACCAAGGATTATTTCAAGTCAAGTACTCATTAAGTACTTACTATGGAGATTCACTAGTGGATGAGGTTGTACAGGAACTGTTTTGTATTTATGTAGTTAATGTCTTTTTGACTATGTTTGGTGATGTAAGTAGAACACACTTATTGATAAAATCAAACAATCAAAATCCACTGTAACAGGAAAAAATGGCCATGCCATAGTAGCTAACAATAGATTTGAGGACATCATGACTTAGTGCATTAAAATCAACAGAGAGTTGTTATGTAGCATAAGCTTCATAATCTACAACTCTAAGCCCAATACCATGGACCTTCTTGAGTCCTGGCTCAGGGCATTATACTATCTTGGCTTTCCTGTTAATTCTCCAGCCATGGCAGTAGTTTCTGCCCCTTCTTGCAGCCCCCCAGCCTGAACTGTACATGTCTCCATCCTCTGTTTGTCTTTCTCTCTCTCCTCCAGAAAGGCTCATCTCAAGCTGTATTCATCACAGCTAAGCAGATGACTTGCAAATGTGTAATTCCAGTTCTGACCTCTCACTCAGATCCAATGCTGATGCTTTTGGGAGTGTCTCCTTGAACATTCCAGAATCTTAAAGTCAAGATATCCTACATGGATATACTCTCTTTCTTTTCTTTTCTTTTCTTTTCTTTTCTTTTCTTTTCTTTTCTTTTCTTTCTTTCTTTGAGAGAGAGAGAGAGAGCGCATGAGAGGAGTGAAGGTCAGAGAGAGAAGCAGACTCCCCACAGAGCTGGGAGCCCGATGTGGGACTTGATCCTGGGACTCCGGGATCATGACCTGAGCCGAAGGCAGTTGCTTAACCAACTGAGCCACCCAGGTGCCCTCTTACTTTCTTTTTATGGTACCACTTTCACCTCCCCAGGTCCCAAATCTTGGAGGCGTCTCTTATTCTTCAATGTCCTGGGAGGAGTTCAAATCCATTCATCCACCAGTTGTCCCAAGAATTGGTCCCTTCCATCCCATTTTCATTGCTTTCTCTCAACTACCACTTGCATGGATGTCTGCAATAGCCTCCTGATTGTCCTCAGCTGTGAGAGACTAAGAAGCATCCTTATAAAACCCTTCTTAGGCCAACATCTCAGGGGTTAGAAAGGCCATTTGGCCCTGGGAGGCGATGTTTGCAATGTCAGTGGGAGGTGGGAGAAAGGTGGAGGCCAGCCCAATAAAATGTGTAAAGAAAACACACAGGTTTATACATGTCCTGGAAAAACCTCACACTTCCTTCCTAAGGTTAGTTCCTTTCTGATTTGGTATAAAACAGTCATAGGAACTGGAAGAACAGCTGTTGGCCTTTCTCTCATTAGTCTGAGCAGCAGAGACAAAGGACGTACTGGTGCCTACTGCCGGACGTGGACAGTCCCGGCTGATCAAGGTCGGGATCTGTGACTTGCTGCTGGACCTCTGCCAGCTCTCCCCGTCCAAACCAGGCCTTCACCCCTAAGGGCACCTTCAGTCATGTGCCTCTTGCCAGAAGCAGGGGGGAATAAGGAGGAGGTGAAAGAAGAGCCGTGGGCTTCAGATACAACATAGGAAAGTGCTCCAGTGCCAGGCCTCTGAAGTGGGATGGAGCCAAATTCAAATCCCTGCTCCTCACTCTTGAACTGCTTAACCCTGTAATTTATCTTTCAGAGCAGACTAGGCATCTGCTCCTCTTCTGTGATCTCTAACTAAGAAGGAGTACAAACATTATCAAAGATATGAAAAGATGAGGAAAATAAATTTCCCTAAACTCCTCACAAGTAAAATATCAAACAGGGCATGAATACTTTGGCAAACCTCTGAGGTTGGAAGGGGGTGGGATCACCACGAGGTTCCCTAAATGTCTTCTAAAACAGAAGCATCCCCTCAGCCTAACCACAGAGGCTTGGGTTTGTGGACTGGGGAAGGCAAATTTGGAGCCAGAAGGGAATGGCTCAGGACAACAGAGGGTAAAGCCACCTGCTGTCTTTCCCCTTCTCAGTTTCCCAAATAAGGGAAACTTGCAGGGGCACCACAGGGGCACCAACTTATGGCCTTTAAGTCTCGGTTTACTCATCTTTAAAATGGGGATCATTATCCTATCTCACCAAGTTGTTTTTGGAACTTCCTAAGATACATAAAACACTCAGCATAGTAGTGGCTGAGCCGTTAATGGAAGACCTGTATGTTTCCACGTGAACTCTGAGCAGATTGTCACATCCACTGGGAGTGTGTTATATTTACTCGTTTATAGGCACATGAGAATTGGCACAGGGGAAAGAGGTCATAAATACACATAGGGCATGTGGCTCCTTCATTCTGTTAAAGGCCCAATTACTCACTGGTGTGTTCTTTCTTTCAGAGTGACTTCCTTTTTGTCTACAGTTACAGATATAAATATAAATAATACAAGGAGATTATATTCTCTGACAGCTGTGGAGCATATCGAATTACTCTGTAATTCCTTCACCTAAAGGGACCCGACTGGCTAACTCCGAGGTGTCTGAAGGAACAATCACAAACCGGAACTCCTCTCGGGGCACGCTGAGCGAGTGTTGGAGTTGCTGACCACTAACCCTGGGCACCAAAGAGAACTCCCAGCATCCTTATCGATGGAGAGGATTTGAGGTCTTTTTACGTTGACCCTGAAACTGAATGAGACCAAGAGACTAAGGATGGAAGCTAAGGGAGAAAAGATTAAGGTTGCAGGAGTATTGGGTGGCACAGCTAGGACTTGAACCCATGTTTTTACCTGAGGATTCCATTGTCTAAAACAACACAGATTCTGATCCATGAGGTCTCAGGTGAGGCCCAAGATTTCTGCTGGTTCGGGGGACCCCACCTTCAGGCCGGTATTGGTAAAGCCCTCCCCCCAGTTTATGGCTCGTCCATCCCCATTCAGTCAATGGCAGGTGTCATCATTCCTGTTGTATTTGAACTGACGGAGCTGCAGGTGGCCCTCAGAAACTGGGCAAGTGCATTTGGGTTGTGCAGTCAATTTTCCGTGAACCTGGCTGGCCCAGTCAGTACCCCGGGGTTCAAAGACAGAGTCAAGCAGAGCAGGTGAACTGACTCCTCTTCGGAGCTGAGGGCCAGACCTCAAAGTACAGTGAAACAAATATGCAGGAGAGCAGGAAACAAGCACCATGCCTCCTGCATGTAGCAGCAAACAAAGGGTGCTGCAGGAGGGTGGGGTCTGGACTCCGTGCAGCAGATGGCTTTCCTGCTCCAGGCCCGGGTGTGGACCTGGCAGGGAAGCTCTTGGCCCTCAAAAGGTGAGTTAGCTCTCCTCTGGCAAAGGTGGAGGACCAACAAGCCATGAGACACAGACAGGTGCCTTGAGGAGGCCTTCAGATAGTCTTGCAACTCGACAGGAGGGCCTTGCCTGCAGCGACTGCATGGTAGGGAACGTCATAAACATTCAGGATCTTACCCACCCCAGACCTAGTAAACCCAAATCTACATTTCAACAAGTTTCCCAGGGGACCCATATGTACATTACAGTTTGACTGTGACTGACACAGAAGCATCCAGACGTAGCAGAGGAGGAGCTGGCTGGCTTCACAAACCTCACCCAGGGCCATGAACACAGTCATCATTCATCATCACAGTTATTAATGGTAGTAGCAAAGGCAGCTTACATTTGTACAACAGCTTACCGTCAACAAATCACATGCCTCTGCATTCTTTTGATTTATAGAACAAGCCTATTATTTCCACTTTGTGGATATAGAAAACTAAGGCCTGGGGAGATTCGATAATCAAACCTGAGGTCCCCCAGAGTGGCACTCTGAAACTGCACTTCAAAAATCCATTTTCGGGGCGCCTGGGTGGCTCAGTCGTTGAGCGTCTGCCTTCAGCCCAGGTCATGATCCCAGGGTCCTGGGATCGAGCCCCGCATCGGGCTCTTTGCTCTGCAGGAAGCCTGCTTCTCCCGCTACCATTCCCTCTGCTTGTGTCCCTTCTCTCTCTGTGTTTCTCTCTGTCAAATAAATAAAATCTTTTAAAAAAAAAAAAACCAAAAATCCATTTTCGACAAAGAAGCCGAAATCAAAATTATTTTATTATACATCGGT
Organism: Procyon lotor; assembly: GCA_028646535.1. NCBI lineage: Eukaryota > Metazoa > Chordata > Mammalia > Carnivora > Procyonidae > Procyon > Procyon lotor. Next base: position 42,713,655 of record CM053617.1, on the reverse strand, counting down.
CACTTCATCAATACATGGTTTCTCACTAATTTGTACTGAGTAGTAGAAAAGATTAATCCTAGTAACTATTTTTGAAGCAATACAGGCTTTTCAATTTTAGGTTCAGAGTGATAAAGATATAAGAACGATTCTTTTGAGAAACAACATCACTGAAATTTGTACCCATGTAGGCACCAAGCAGTCACCTCTGGGAATGGTAGTTGTGCTACAAAGGTGCTCTCTCTAGGTAGCCCTGGGTCCTTTCACAGTGCTGGTCACTGTTTGGGCCTCCTACACCTTATGTTGCTGTCTCCAGCCCCAGGCCAAGTCCCTGCAGAGAGGAAAGCTCAGTAACTGTCACCCAATAAACACATGGAGAGATTGATGAGCACAAAGGCGTGTGACACCACCCAAGGTCAAAGGGACCAGAGAACCATTCTGCAGCTCAGCCTTTGCTCTCAGTATTTCTGGAATGTCTTCTTTGTCCCATCTCCATCTTTTTTGGTCTGTTTGTTTTTATTTTTGAGAGTGTGCTAATCACCTTATATTCATTAGATTAATTTATTTTATACCACTCTAATTCTCTGAGGCAAGTATCGGCACCGTCCCCATTTTACAAGCAGGAATAATGAAATAATGAAATAATGAAACTTAGGAACCGAAGAGGTAAGTCACCTGCCCTGGGTCACACAGCTTGTATGTAGGATTTAGGTCTGTCTGTCACCAAAGGGCACACTAACCTAAGCCTCATATGTATCACTGTACAATGTAACCACATGTTCACACAACAGTCCATCAACTAAATCACCAACTCTTAGGGATTAAGAACACTGCCTTTTTCATTGTTTTTATCCCTGGCTAGAACAAATCCATGGCCAGCACTCAATACATGCTTTTCACATTGTGCAGTATTACAGTGTAATTCCTAGAAGTAGACTAGAGACAGGACAAGAGCTCCAGTCTAGCTCACAAATTATGCTTCTCTGACCTCTGAATTTATGACCATGTAGGGCTGGGTTCTTAGCTGTTCCGTGTCTTGGTTTCCTAGTTCTCTGTCCATCTCCATGTTTAGTGGATCAGGAATATCAGGGATTTAGGGGTATTGTTTGTTCTTCAGTGCATCTCCCTTTGCTGTCCCCAAACTGCCTGTATCCAGCCCCCAGCAGACACTGAGTTGACTGCTTAGTGAATGAATGAACATTCATAGTTCTCTCTGAATCTGCCTCCCCAATATGTTTTAAAAAAATTAGGATCAAAAAAGAAAATATGCCACTTAATTGTTCTGGGGAGCAAGATGCAAAGTTACAAGATGCCTTGTAACTTTATATATGTATATATATGTATATATATAACTTTATATATGTATATATATGTAACTTCTATATATGCCATATAGAAAGCTAACTAAACTATTTGGCTGGAAAGAGTGACAAAGGATATTGAAAATAGAAATCGAGGTTGGGAACTTAGCAAGACCCTGTCTATGGAAAATGTGAATGCTCTTTGGACCTTTTCCAACCGAGTTCCTGGATATACAACACACTTCCAGAAGATCTAACTTGGGCTTTAAAATCCCACTGGCAGGGGAAAAAAAAATTCTGTATATGTTATGGGTTCAGAACACAATCCATTTGTGGGTTTGCAACTGAGGTGTTAAAACACTTCAGAAAAGGACAAAGACCGAAGTGCACGGGGTCTCATCAGACTGGAGCAGTACAGCTGAAACAAGACAGAATCCCACTTGAAGACCCTTGAGGCCTCCAGCCTTTCTCCTTGGATAACTCTGAAAGGCGTCCAGCGAGTTCCAATTTGGGCAGGGGTTTGTTTATTCTGCTTGGTTCAAATCAGGGCTACGGATCCCTAATGGTTTTCTTGTCCCTAAAGGTTTCCACATTTGGGCAAGATCTATGCTTTATGGAGGCTGGAGGAGGCCCTGCTCCCAGCCAGAGGGGCTGGGCCAATACGCCAAGAGCACTCAGATGCCTAGACTCCAGGAAAACGTTAGCAGCATCTACCCGCTGGCACGAGCCTGGAGATTTTCACAGTGGTGCTCTGTTGGTAGTAAAAATGCCTCCATTCTTAACCAACTGTAATTTTTATTACATTTCATTTTTCTCCCGGTGATGCTAAATGTTCAAGACTAGTCTTTTTCCCGTAACCACTGCCTTGTGCCAATGAAACTACACGGGCTCATGCCAGCTTCTGGCTCTTTATTCTGGGTGCACCACTCCTGATCTGGGAATAATCATTCGGGTTTGTGATTGCCACTCTCCTTCCTACAGAGGGTGACTGCCTCCAGGCTCTTGACCCCAACATGCTGCTTTGGTCTGACTTTCCTAATATTCAACCTGCTAAGAGCCTATGATGGCTCTCTAATGCTTTAGGCTCAGATTTTCACCTTGCTCTCAGAACTGTAAGCACACCTACCAAATTAACCTTATCTCTCATATCCGCCCGCTAGATTGTTGCGGAGAATCATTTCCTCATTGCTTCCTAGGCACTGCACTCATTCTGACCTTGGCACTTCATCTCACCTGCTTCTCCTGCTTGGAACAACTCCTGTGTCTCCCAGGGAGATCCCCTCCACCCCGAACAGAAGCCAGCTCAAAGAGAACCTGTTTGTGTTTGCAGCCCTTCTCCTCTTTGTCCAAACTTCCAGCCCAGTTTCCTAAACCTACCACCTGAAATCCTCTACAGCCCGTGCAAATCTCAGAATACAATCCAGGGGTCCCAAATGTAGACGTCTGCAGGGCCAGGCAGGTGCCAGGTGCAGGTGGGAAGTGTACGGAGCTGGTGTGTCTTATCTTGAAGGTTAGTGTGGGCCAGGCACCGGGCCAAAAGTGAATGGTGGCTGAGGACTGCCAGAGAAGCCAGAACTCTACATTTTAAGGCAAAATTCCCCAGTTTTTAAACTACTGCAGCTGTCAAAGAAAAACACATATAGCCTGGATTTGGGCCACAAGGGAGGTTTTGCTTCCTTGGTATAAAAAGTAAGATAGGACTTCCGCTCACAGTACTCACTGAGCTTGGCACAGGGTGGAGAGTGTAAGTCTCTGTTCCCGGAAGGGGACTGTCTTCGACTTCCCTCTCCAGGTCATATTAGGCTCTCTTCTAAACTTCTTGGAATACAGGTCTCAGAAAGTAGAGAGAGCTAGACTACTAGGCCATTCCGTACCTCCTCAGAACTACCACACACCAGCACATTAGCTGATACTATCTAGGTCTCTTTTTCAGAATAATCATTTATTTTCACATTCAATAGCTGTGATGATTTTAATGTAAATATGTAAATATTTTAATTTGGGGTACAAAAGAAGGGGTAGTGCAGGTGGGAGCATCTCTGGTTTATTTTTATCATTTTTTTGAAACACCGTGTGTTCACTTCTGCTTAAAACCCACTGATGGCTTACCACTGCTTCTAGGGATAAAGACAAAGGCCCTTAATAAGAACTGGTATTATCGGGCAATTTGTTTTGCCTCTCTGTGCCTTAGCTTTTTCATATGTAAAAATGTCGCCTTTAAATTAAGTAATACTTTAAAAACACTTGTCAGAACACCTTGCACACAGTGAGCACCCAAGACCCATTAGTCTTTGTCGTTCTGTCTTCTCCAGACCACTTTACATCCAAATCTCAAACCTGCCATACTTCCTTCTGCCACTGGGCCTTTGCACACACAATTTCTTCTGTCTAGAATACACTTCCAATCCTTCTTCTCTTAGTTTATATATGCTGAACCTTTAGTCCTTAGCTGAAACATCATTGCCTCAGCAAGGCTTTATCTGCTCAGGTCAAATTCCCCTTTAAGAGAATCTCACACAGTTAGGTCCCAATCCCTTGTAGCATGTATGAGGTTACATACATTTGTTTTTGTAAATACTTGATTCCCTACAGGTCTTTAAGCTCCATGTGGGTAGGAACAATGTCTGTTCTAATTCTTATTACCTACCAGTATTAAATAAATATTTATGAAGTAAATGAATTTTCACCACTAGTAGCCTCTTCCTGGTATGCTGGGGTATGATAACTATAGAGACCAGGCCTTCCCCAAGAATGAGCAGGAAATGAGGACTTCTCTCCTGGCTTGAGGGCTGGACAGTGAAGGTGTCCTCATCTCTATGCTCAGGAAAGAGACCCTAGGCCCTCCAAAGCAGGGCTAATGAAGAGGTTGGGGTGACCCCCTTCCTTCTTTCCCTCTTCTCTTTTCTCAACAACACTGTGAGCCCACTTTGCAGAGATCAGACCCTCAGAACCACTGGCCAACTGGCCTAGGGGTATGAGGGCACATGGGAATGACAGAAACAGACCAGCAAGAAATCATTTCATTGCTGTCCACCTCACTGTAGGCCACAGGATACCTCCCTCCTGGGCAGGACTCTGCTTTCTGCTACCTACCTTCTGTTGCACACTGAGCAGGGCTATGACCATCCCAAGTGATTTTTGTAAATGATGCATGAAGAACAGTCATTGCTGGTAAATTAACTTTTGATGCTGGTGATGCTCAGAGGAAGGCAGGAGGTGGCTTCAAATGTTTCTTCCTGGTGTTAGTACAGATACCTATGTATTAGCCTAGAGTTGTGTGCTTGTGTTCATTTGTTCATTCATTCACTCAACAAACATCTTCTGGGCCCCTTCTGTGTGTTGGGTGCTGTGTGGCTTTTTTTTGGTAGAGAGCAATATATCTGCTTGGCCCATTAGCTAACAGGAGTTTCTTCTCTTATTTGGTTGATTCTGTGCTGTGACTATTGGGAAGACCCCCATCTATCCTTATAGTACCCATATCAAAGAATGCTTGAGATATCCTTGAAGTCCTCAGATGTCTCTAGGTCAAGGAGGTGGAAGGTATGCAGGAAAATGATCAGTTTTGTAGTCAGATGGACCTGCATTCAAACCAGGGGTTCCATGTTGTACTTAGACACATATGTACAGAGAGAGAGAGAGAGAGAGAGAGAGAGACTGAATGGGAGAGCACCTAAATGGTTTACTAGTGGTTAAGAACTTGGATTTGGGAATCAGACAGGCTTGGGATCACATGCTGGGCTTGTGCCTACTAGCTGATCACCCCAGTTAAAAGTGTTTTGGTTCTAAACATGGTAGTGTATAAGTCCAGCTCTTGTGAGTTGCCAAGGTCTCTGAAACTCTGTGTATTCTCAGTTCCCCGCTTTTTTTTTTTTTTTAAAAGATTTTATTTGTTTGACAGAAACACAGTGAGAAAGGGAACACAAGCAGAGGGAATGGCAGCGGGAGAAGCAGGCCTCCTGCAGAGCAGAGAGCCCGATGAGGGGCTCGATCCCAGGACCCTGGGATCTGACCTGGGCCGAAGGCAGATGCTTAACGACTGAGCCACCTAGGTGCCCCTCTCAGTTTCCTTCTATGTTCCTCACAATCCACAGAAATATTTGTTTGAAATGGATTTTAGATGAGTCTGCTTATTAATGCAAAAACATGACTCTGGATATACACAGGTAAAATACCCACCAATGCTACCAAGGGTGTTTCTGGTGATTGTGAAATTCACAGGGTAAGTCTCAGAGGGGCTGAAGCATACATTTGTTCTCACCCTTCATAGAATTGCTTGTGGGATTAATATTATAGGAATCATGTTTTTAAAAGTTTGAGGTCATGATGAAACAGAGTTAAAAGACTTGAAGTACCAAATACATACTTCTAGTTGGCAAAGTATTTTAGACTTTCTTGAAGATGATAAAATATCTTCTGTTAGAATCCAGTTCATTGAAGACAAAATACTCTTAAAATGCCCTCTCAACCACTTTAACTGTATTACTAATTTATGATTTCTAGGGTTTAAGACCCAATCCCATAGAAGTTTAAATAAGACTCAGACTGTCTTGAGATATTCCCTTTTTTTCCCTTTTAAATATTTACTACTGACCCACATGTTATTATAAACAAATTATAAGCATATTCCATTATGTTCTATAACTGTTCCCATGGATGAGAAGTTTCATTTAAAATGAGTCTTTGTTCTTTAAAAGAATAAGTAATCCAAAAACACTCAAAAGGTTACATTTACTGTAAAAATCTCAATTTTATGTATCTTGATAAAAATATATAAATTTTAATTTGAACACTAAATTCCATACCAATCATAGATTTTAGACATGGCTCCTAATCCCAGGTATAAATGCTTTGCATCTTTTCCACTCTGGAGGGGAGAGAGATGCTATCAACAGAGAATGAAGTAGAGACAAAGGAAGTTTCACCATAAAGGTGAGAGCTTGTTTTCCTTAATGAAATAGGGCTTCACATTTCTCCAGGCTCCTAAATGGTTTTAGAAACCTCAGACTTCCTTCCAGATGGTATAGGAACTTCCCTCTGAGCCTCTACAGCCTGTGCTTAATTCAACTATAACATTTACACCAAAAACTGCATGTTTATCTGTCCATCTCCTCCAATAACAAGTGAGTTCCTTGAAAGTTAAGACTATATCTATTCACTGTTTTATCCTCAGGACAGAGCACAGGGCTTTAAACACAGTGGATGCTCAATAAATATTTGTTAAGTAAATAAATGAGTGAAAAAATGACCTGTTGCATGGGTCCTAAGGAAAACCTAACTAAAGACTCTACATAGGGGCGGCCCCCAGCCTGTAGATACCTCTTTTTAAGTGTCCCTTAAGATGCTACTTCTCTGGGTCCACAGCCATGGAAACATGGAGGGTGTCTCTCTCAGGGTGCATCTGTGACTGAGCTAAGAGCAGAGTGCTTGAATTAAGAATGGGGGAGGGCTGGCATTCCAGGGTGGCAGCAATCATGACCACCATCCTCCTCCTCAGCATCAGCATCATTACATTTATTGAGCACATATTAAGTGCCAGCTGCTAGGCTAAGTTCTTTATATACATTATCTCATTTAATCCTCCAAATGTTGTACTCTTACTTTTATTTTATAGATGCTGACTCGAGAAAGAAAGTCACCTACTGGGCACCTAGTGAGTGGCTCAGTTGGTTAAGCAACTGCCTTTGGCTCAGGTCATGATCCTGGAGTCTCAGGATTGAGTCCCGCACCGGGCTCCCTGCTCAGCAGGGGGTCTGCTTCTCCCCCTGACCTCTCCCATCTTATGCTCTCTTTCTTTCATTCTCACTCTCTCTCTAATAAATAAAATCTTTAAAAAAAAGAAGTCACCTATTCAAGATAATGTGGTATTGAAATCAAGTCTTAAATCCAAGACATAAAGATGCTCACATTGCATTTCTTTAAATCATGAAACAACTCAGAGGCTGACAGTCCAATCAGGACAAAGAAGAGCTCAAAATCACAATTGTCTTATTCACTCTGAGCCCCTCTCCCCATCCTACTTCAACAAAGACTCTGCTCCTCCCCTCTCTGTATTCTCATTTGAATGGGAGCCCCATATGGTCTTCTGTAT
>CM053617.1:42648521-42705787 GCA_028646535.1 Procyon lotor | reverse complement strand
CTGGCCATTTGCAATGATGTGGATGGAACTGGAGGGTATTATGCTAAGCGAAATAAGTCAGTCAGAGAAAGACAATTATCACATGATCTCTCTGATATGAAGAACTTGAGAGGCAAGGCGGGAGTTTGTGGGGGGGGTGGGGCAGAGAAATGAAACAGGAAGGGATGGGGAGGGAGACAAACCATAAGAGACTCCTAGACTCAAGAAACGAACTAAGGGTGGCTGGGAGGTGGGAGTGGGGTAGGGATAGGGTGGCTGGGGTGTGGACATTGGGGAGGGTATGTGCTGTTAAGTGCTGTGAAGTGTGTAAGCCTGACGATTCACAGACATGTACCCTGGGGCAAGTAATACATTATATGTTAATAAAAATTAAAAAAAAAAAAAAAGAATCAAGGTGTTGGCAGGGCCATGCCTCCTTTAAGACGCTGGTTAGAATCCTCCCTTGCCTCTTCCCAGCTTTCAGTGGTGGGTGGCTGTCTTCGACGTTCTGTGGCTTGTGGCTGTGCCACTACATTCTCTGCCTCCATCACCACATGGTACTCACCACAGTGTGAGTCTGCTTCTATGTCTCTTCTCTTCCTCAAACAGGGAAAGCCAGCTGCTGGGCTTGGGGCTCCCTCTCAACTGAAAATGATCTCATCTTCATTTGAATACAGCTGCAAAGACCCTATTTCCAAATCAGGTCACATTCATAGGTACTCGGGTTAGGACTTCAACATACCTCTTTTGGGGTATACACATCAACCCATGGTAAGGACTAAATGAAATAATGCAGAAGGAGGGCTTGTTGCATTGCCTGGAACATGGTATGGACTCAACCTGCTGCCTAGATTCAAGTACTCACACTACTCCTGACTACCTGCATACCTAAGGGCAAGATTCCTAATGTCTCTGAGCCTCAGGCTCCTCATTAGCAAACAGTACCTCCCTCACTGGACCATGAATGGCTTTCAATGCAATTACACAGGCAAAGCCCTCAGAGCAGTGCCTGGCACCCAGCAAGAACTAAGTAATGTTAACAAGCAGTGTATTGTAATTCTACCCAACCCTAACGCACCCCTACACCCAATTTTCTCCTTACAAATGGAGGAATTTAAAATGTCAAAGATAACAGTAATGGGGGTGACATCTTGAAAAAAACTAAAAAAAAAAAAAAAAAAAGTAATAAGTAATTCCTCTGCCTGACCCTTCTTCCTCTTCAAAATATAGATAACTGTTTTGACTACGGAAGCGTCTTGTCTCCAGTGACATTTGAGGTATGTGACTTCACCCTCCCCTGATACTTTGGAAGCACCCCCTGGTTATAAGCAGGGGTGCAGAGACAGAGTCCTCAGTTACACCGGGCCATGAAGTGACATCCTTGGGTCACATGCGTTGCTTTACTCTGAGGTTACGCTTGGGTGTGGAGTCATACTCTTCGGTCACATCTGAGCATGTTTAGGTCACACCTAGACGTGGAGTCATTCCTGGGTCACACTTAGGCTTAGTGTCACAATCCTGGATGACACCTGACTACTGTGGACCCAAGGCATAGGGCTTTGTCCTATACCCACCAGACTTACTGACCCATGAGCTATAGACCCAACCATCCACTGAAGTGCCCAGCACTTCATAAATCTCTTAGTGGGTAGTAAGGGCTACCTCAGTAGACCTAAAACCTAATATTACATTTTCGCTGGAGTGAGAAATATTATTGCTCAAGTTGAAGATTTCCAGATGTAATCCCTTACATTCTTCCCAGAGGTGACACAGCACTGGGCCACAGTGAATGAATACTTTCTAGTTGATTAACTGGTACAGAAACATACCGCAAATTACATAAAGCATACTTTTAACCACCAAGAAAACAATTTCAAGGCCACAAAACTAATATATTAGTCAGAGGATTTCTTTAAATAAACTTAAATCTGGGAATTAGAAGTATGCATATGCCTTCCCCTGCTTGGTAAGCACGTAAAGGGTAATTGTTTTGATTATGAGGAAGTCAACGAAGACAGCCTTTATAAACTAAATTATTTATGAGGTACAGTCACATAGTTCTAATATGTAAGTGTGCTCTTATTACAACTTCTTGTTTTTATCCCTCAAGGTATTAATTTTAGAAAAATACACAAATAGAATATCCTTATTGCAATAAAAGAAAAATTTATTAGACTTTTCTATCAGGAACAAAAGGCTATCTACTTTTAATAAGAATATTAAATATGTAAAGCACTTTTTGTTTTCATGTTAATATTCTATTTACACTCTATATATGACCAATGACTTTAAGATAGTTATTCTTTACATATACATACACAAATTCAAACTGGTTAAAATGAACAGTGGAGTGTTCTTCTCTACCATATAATTTAAATATGAATAACTAAGCTTTGTCCTGGTTATATGTAAATACTTAATCCTTTAATTTACAAACTTAGCAACAGCTTGAGAAGGAAAAATTGAGTTTAATGTACCAAATTTATTATATTGGCTGGTACAATATACACATTTGAAAACATTTAGCTGCTTTCTAATGAAAAATCCTTTCCCTTACCACTATTTCTTTCTAGTTTTACTATCAGAGTTTTACATTAATATAGCAATCTCACTTTTTTCTCTCCCTTTTTACTTTATCTCGCTTTTGTAATTTTCAGTAGAGAGTACACTGGAGGAAAAAAAAGGAAACAAAAGCAGGCAATGGGTTTAGAAAACCTCCTGATTATTGATGCCAGTACTTCTTTTGACCAATTCTTTTGATTAGGAGTTGATCCTGAGATCCCAGCAAGGTTAATGGGGAGGGGGAGAAAGGGACCCAGACTGGAATTAGATGGTGTAAGTGCTCCATTTCCCATTTTGAGACAGCACACCTTTGTAATCCAGGACACCCTTGCTAATCAATGCTTCGTATCAGAAAATGTTTCTTGTTTTTTGGCAAACTTTTGACTTCATAGACAGACCATCCTTGGTGGTCCTGAAGGCAGAAAACCAGGAATGTTTGTATCCTGATTGCCAGCTGTCTTTCTAGAGTCACCTGTATCATCGGAGGTGTGGAAGCCCAATGAGATATTGAAGAATCAGCAGAGCCCTGTGGTCTGTGGTGAAGTTGCAAGGCTGCAGAACTCTGGCCAATCAAGCCTTGAGTCCCCAGTTCCTGACGTGTGACCGCCTTGCTACTCTTTAACAACTGACTGGACCTTTTCTCTTCCTATTCTCACCTACTGCAGGCTGCTCCAACCCTCATCTTGTAATCACAACCACTTCCACAAGATTGGCTGACTTGTGTCCCCTTCAGAGGTTCACATGTAAAGCTGTCTGCTTTCATATTTCTTTTTCTACAACCTGGATTCTAACATCATAATAGGCCTGGGACCAAAGACCTACATAACATCTTCCTCTTCCAAAAAATTTGGGGGGGGGGCGGCGAGGGAGTATGTATGTATAAATACATACAAAATGTAGCATCTTAACCACTTTTAAGTGTATATTTCAGTGGCATTAGATACATTCACACTGTTGTACAGAACTCTTCACCTTGTAATATGGAAACTCTATACTCATTAAGAATGACTCCCCATTCCCCGTGCCCCACCAGCTCTTGGTCTCTATGATACTGACTGTTTTAGGTGCCTCATATAAATGGAATCAAAGAGTACTTGTCTTTCCCCTTCCTTTTTCTCTACCTTTCCCAACTCTCTTTAACCTACTTCAAACATGACCTCTCTCATGGGAGAAGTCATTCTTTTTAGATCTCTTCCTTACCCTTTTCCTCTGGGGGAAAAAAAATTAAATCCTGCCTGGGCTCTCTTCCCTTCTTCTCTCCATTTATAAGCCTCTATTTAAAATTTAAAAGGGGGGGACTACTAAGAGAATAATTTTCTGATTCTTTCATATAGGTACGAGTTTTGAAATGTGATTAACCATATAAGAAAACAAGAAATGTGATTAACCATACAAGACATACATCTAAAATCTCTAAAATGGCCAGAAGTCCTTTTCAAAATCTTCATAAAAGTTTCAATTTAACTCTATTCATCTTGATTAAACTTATTTCCCTTAAGCAAGAAGTATCTTTTGACTCATTTGTATTGCTTTCTCTTTGGAGGCTGATTCTCAGTATTCCAGTAATAGTGTTTGAAGAGAATAAAGAGAATATACTTCCTAGGGAAGTAAGATTTCAAATTTCAACTGAAATTTCAATTTCAACCAAATCACGTTTAATACTGTGTCTCTAGGCAAGTATTCTCAGTTCCACACAGCCCCTGAGAAATGAACTTCTGGAATACAAGTTATTTATAAAATGGGGACTGAGTCCATGCTATATACTTCCCAGAGATTTTCATTAGCAATACAGAGCTGAAAGCTGTCCGCCAACTCAATACCACAGGACACACAGTGAACAATGAGAGAAGCTGACAACCGGGTCACAGCACCAGCATGTCCTCCAGACCCCTGCTGGAGTATAGGGCCAATAGAGTTCAAGACCCAACTAGTCAATAGGCCTAACCTATAGATTCTATAAACATTCTATGATCCTGAACACCTGTATGGTTTTTTGGATGTATTTTCTTCCACTGCATGTTCAAGAAACATGGTTCACTATGGCGCATATAGACTTTGAAGAGCCCATGGGAGAAGGCACTGAAGTTGGAGAAGTTTTCCAAGAGAACAAGTCAGAGCTACAGAAGTAAGCCTGGAGCAGAAGCTAACCAGCTAATTGTATTGTTCAGTAGAAGCTACTTACAGAGGGACATCAAAAAGCATTAGAGAGTTATAAAACAGAAAGTTAAAGAAAATACCAACTCTTTTTTTTTTTTTTTTAAAGATTTTATTTATTTATTTGACAGAGACAGAGATCACAAGTAGGCAGAGAGGCAGGCGGGAGCTGGGGGCGGGGGAAGCAGGCTCCCCGCTGAAGAGAGAGCCTGATTTGGGGCTCCATCCCAGGGACCTGAGATCATGACCTGAGATCATGACCTGAGCCAAAGGCAGAGGCTTTAACCCACTGAGCCACCCAGGCACCCTGAAAATCCCAACTCTTGCATAAATTGCCAATTTAAAGATAACACATTAGCTGATGGTCCAATGAATCTCTGAGCTGGGAATGCTGATTAAGAAGTTCTGATCTGGGGGCATCTGGGGGGTCTAGTCGGTTAAGTCCCTGACTCTTGGCTTTGGCTCAGGTTGTGATCTCAAGGTCGTGAGATCAAGCTTGATCTCGATCATGGTCAGTGCGGAATCTGCTTGGGACTCTCTCTCCCTCTGCCCCTTTCTCCCCATCTCTCTAAAATAAATAAATAAATCTTTAAGATAGAAGTTATGATCGAACAGGGAAGTACAAATAGCAATTGAGATCAAGTTACTATCAGGGCAACAGACATGCTAACCAGCAGCCTCCTTTTTTCTCCCCAAAGGTCTGTGTAGGACTAGAGGCAGCTGCCTTGGTCAGGGAGCCTAGAGATCCATCCCTTTGCAATTAATGGAGATGAAAGAAAGTGGCTTTTATGGACTTTTGTTTGTTTGAGGTCTCATGTTTTGGGCCAAGCCATTTGTCACAAAGAACATTAACTCCCTCTCTAAACTCTTTGAACTATTAGAGCTACTTTCACGTTATTTAGCACTTAACTCTCTCCAGTCTCATATTATTCTTTGAATACTTGGCACACACAAATTTAGCCTCCTCGTTGGGATCATAAACAACCTAAAGACAACTAAATTGACTTGCACTTCATTAGAATCTCCAGGGTACCTAGATGGCTTAGTCAGTTAAGCCTCTGCCTTCAGCTCAGGTTATGATCTCAGGGTACTGGGACTGAGTCCCATATCAGGCTCCCTGCTCAGTGGTAAGCCTGCTTCTCCCCCTCGTTCTATCCCTCCTCCCTGGTCATTCTCTCTCTCTCTCTCTTTCTCTCTCTCTCTCTCCCTCTATCTTTATCTCTATCTCTATCTCAAATAAGGAAAAAAAAAATCTCCCATATACCTAAACATGGCTGGGCATGGATGGAGTATCTAACAAACATAAGTTGATGGACTCATAGGATGAGGTCCTCACACAGAGTCACAAGCCTTAATGCGACAATAACTCCACATATCAATCTCAGCCAAACTTCCCAAGAAGTTTGGAGAACGGAAGCTTGGTAGTCACCAGGAACCACCACAGGGTAGAGAAATCCCGAGTCCTGTGCACAGGGGAAACTGCTTACCACCTAGAGACTACAAGCTCTATGACAGCAGGAACTGTGTTTTTTTCCCCTACCTAGCACCAAGTACCTAGTAGTGGTTCAGAAAACATATACATTTCAGAATAACACATAACACATCTCAGAATAAATGAAAAACACATGAAACCCTTTGATCTCTTGGATTAGTGTCCCCACACCTTGTGTTTTCCTTCATTCATCATTTATCACCAAGCTGCAAAAGTTAAAATGACTCTAGAAAGCAAACCAACATGGTACCAGCATGGTATCCACATGGTCCCCAGGGAGGTGTGTACTTGCTCTTGGGCCTGCCCAGGGTGTGTGTGGTAGGGAGGGGGACAAAGGTCACTGGCCTGCTAGGCACAGGTCTGGGGCTTGCTGTGGAGGGACAATAGCTGCTCTCCTTGAAAGAAATGGCCAGATGTCAGATGAAGCTCTTGGCAGCCCCCAGGCAGTGGAACATTGCTCTGCATGGTTCCTGTCTGGCTGGCAGCTTCCTTCCAGGGAAGGCTGCCAAGCGGGTTGTGACTGTGTGCAGTGCACGGCTCTCTAAGGTTCTTTGGTGCACTGCCATTTCTGACCTGCCTCTCTGCTACTCGTGGGAAGTAGATGGGAAGTTCTGGTGTTCGGGGACCCCATTTCCCATTGGCTTTCATTTTTTAGCAGGATGCCTAACTATCCTGCTTTCTAAGATAGAAGTCATTGGAAGATGGCCTTTAGCTTTTCTGGTCAACACGAATCTACTGATTCTGTGTGGGAAGAACTACATTTTGCTCTGTTCCATATCATGTTGGTTTTCACTTGGGACCACATGACCACACTTGTTTACAAGCATCTCATCACAGTAATCTACATCTGCCATAGACTACCACTAGGAGAAAGCTTCTGTCTGAATAATTTTTTAAAATTAAAGATAGTCTTGTAACCATTTACTTCTTTTGAAAAAGAAATGTTAAAATCTTAATGCTTATTATTTGGAATGTCTATAGCTTAAAGGATTTTGATAAAGGACTACCTTTTTTTTTTTTTTTTTTTTTTAGTAGTTTACTAAAGTGGCAACCATTATTTAAAATTGCCAATAAGTAAACTCAATTTTCCATCAGGAGATACATAACTGTCAATTTAAATTCCTTTCTGCACTGAAAGATGAAAAGTTAAAAGTGACATTTCAGACATTACCTTTTAGCATCATTCGTCCGGTGGATCCTCCAAAAGTACTGAGTAGGCCACTTCTTGCTCCCAAAGACGTGGTCGCTTCTAGGAGAGAACCTGTGATGTACTGAGATATGGACGTCCTCTGGAGGGTGGCACGGTACTCACATACGGTGTTTCGGACACACTGCTTTACGCATGGACCAGCGCTAATCCTTTCATGGGCTGTCTCGGAGGCCGGGAGCTTTGTGAAGACATGGAGAAGAGATCCAATTGTATTTTCTATTTCTTCTCCCCTTCTCACTGCATTGTAGATCTGTGAATAGCACAGAGTACAGGAAGTATTAATCTAGTTTCTTAGAAAAGCAAATTAGTTTGTTGACAAAATGCCAGGATGACTTATTAAGAAAGAAGCCTCAGTCGCTCTAAGCGCAAACACTCTTGAGCACCGGACTCATGCATTAACCTGAACATTCTACAGACACCATTTATTTGGAAAAGCTCTGTGCAGTTATGAAATCGGCCATTCAAACAACCCTGCTATCAAACAGAGCACTTACAAGTTGTTCCAACCAAAAATATATTCAGCTCGAATTTCTCTACCTCCTCCCTAGCCGAGTGACAAAGTCAAACCTTCCCTTTTTGTCCTTTTGGATTCTCCTGAGTGCCTGACTGTCCCAGGCCTGTCTGCCTCCAAGGAAGATTTGAGCCTGGCATTCATGAGAAATCTTTTCTCCTTGCTCAAACTGCAGTGAGGATGAGAAGGTCAGGGGAAGAAATTCTATATTTCTCTCTTGGGCATAATCCTTCAATCCATCAGCTTGGTGTTCAAAGTCTTTGTTTGAATCCTTTTTTCCTCTTCATCCTGTTTCACCTCCTACATCCGATGAGTTGACAGATCCTGCCCACTCTTCTTGCTCTGTTTCTGTCACCATCCTGATTTCCTCTCCCCTTTATCACCTGAATACACCAAGAATTATCTCAAGGAGACAGCACAGTTAGGACAGGTTCCCAGTCATAATTCTAATATAGTTGTTCAACATGCATTTACACAGATCCTGCTCTGTGGGAGGCTGTGCACTGAAAGATGGGGGGCAGGCACAAGGAGCAGGCACACCTCCTGTGCTGAAAAGCTGCACAATCTAATTTAGAAGATGGGGCCTGAAAATTATGAGGTCTGACAGTCTTGCAGGGAGGGTCTGGGTTTTGTGAAGGTCTCTGGGAAGGCTGAGACTTCTGGCTAGTATATAAAGAACAAGGGAAGAAATACAACATGGGTGAGTTATTTGAGTTTTCTGATAGTGGAATTAAAGTTTACTATACTGTGCTGTCTCCACCTTGAGCACTTTGCCTTGTCATTCATTCATCAAATCAACAAGTGGTTATTTTGTATTTATATACCAGTTATGTGTCAGGTCCAGGTAAATAAGATAGCTTTTCCCCGCAGAGAGTTCAAAGTCTAGTAAGGGAGACAGACAGATAAGCAAAGAGTTCATAGTAGGGTGAAAATGGAGGTCAATCCCTCTAGGGACATCAATGAGTACCCAAGGAAGAAAAGACCCTCACGTGTCCTCCAGGCTGTGCATGTGCCCCTGTGATGCTGCACACTTCAAATCTCGCCCTAACCAGGACCTACCGGCTCTCAAGAGGACACCCATTGAGCTGTGCTAGGTCCTTAGGAGACCCTAGACTGTTCCTAGAACACCCCTGATATTCAAACTGCACTGACTCTAATTAGATTTCTACTCTGCCTTCCACAGCCTACTGATAGATACTTGCCACCTGAAGGAAGAGTGTGGATTCTTGAGTTTTAATTCTCTGTCATTAAATTTCTGGTGGCCAGTGTGGCCATGGAGATGTGCTGACAGAAAGAGCCTAGGCCTTGGGGTCAAGAAGTGGGTTGTATGGCTGGATCTGCCTTGACCAGCTAAAGAGAGGGTCATAAACATGAACAAGCTGAATGTTTAGAGAAAGCTTGCTCTTCAGTAAAGTGGGGATACTAACGCCCCTTCTTAGGGACATTGTGGGATTCACCAAGACCATACATGTAAAGTGCTCAACCTAGTGTCTACAAATGGCACTCATTACTATTGGGCAAGAAGAGAGTGGATTCTTCCATCCTCAAGGAATGGCAGGTGCTTGTAAAACAACAGAGCACAGTCTATGAAATTCACCGTGATGGGGTTGTACCCTTGCTCTTATGTGCTGCTGGATAATATCATCCTAACCTTCTTTGGGTGTATTGCGAGGGCAAACTGGGGTTGAGAGTTGCAGAGCTCAGGACATGCCTTTCTTCTTTCAGTTCTGAATCGTACAGGCAATATCCAACACACTAAGTCTCAATGAATCCTTAAGAAGTTAAAATACTCCAAAAGTTCAGAGAAAAGAACATACTGTGAGAAGTCTTCTGAGGAAAGCAGATTTGAGCTATGCCTTGGAAAATAGGCATGGCTCTGATCAGAGCAGCTGGGGGAGGCAACTCACATTGTAAGCAAGGGTGAAGAGGCTGGAAAACAGAAAATGCCCTAAGGACAGTGAGCAGAGCTGGGTATTTAGAGCAGAGAATGAGTGTAGGGCATAACTGGGAATCAGAAAGGTCAGCCAGCCTGATAAAGGAGAGCCTTGAATGTCAGGCAAAGAGGTTTAATCCATCAGAGGTAGGGAAATCTTCACTTTTTTTGGTTTATTTATTTTTATCAGAGGAATGATGCTAAAAGGGTTTTATTTTACAAAGATTAAAATGCTGATGGTTCTTAGTTACTAATGGGTTTACCTATTACCTACTTTCTTTACACACTGAGTTGCTCCCTTGGCTCACCATGCCTCTCTTGTTACCTTCCGCATTCCAGTCTCCACAGCACTCCTTCAGAGATTCCCAGTGGCTCATTCAGTACCTTACCCTGCTTTCCCTCAATGTTTTCCTCAGATCATTAGATCTAGAGGGACTATAGGAAATAAGGACTTGATCACTGAAACACTCAGCACCTATTTTTCCTTTTGAAGATTTACATTGCATATTAGGATATTAAAGACAATGAAAAGGGTCAGAATAAAGAACTCCATTTTATTTTGTTTAACTGAGTGTTTGGAGTATTTCTCATGTTACTTGACCATGGATTTCTTTTCTTTTTTTTTTTTAAGAACACATTCTGTGAACGTAGTGTTGTATCAAATAATTTACTCGAGTCAAGTGGCCTTTTCTTATTCTCTTCCTTGACTTCTGTGAAATCCCTGAAAGAGCCAATCATCCATCTTTCCTGAAATCTTGTCTCTCTTAATATCTTACTGCTCCATCTCTGCCTTATTCTTTCTTTTTATTTTTTTTAAAGATTTTATTTATTTGACAGAGAGAAACACAGTGAGAGAGGGAACACAAGCAGAGGGAATGGTAGCGGGAGAAGCAGGCTTCTTGCCGAGCAAGGAGCCCGATGCGGGGCTCGATCCCAGGACTCTGGGATAATGACCTGAGCCGAAGGCAGACGCTTAACAACTGAGCCACCCAGGCATTCCACTCTCTGCCTTATTCTATGGCTCCCCTTCCTCCGTGGCCTTGGGAAGAGCTGTAATGCAATAGAGATGTGCCAATCAGTGCCTCATGTAGGGGGGTGACATATTGGCTGGCCATGGGTCAGATTTATCAAAAGACCTGTTTGATCTGACACACGGTGTTTTAAAATCAGGACAGTGGGGGCACCTGGCTGGCTCAGTTTGCAGGGCAAGTGACTCTTGATCTTGGGGTCATGAGTTTGTGCCCCACAGTGGGTGTCAAGATTACCTAAATACATAAATAAATCTTTAAAAAAATCAAATCAGGAAAGTTAACATACACGTTTGAAGTTACAGCATTTCCTAAAAACTGGAACAATCTGGCAACACTGAACATTCCCATGTGGTGTCAAGTGGCTGGACCTTTCCCTGTTACCTGGGGCATGAGTTCTCCAGTCAGCCTCAGTCCCCACCGGTCTCTACTGGTCACATATTGCTAATATGTGGTCACTATTAGTGTCTAAGTGTGTGATCCATGCCTTAATAGGATACAAACACAGCTGTAGCTATATACAATAAACTAAGCTCCCCCAACCTGTACTGAGCTCCCCCAACATGTCCTGTGGTGGATCTTCCCTTTGCCTGTTGCCAAGGACACACAGAGAAAGTCATCGCCTCTGCTCTCAAGGGATGTTGTAGTTTATCTCCAACATATGTAAATGTTATGCATATATTAAATAACTGACTGCCATCAGACACTTGTTTTCAAGTCGTCGAACTTCTCTGAAGAAATAAAGATGAAGAGTTCTAGAGTACTCTCCCCCACCATTGCTAACACTCCACTAAAACCAAAAAAGAATGGTTCTACCAAGATCTGGACCAACACATTCTAGTCATACCAATACTGGGTAAGTTTTAATAAGAAACCTGCTGGAAGGCTGAAACATGGAAGAAGTGCTGGTAGATATGGCAATGCTCAGGGAACATGTTAAAATCAAGCTATAAACACTTACTAGATCATCCACTTACAAAAAAAGAAGCAACCATGGAAAGTCCCACATATATAAAGTAGGAAGAGGGTGTAATATAGAACAGTCATTATAAATGTGGCTCTGGAGTGTTGGTTTGAATCCTAGCTCTCCTACTTCCCAGCTGTATGACCTTGGATAGGTTCTTTGTCATTCTGTGCCTCATGTCCTTTTCTCCAATGTGGGAATATAATAGTATCTGCCTCATAAAGTTGAGTTAAGGATTATAAGCTTTTATAAGTGTAACTGATTTGAACAGCACCTGCCACTTAGTAAATGCTCAACAAATATTGTTTTTTACAATGATGACAACAATGCTGATTGTGGTAGACTGTAAAAAATGGCCATAAATTATTTTCCTCACTGATTCTGAGCCAGGCCTGTGATTTGCTTAACCAATGGGAATTTAACAAATGTGACGCATGCAAAGTCTTCAAAAATACTTGTGCATTTGACCTTGCTCTTTCTTGTTGCTTTTGGGAACTCTGCAACAACCAAAGAAGCCAGAACTAGCTTGCTGGAAGATGAGAGACCATGGCCCAGTCACTCCTGTCACCCTGGCAAATAGCCTGCCAATAGCCAGACACATGATAAGGCCATCCGAGATCCTAGATCATCCAATTGCCAGTCCAACTGCCATCATAGATACATGAGAGAGCCCAGCAGAGTCTCCTGATAGACATGGGGAACCACACAGCCAATTCACAGAAACAGGAGCTAAATAAATGATTGTTGTGAAAGTCACTAGGTTTTGGGAGTGCTTTGTTACAAAAGTCAACTGATACAATGATGGTGTGTTGGGCACAACAAGTATTAACTTGCATGAGATTTGAATCCACACACCAACCCTGTGAGGTTGATTTATTTTGCAGATGGAGACAGTAAGCCTAGAGAGGTGGAGAAATACAGCCAACTTCACCCAACTAGTAAGAGGCTGAGCCAGGAATGAAATCTGGTTTGTCCAGCTCTGCGGTACTAAACTTGGTCACACCAAAAGCCCAAACACCGGGATTCAAGAAAATATTATTATTTGGCAAGAGGTTTAAGTGATGTTTCCATTGTTGTTATTGTTTTGATTCATGATAATTTCTTTCATGGTCACCCTAAACTACTTTTGAAAATAGGCAAGTTATGACTAATGAATGGCCAAATATGTTTCTTTTATATGGAGATTTATAGTTTTAAATTACAAGGTAAAAAAAAAATACACAAACTTTATCTCATTCAATTAATGTGATAATAAAGGTGCTGATAACTAGACAGACCACCACCTGTATGGGCCAATATCTTTTTTGAGATAAAATCAACATGTCACAACACGGCATCTAAGCTTGCCAAACATGTATGTGTCCATTCATTCACTCAACAACTGATTTATATTTATTAAGCACATACATTGTGGCAAGCCCAATTACTGGGTATCCAACAGTGAGCAAGAAGAACTTTACTTTAGTGTGGAAAGTGGTCAATAACTATGTTGATAAAAAATATTAATACATTTAGTTGATTAAAAATTGCAGACTATTATACAGTCAAGATATATTTTGGATATAGGTTCCACAGGACTTGCTAAAGTGTTGGGAATGAGAAAAGGAAAGGAGTCAATGTTTCTATATTGGGTCATTGTTAAGTTCTTAGAGATTTAAGATTTACATAGATAACTACATAGATCAATGTTGCAAACAGCAACCCCCCCCATGGCTCCTGTGTGGATTGTGAGTGGATCTTTCCCATGGGCGTATACTACTTCCATTATGCCAAGTACTACCTTCAGGCAGGATGACATGGTATTATGAACTTACTTGCAGAAAAGTAAATAATGCTTAGACAACACTTAAGAAAACATTTACATTCCTTATGACTCAAGAAAGAGGGATGCCTTGTAGAAACCAGCACTGGCACATGGAGTTCAGAACTAAAACAAAATAACAGAAACATCCAAGACTGAGGAGAGCTGGGGGAATTCAGATGGAGAGATAGCCAAACATTTTGGTGCACAGAAAGGCATGAAGTAGCCAATACACCACAACCATCACACTCACCCAGGAGGGAAGCTTCTTTCTCTACACAGCCACAAAGACCTTGGTCTTAATTTGACTTCTAATGGGGTCAAAGAGGGTACTGGTCAAGGGGAGTCAATTTCGTAACTTACTCTGTTGCAAAAGCTATCTTTCTGGGGTCAGAGTTATTACGAGAATTATTATTATTCAGAGAATTATTATTATTATTATATAATAATAATAATTATTATTATTATTCAGAGAATTACGATGTTTCTAGATTTGATGGCATATCTTCTAAAATTTTTCAACAAGAAGAAAGCTTGTTATTAGGGGTCCATCGACTCAATAATGCTTGTAATCACTGCAACGTTTACTGAGTGCTTAAAATGAAGTAGGTACTTCATTTTATACATACAGCCTGTCCCTACCTCTCACCTGAAAACCAAGTTCTAAGAAATGACTCATGGTTATTATATGCTGGGAGGGTGAAAATTGGATATGACATCTTTATCTCAATTTGAGATGTTAAGCCTCTATAAAACTTAAGTATAGCCGTAGATATTTTTAAAGCCATAATAAAAAGAAAATAAATTTTCTGATAGTTTTGAATATTTTATATTTTGAACTGTTTGTGCCATGCAATGGTGTTGACTCTATGCAAGTAAAATATTCTATGTCTTGGGAGAAAAAAAAACTTTTGTCCTTTGTAAAAATCACAGCATATACTTTAAAGTGCTTTTGAGATTGAATTTTGGAAATTTATTAATTTGCAAGATTATAACTTATATTTTATTTAAAACTTATTTACTGTATTTCTACTTAATAGATTATACAAATGTTTATGTATTGATCAAAGAGTGAATTATTGTAGAGGCATAATTTATAATATTTAAAATATAACTCCTTAAACTAACCTTTTTGTGAAAAAATGATGAATGTTTTTATGAAAAAATATTCGGGGTTTTAAATGTTTGACTTTATAGTTTTATTTAAATAAATGATTCAGGGATAACAAAAAAAAAAAAATGAAGTAGGTACTGAGCACTGAGCCATGATGTCATTGAAATTTCAGAACAGCTCCAGGAAGAGGTATTACCTCTGTGCACCCAGTATGCACACAGCTAGGACTTAGCACCAAGGATTCTTTTTGTCTCTCAGCCAGAGCTGCTAACCAGTTAGAGAATCCTATACTATAGTTGTCAAATTACTTTTCAGAGGGACAATTGTATTAACAATCCTTTCTTCTCTGTTCATTGTCTGTCTCCATCTACAGTATCAGCTTCATGAGGATTTTATTTCTTTTTTCATTGCTCTATCTCCAGTGTTTGGCATTATAGCTTCTCAATAAGTTGATTAAATTAATGAATGTCTCTATTCTATATCTTCTCCAAGAACTTGGCTAGAGTCCTCCAGTTTTTTGGACATGAATCTATTGGATACATCCGAACTATAGGTGATATGGTAATGTCACTTGCGTTTGCTGAACAAGAGTCATGGAAATCACATAGAAATGGCATGAAATATTTACAAAGTATCCAGAATAGCTGTATCGCAATAAGGCTCCTAATTGCTACCAACCAGAGGTGGCCTGCTCTGAGAAATTTACCAACAGTATACTATTATTCTATTATCATTTGCTGATTGAGAATGCTTAATCAGATCTATTCTCCATCCCGATTCTTCAAGAAAATGATGATTTGGAAATATTGGGCTTAAAAAAAAACAGGATCTGGATTTATATATTGACTCTCCTAATTCATTTTAATTCAATGAATGTTCTTTAACATAAAGGGGTCAGCCAACATTATCTCCAATTATCTTAGTGCCATTATTCAGTAACCTACGCTTCCTCGCCTTCTTATGGGAGATGGAGCATATTAACCTTAATTCTGACCATCATTATTTTCTAATACAGTGCATAGTAAGGGTCTCCATCTTCTTTTTTTAGCTTATTTATTTATTTATTTATTTGAAGGTGAGAGAGTGCACAGAATGGGTGGAGGGCTAGCAGAAAGAGGGAAACACACACTCTGCTGACTACAGAGCCTACTGCACACAGGGCTCTCACAACCCTGAGATCATGCCTGAGCAGAAACCAAGAGGCAGACACTGACCCGACTGAGACACCCAGGTACCCCTAGTTAGGGTCTTGTTTCCCTCTATCTTATCAGTGCTCTTCAATAACAGCTGTCATTTTTCACTAGTGACAATGTATGTACTTCTAATAGCACCTTTATCTCACTGTGACTCTTAGGTAGCCTGAGCTAGAAAACCAACTAATCACATTTATTTGAATTATGTATTAACTCTCAGTTAATAGGCTGGATAACAAAGCAGATAACAAAGCTATAAGGTTTGGAAACCCCTTTTACTGATCTCGTGCGTCCTTTTTCTACCTTCTGGAATCTAAAAGCAGTGTTTTAGAAGGCTGCAAATACTGGAAGTTTGATGGGTGTGTGCATCTAAATGAAAAGGAATGAAATGATTGAAGTACTGCCAAATTTCCTGAAGAGTTAAAAAAAAAAAAAAAACAGTGAGGCTGTTTCAAGGGGTGAGGACCGAGGCAGCTCACAGACTTGAGCGGCAGGGACTGGGAGTAGGATACTGGTAGCAGGCAGTCGCTTCCTCTGCCCTGGATTCCACATTCCATTCAAGTGCCTGTGCAGAGAATTCCATTCTACTGAGAATATTCAGACCATGCACGAGACGCTGACCAAACACAGCTCCAGGGAGCCAAAAATAAAGGCTTTGCTAAAGCTGGGCCAATTAACCAGAGCTCCACCACTGGCTTCTATGGGAAGTGAGATGAACCTTTAGTACTGGAAACATCCAAGAAGGAGTGTGAGAGGGTGTCCCCAGGACATTTGATAATCTGAGAATTTAACAGCTGGACAAGCCCTCCCACATAATGTCTTTCAAGCCACATTTAAATTTTGCCTCCTGCATGCAGCCTTCCCCAGGCTCCAGCGAGAAAAGAGCATCTTCTTTTCTGTGCTCCAACTACCCCTCTGCAAAACTATCTAGAGGCACTTCCTGTGAAGTATGGAAGTCACTCTTTGACCCCCTGTCCAGGCTGGGAGTTCCCAGAGGGAAGGGGCTGTGTCTTATTTAACACATTGTCTCCAGCACAGAGCACACGGCTTAGCACCCTGTTGGCCCCGGCAGAGAGGGGAGCAGAGAGAAATAGCTAAAGACTTTGAGCCAAGTTCCCAAAGTACAGTCCCCAGACCAGCATCATTACCTGAGAACTTGTTAGAAATGCAAATTCTTGGGTCCTGCCTCAGGCCTACCGAACCCAAAACTTTGGGGCTGGGGTTCTGAAATGTGTTGTAACAAGCCCTCCAGGCAACCCTGATTCTTGATAAAGTTTGAAAATCACTCCCTAAGACTTTAAGACAAATATGTTACTTTTCATCTCTGACTGCACTTCTCACATTACCTGTCCCATAAACACTCACATCCATGTCACCTTTCGCTTAGAATGGGAGCTCCTGAGGGCAGGGGTGAAGTCCTATTGTATCAGTGTTCCCTAAAGCCCCTAGCTTCCAGTCCAACACAGTAAACTGGACAAATCCTAGCTGAATGACCAGGCATCTGTCACACAAAGTCCCTGTGGCTGTGATTGGAACAGGCCTTTCTGAAATGATGCTTCTGGCTTAATATTTCCAAGGATGAATCATGTCTGAGATACTAATTCTAATGGGAATTACCACACAGATGAATCATATCATAATGAGAAAACCTGGCTGCCAAGGACGCCTCTTGAAAAGAAAAAATCAAATCAGGACAAATGGATTATGTTGTGAGGCTTGGGATGTCAGGCCATGAATTAGGCCGACAGAAGGGATTTAATGGCCTGAACTACCAGGCTCCCTGCGGCTCAAAGGAGCAACGGGTCAGTTAATGAATCACATGGGGACAAAGCCCCTGCAAGAAAAAAACAAACTTTGACAAATCCTGCAGACCACGACACCTTGGCTCAGAGCTCTGAGGCACCGTTCTTGCTAAGCTGTGCACGTGTGAAGCTGTGAGGGACAGAAAGTTCCCGAAGTCCTGTGACTCCAGGCTGCTGTGTGTCCACACAGATGGAGGGGACCCAGGCGGACATACAGGGCCAGGATGTTTGCTTCCTGTGCCAACTGAATCCCCACTCACCTTGTTCCGGCCTCTTCTGTCCCTTACTGCCTGGGGTCATTGTTTCTGGACCAACCAATACTACATTTCCTTCTTCTACTCTTTGACTGAAGCCTGACTCCCTGGAACATCCTGGTTTGACCACCAGAGGTAGAACAGCAGAACAGAAGCCTTGTGGTAGAGAAGAAAGAGCCTGGTCTTTGCATCCCACTGATCATGACTCCTAGTGCCAGCATTTAGCAGTAGTGGGGAAGTAACCTGTGTTTCCCACCCCCCCAATTTTTATTTAAATTGTGGTTAGTTAACATACAGTGCAACATTGGTTTCTGGAGCAGAATTCGAACAGCATCAATACCTACATCTCCAGAGTTCCAAGGCCATGCCTGCTATCCTGTACGACCTGAGGCAACTTTCCACTTTGAAAAGCCATCACCCCCACCCAACCCTCCTGTTTATTCACTAGTGATCCCAGGGTGCTGGAGCCTCTCCAATGCTCAGCCTCCTGCATATGGAGGTGTCTGAGTGTTTTCTGGGCCAAAGTTCCTCAAACAGCCACACTCTGAGTTCTGTTTGGGTTCAAGTACCCATCATGTTGTAAATGCAGACATTAGACAGGGTACATATGTGGCATTCAATAAATGGGGCTTATCAACCCCCTTGGTTCATATGGCAATTCAAGCATGAATCTTCTTTCCCTCCAGGTTTCCTTCTTCCTCTCACTTCTCTGCTCTTCTTCTTCTCTAGGTTGCTCCTGGGGGTGTTTTCTCCAACTTTCTCTGGATCCCCATGGTTTCTTCACTCTCAAAATTTTTTATTCCTCTTGCCTTTCAAATCCTCTGCTTTGCCTTCTTTCTACTCTCCTCCCATTTTTTTCTTGCTCTGTCTCGATCTTCCTATCTGCCTCACTCTCTCCTTGCCTTCCCTTTATTCCCATTGCCTGTGTCTCTCCTCCACCCCTCATTTCTTCTCACCTCCTTTTAAAGGGATCCTCTGAGCTTCATTTCCAGGGGCAAAGGAAGAAGGTGGGAATAAAGGAGGAGTGTTGACTTACAGTAGGGTCTGTAAGCAGAGACCCTCCTCTAATTGTCAGTAGACAGTTGTTCATCATTATTGAATACACTGTATTTCTTCTATTGGAAATCTTTAGTGTTTTAATTCTTGTAAGTCTCTCCTCTCATGGGTGCCAAGTGAATGATCACCAGAGAGGAGCCAGGGACATTTTACCCTTAACCTCCAAGGAATAGGAACTTGGTAGCTGATTCAATGTCAGATCCACCCTCAGACACAGGACCCAGTGTAGGTTGACTCCTGGTCTTAACTAATCAAGCTGGCTGGAGGCACCGTGGCACCCACTTCAGACAGAACCTCATGCGACCAGGAAGACTTGAGAGTCGCTTAGAACCAGCAGTACAGGGGCACCTGGGTGGCTCAGTCCTTAAGCGACTGCCTTCAGCTCAGGTCATGATCCCAGGGTCCTGGGATCGAGCCCCGCATCGGGCACCCTGCTCTGCGGGAGGCCTGCTTCTCCCGCTACCACTCCCTCTGCTTGTGTTCCCTCTCTCGCTGTGTTTCTCTCTGTCAAATAAATAAAATCTTTAAAAAAAAAAAAAAAAAGCTAGCAGTACAGATTTTCTGGTTTCATCCAGGGTAGAATTAGGCTTAGCAACTCATTGACAACACTACATGTCACCAGTGAACATGCTTCAGGCAGATGGACTAGGCCATAACGAGTGAATCGAGAGCACCAGGTTTCCAGGAGCCAGAGTCATCAATGAGCTCAGACAGGTTAGGAGGACATGGGGCCTGGGAGAGGACCTGCTGGGTCTAGAAGGGAAAAGGCACCAGGGGCCTGGACAGGATGGAGGAGTTGAGGCAGGATATAGCAAAGGGATATAGCCCAGCTTGGTGGGGAAATCCTGGGATCCACATGCAGAGAAAGACAGCCTATGTGAGGGCCTAAGTAACAACCAGGTCCTGGGCAGGAGTGCTCACTCAGGGGAATCCTTTGAGGGGCAAGGACTGGCATGCAAGGCAGACGTAAACAAAGTCTCTGGCTGCACTTTAATCTCTGAAGAAAAAGAAATCTATGCCTACGAAATATCTTCCTTATTTGGACTCCATTCATTCATTCATTTAACAAATATTTACTGAATGTGTACTTTGGGCCAAATAGTGTGCCAAAAACTGGAGACAAAATGATGAATAAAATAGTTTTTGTCTTCAAGAAAGTTACCAAGTATCAGGGGAAGTAGGTCAGAAAGTGGGCAATTCTATTATAGCATGCAATTCTACAACGGTGTGAGCACAAAGTGCACTGGGAACACAGAAGAGGGTCTTAGAAGGCCATGGGGGTGGGAGGGTGGGGAGCTTCTCCTAGGCTGTGACAACTAAACATAACCTAAAGACAGTAAGAGTTAGCCAGGCAAAGGTGAGGGCAGAATAAGGTAAGACAGAGGGAAACATTCTAAACAGAGGGAATAGCAAGTGCAAAGTGGCTCCCAGTGGTTGGAGCAGGAGTGAGTAATGAGCCTGGGGGGGGTCTGGGGGGTGGGTAGGCAGGGTCTAAGTTCTTATAAGTGAATGCAATTAGCCTAAAACTATCTTCTTTCACAAATATTTCCAAAGCTAACAACCATGGAAGTGCTTTCAACAGAAAAAAAAAAAAAGGTTACAGCTGGAGGACACCCATTGCCTTCTAGGGGTACCACACTAAATACTGAAGATGCAACATCAAACAAGACCCAGATTCAGCTCTCAAGGCACCAATGGAATAGAGATGATCATTTCTCTCTTTTTTAGAAAATATTTTATTCATTTATTTGAGAGGGACAGAGACAGAGAACAAACACGACTGGGGGTAGGGGCAGAGGGAAAGAGACATGCAGACTCCTTGCTGAGCATGGAGCCCAATGCAAGACTCAATCCCAGGACCCTGAGATCATGACCTAAGCTGAAGTCAGATGCTTAACAGGCTGAGCTCTGTTAAGAGATCACTTCTAAGAGTTTTTACACCTTGACGGTTTCCTTGTTATTAAGAAAAAATTATGGGAATGGACAAATGCCCAACATTACTTACCAGCCTGAAGAGGAGAGAGACCACTGACTTCATTCACACCTGCAGTGTAACAATGACAGAGTGGGTGGGATTGAGAACTTTTCTTGTCTAGTTGGACATATAGAGCCAGAAAAAGATGGGAAAGACTGAAGGAAACTTTGCTTTCCTCTCTACCTTTGGCATATGGCAGTGGAAATGTAAGCCTTTAAGAAGTTTCTAAAATAATGGGGAAGACAAAGCAATAACCAGGTAATGGCATTAGAATTGTACGCAAAAAAAAAAAAAAAGAAAAAAAAAGAATTGTACGCAAGTTCATGAAGAAGAGTCAGAGACTATCTCCAGACACAGAGCTTCTGTCCTGTTAGAGAGGTTCTCAGCTAAAGTGTGTGCATAAGCAAAAATGTTCAGGAATAGCATCATGTGGAGAGACTGAAGGTCAAAGACAACATGCTCAAAGGTGTAGGAAAGCTATTACTTTCCACCTCATCTGTGCCTACCCTATAGTCAGATACAAAAGATATAGTCCCCATGAGGTGCATTCCAAAGAACTGCATGGATATTATTAAAACCAAACAAAACAACACCTAAAATTCATCAAAACTGATGCCTACAATCATGTTAGAAAAAAATAAAAGCTTCTAATTTACATTCCAAAAATAAGGCATTTTGGCCCTTACATTTTGTCATTTAAAAAGCCTGTTCTGTTGTCTCTACTGAGCTTAAGGTTTTTCTTGGCTATCAAAACAAAGAGGTCTTTTGTTGACAGTAACAGGCGACAGTGTTTTGGTAAAAAGATTATATACAGAATAATGGTATGAAGCTCTATTGTGTAAAAAGTAGACCTAAGAACTCTCTCTGTCTCCAGATTCTCTGAGTTTCTTACAACAATCTAAAATACCTTTGCCCTTCACTTTGTGGGGACCCTAACCAACTGGATGCAGCCATTATTTTCTAAGAGTTTATAAAGGATACTAAGCAGATGTGACTACATATAATTAAAGGCAATGTCAACAACAGTATCTAATGACTACAGCCATGACCAGCCCCACTGGGACCAATCCCTGGTGTGTGTCTCCAGGACTTTTCTCTTCTTTGTACCCTCCATGATCCAGTGTTCCATGGTATGCTGTACTGTATACAATTGGAACTCATAATATATTATGAATTCTGAATTGATTTCAGTTGGCTCTTGGCAACTGTATTTACTGGACATTACCAGTAATGCCAAAGGCAGGGGGCAAAGATGATGCAGCCAGCATCATGGCCAGGTGGGCTAGACAGAGGGTACGGCAGCTGAGGCTCACTTCTACCAAAGCAGGTAGGAGCTAAAGGAGACTTAGTAAATGCAGTGCTTAGCTGGAAGAAGGGGCCTTCTATACACTATACCTCAGTGTATATCTCAGTCATTTCTGTGGTTTCTTGGGACATCAATGGGTGCCTTTTGGGGAACAAATGAAGGGTCAGCTGGAGGGTTCTTTTATCTGTGGACCCAAAGTCAGGCTATCTTTTGTCACTGGTAAGTTCATTCTCTGTTCTTTTTTCCTGAAAATCTCATGCCCTCTGTGTACCTCAATGTTTACAGCAGCAATTTCCACAATAGCCAAACTATGGAAAGAGCCTAGATGTCCATCAACAGATGAATGGATAAAGAAGATGTGGGGTGTGTGTATATATATACACACACACATACACACACAATGGAATATTATGTAGCCATCAAAAACTAAATCTTGCCATTTGCAAAGACGTGGATGGAACTAGAGGGTATTATGCTAAGTGAAATAAGTAAAAAAAAAAAAAAAAAGAAATAAGTCAATTAGAGAAAGACAGTTATCATATGATCTCACTGATAAGAGGAATTTGAGAAGACAGAGGATCATAGAGGAAGGGAGGGGAAAATGAAACAAGATAAAACCAGAGAGGGAGACAAACCATAAGCTCTTGATCTCAGGAAACAAACTGAGGGTTGCTGGGGGGTGGTAGGGGAGGGATAGGGTGGCTGAGTGATGAACATTGGAGAGGGTATGTGCTAGGGTGAGCCCTGTGAATTGTGTAAGACTAATTAATCACAGACCTGTACCCCTGAAACAAATAATACATTATATGTTAATGAAAAAAATCTTGTGCCCTCATTACAAAAAGAAAAAAAAAAAAGGACCCCAATGATGCTTAGCCACTTGCTTCCTGTTGGTGAAGGAAGGAAAGAGAAAGGGAGCTCTATTTGTGCTCATCATGGATGGAGAAGAAGCACATAAGGGGTCCTGGCACGGGGCCACACTGATGAACAGACCACAGATAACTCTCTCAACTCTTGGCGATTCGTGATCCAACAGTGACCATGATGTACTACAAAATAGGAGGTGGAGGCATTGGGAATGGAGAAGAAACAGGCTCTAGGAAGTCAGCGGTGCAGGGATGATATGAGGAGTTCTTTCTTTTCTTTTGATGCCCTCCTTCCAAACTGCTCCTTTTCCACTCTTCACCTTTCAGCCATTGAGAAAGCAGGAAGTAAGACATATTCTGTGTCAGGAAGGAAGGCATGGCTATCCTCAGCTGGGCTACTTCTGGTTTCCATCAGTTCCCTCCAACAGGTTTCCTCATCAGCTCTTCCACATTTTGCCCTGGACACATTCCTAAGAATTCTTAAGAACAGACTGGGCAAATTTTTCCTATCAAGGCCATGAATCCTTTCCCCATTTCCGAAATCAATCAAAGGCCACTCACAAAGAGTTTTTAAAAAATCATATCTAGCATTGTTTTCAGACACAAGGCATAAAAAATAAGTAAAGCCAGGAGGTGTGTGTATAGCGAATGTGAGGATAAACAAGATCCACATTGTGAGCAGGTAAGAATGGGGAGGAATTTGGCAAGGAGAGAATCCTAAAAAGATACAGTTCTGAAGCTTGGGATAGAAAGGGGGAAGTGAGGGCAGGACATAAGTGAGTCTGAGATAAGTGTGCTCGGAGGCACCTGCTGTTTGCCTAGTTTTGGACATCAGAACAATTATCACCCTCCATCCCTAATCTATGAAGGGCTCACCGATTAATCAATGATTCACCCCTACTTCATTGAGTGCCTCTTACATAGCCAGGGGAACTGGAAGGCAGGGCAGGTAACAGGGAAAGCTAACAAATAGGATGAGACAAGAGATAATAAGTGAGAAGAGAGAGGTTCAGGCAAGTGGGAACAAGCTGACTTCGTGGGGAAGTAAACAGCTACCACATCCCCTAAATCATGTAAGGGCATGAGAAAGGGTGCAATAGATGAACCTATTGTAAGGCCAGTGGATGAAGAAATAAGGAAAGAGCATCTGTACTGTGAACTCCTAATTATCTGGGTAATGTGGAGATCATAAGACGAAGCAAAGCTACCTGTAAGGTACGAGGGACTATGAGGCTTATTATTAAAAATCCAAGCAGGAGAGAAAGTCAGAACAGTCAGCATTCTGAAGGAAAAAGCTCCCCTAATGAACTAAGCCCTGAGGTGGACAACACTGGGTTGGGAAGGTGGAGAGGGATGAGTTCATGGGGATGTAAAGTTGCAGATTTGGGTTGGAGATCAGACTGTCAGCCTAAGATGCTGGACGTCCTTCCCTCACCTGCCCCTGTTAGCTGCATTACTGTCCGTCTCTATCCATCCCAGTGGAAAGTGGGAGTAGGCTGGAAAACCCATCTTGCTCCTGTTTTGAAGAGAGTGAGGAGGTCAAAGGAGAACAGTTTTTTCCTTCTCCTTTGGAGAGTTTGCCTTTCAGTCCAGGAGGCTTGATGCCAAATGTTCTGAGTATTCTGGGTTTGGGGAGGGCCCCTGGGCTGGGACTTTGCTATTGTGGTGAAGAATTAAAGGTTTTAAGGCAGGTCTTATGGAGGCTCTGTGGTTCCCCAGGCTATGTGACTTCTCTCTTGGTGGCCACTCCCACCAGAGGCCAGGTAATGGGGCCAGGTGGGATGGCAGGTTCTGTGCTGGGTCTACCTGCACACCAGGTGAGATGCAGGGGACTAGACGGTGCTCCAGATGATATGCTCACAGCCGCTTTTAAAGAGATCCAGAGATGCACACATCAGACAGACCACACACACAAGTGTTGAGAAGGCATGGCCTTCCTAAGCCTTGCTCTGACTCAATCATCAACGGGGCCCACCCCATGGCATCTTGAGGTGCAGTCATGACAGTGCCTCCATCATCTCTCCATCCTTCTGACTTCATCCTCAGTTACGACCTTACAGGGACCCACTGTTCTTGCCCAACCAAGCTGCTCACCACTGTCCCTCCCCGACAGCACACCCAAGCCTTCCTATGCTACTGTCACTACCAGAATCCTATCTGCTCCTTGAGGCAGACTTAATGTCACTACCTGGCTGGTTGCATGGCCTTGGGACAGTTACCTTCTCTGTGCCTCAGTTTCACTAAGGAAATGACTAGAAGGAAAGCACCTGGAGCAGTGACAGAGACTCTGTGAAAGGTTTTGTTTCCTTCTCACCCATTGGATGTCCTAGGACATCTGCATGGCTCCTGGTCCATCTTCCCTTCTGCTCATTCACATGCTACCTGGAATGCAGGTAATAATCCAATGCTGCCAAGCAGGAGTTACTCCATTTTGCTCCCAGTTAGTGTCCCCATTCTAAGTTCTGTCAATTTTGAAAGGAATGAGGGTATAGCACTGAGTTTCTCCTCTGCTGTTCCCAATTCAATGACTCAGTGTAAAGTCCTCCCAGTGAAGTATAAGTGTGGCTTTTTTTTTTTTAAATAACAGTTTTATTGAGATATAATTCACAACCCACACAATTCAACCATTTGAAGTGTACAGTCAATGGTTCTGGAATATTCACTGAGTTGCACAATCATCACCACAATCAATTTTAGGTCACTTTCATTACCCAAAAAAGGAGTCCCCTAATTACCCATTAGTGGTGACTCCCTATTTTCCCCCCAACTTCTCCAGGCCTAGTCACCACTAATCTACTTCCAATCTCTATAGTTTTGCTTTTTCTGAACATATCCTATAACCCTCTGGCTTTTTCAAGGGCCCAAATTCTTCTCCTTTTACTCATCATTAATCCATATCCTCCCAAAACCCAGCTCCATAGGTCCAGGCACATAGATGGCACCCAATAAATGTGCTGTTGAATGAAAACTAAAAGATGGGTTCAACTGAGTTCAAGATAAATTTTTTCACCTTTCATCCTGGGAACTTGATCCAAAGCAAGTTCTGAAAATAGATCAGGAGCAGGGTTGTTGTGTTTTTGTTTTCTAGGGCATAAAAAAAAAAAGCTTTGCTAAGATTCTTCAATGTGAAATTTTAGTGCAGTGGTTCTCAAAGCTGGCTATACCTTAGAGTCACCTAGGGGACAAAAGGTCCCGAGGCATTAGCCCTCCCCTTGCCATCATCCTTCCCCTCAACGTTATGACTTATCATCCTGCAGTGGGGACCATTTGTATCTTGTCAATCTTGCCCGATTTCAAATATGATTCTACAAACAGTCAGGGTTGAGAATTCTTGTTCCAATGGAAACAACCAGCCTCAGCAAGAATAATTTGTTGAATTCCAGCCATGCCCAGAATGATACGGAGCCAAAGTTTGCAACTCTGTCTTCAGGAAAATGAATCTCTGAATTTTTAAGAAAGCAATGAAAACCAGAATATTCATTTCACAAAAATTTTCTTTATAGCCAACATTACTATTAGACCGAATCATACAAAACTGCTGATATTTGACTGTTTCTGAGCTATAAAACAGAAAGTTCGTATCAAACTAACTGAATGCATTTATTTCACGGAAGAGAAGAAACATATAATACGCATTCTGAGCCACCTTCTTAATAATCCACCTATTCATCTTCCTTGTGCTCTACACACTTTTTAAAAAGAGCATTTCAAGCTTCATCAAATATACATTTCTAGTAGAGGATGGAAAATAAATTACCCATTGAAGAAGACGAAAGCATGAAAATTCACTAACAGATAAAACAACACCAACCTTATAGACAATCTTTACTTTTTGCCACATTATTTCTGGAAAGCGTGCTGTAAAGTGGATTGTCATGAAGGAAAATTTTGATGATTTGGGATTGTGTTCCTGAGTGGAAGTCGTATAAATCAGAGATGTGATCAAAAAACAGGTCACAAAAACAAAGCTGCAACAGCTATAAACCTCTATAAGTTTAAGGTAATGAATTTATTACTCAAACACTATAAAATGTTAAAGTCATATATATATTTTTTTCCGTCGCTAACATAGATTTGGCATATATTACGTACCAGATACTATTCTAAGCACTGTTAAAGTCATATTTTACCCATTGCTCATTACTCTGTCATTTTAGAAGGCAATTTAGCCCTGCATAGCAAAACTCAAAAAGTGCACGTTCTTCGATCTTTCCTATAGGAAAAGCGGCTCTGTCTCTTCTTCCCTTCACAGCACCAATTATAACCGTCTCAATCTAGACTTGAGACCCTGTGCCCTCTCACTGCCACCTGGGTGGTATCCTCCTTTCTTGCCCGTCCTACCATCTCTTCCTCTGAGGCTCTGTTCCCTCCACCTGCCCTCTCTGTGCTGCCTCAGGTTCTGAGGACAATCTTGTTCTGAGTCAGGAGGAATTTAAGGAGCTGAGGTCTCTGGTGCAGGCTCCACAATGTCTAGTCAAGTGCATTTCTGCTTTCATTCCCATCTCAGGCTGAGAAGTCAGGCGTCTACTTCCTTCTGCTGACCAGAACTGCTCATAACTCTGTTCTTCTGAGTCTTGCTGCTTGGCAGACTCCTTCCTCACTCCACACCTACCTGCAAGAGGCTGAAGACCTCTCCCTGAACCCCACCCTGGAGTTCTGCTACTTACAGCCATACTTTTTGGGTGCCGAACACCTCTCTGGCAACAGGCGTTTCATGAATGAGTGAACTCATTCAGTTTCTGCATGCTGTGCACAACTGAACAGATACTGCTACCTCTTGGTGCATCTCCTGAGGTCAGGTGGCTCCTGGACTGCTGGCCACCACGGCCTCTTTGTGAAAACCACGTGCTATGAACACCAGGACAGCCTTTCTGGCTGCACCCAGCACCTGCCTTCCCTTGGAAGGGTCCCCAGGACTCCTCCCTTTCTCTGTCCCTTCTTCACTACCCTAACTTCAGGTCTTACTAGCTCTAGGCTTAAGTCTCTTGCTGAAATCCCCTGATCCAGACATTCTCTTCCCTGCTTCACCATCTCTTCGGTCCCTCCTGCACTGCACAGGGGAGTGGACATTTGGTAAAGTATCAGCACATGATTCTAGAACAGTGGTTCTTAGCCATTTTGCCCCCCAGGGGACATTTGGCAATATGTGGAGACATTTTGGGTAGTCACAATTGAAGATGTGCTACCGGCATCTCATGGGTAGAGGCCAATGGTGTTGCTAAACATGCTAGAAGGCATGGGACAACTCCCACAAGTAAGAATCATCCAGCCCCCAAAACTGGCTGAGGTTGAGAAACCGTTCTAGAAAAATCAAGGAGAACTTCTACAGCACTACAAACTAAATCAAACTGAAAATCACCAGCAAAGAAGGATAATGCTCCTGTTTTTAGCCCCCTAAAAAAGTTTTCCCCTCCATTTCTCCCTCATTACAGAAAAACTACAGAACTAAGAAAAGCAGAGGACTGCCTGTGATACCACTGTCCTTACATTTTTACTTATAATAGCTGTGTGTGTTGTATACCTTTCATGCTCTGTGTTTTCTGTAGAATACGACAACCACGTTTTTTCTACATTATTAAAAGACACTGCTTTCTTTCACTGTTACGTGAGGCTGCTTGCCATGATCCAACCACACGGTAATTAACCCTTCTCTCGGTAATGCAAACTGTAGCTGTTTCCAGGTTGTCAGCCTCTTGTGATATACATATTTGTGCATAAAACTTTTTCTACCTGGGTGGTTATTTCCTGGACGAATCTTAAAAAGGGTCGACAATCTATACAGAATTTTTGAGAGGCAAACGAGATTTGTCAAAGGAGTCTATCTAACATCAAAACCCATGTGAAACATTCTCCTGGACCCCGGCTCTGCTCTAGTCTAAAAACATACTCTAAACTTACAACCTAAAGTGTTTCCATTTAAGGAACATCAAAGGAGCCCCCCCAAAAAATCCATCCCACAACTTTCTGAATAGAGACTGCAGTAGATCATGAGAACAAGAATGAAAAGCTTGTGATTTTTGGCACGAAGAGACATAACTCATATGCCCTTAAGATGGCAGGACTTGCTGGTTACAGAGGCAAAATGATTTTGTTTAAAATGTCCTTTGTATAAGCACAAAGCCATTTTCTGTTCGTTAAAATAGTTTCACTAATTTATTTTTTAAAATTTGGGATATTTTCTCTTTTTTTTTTTTAAAGTTTTTTATTTATTTGTTTGACAGAGAGAGATTACAAGCAGACAGAGGCAGGCAGAGAGAGAGGAGGAAGCAGGCTCCCCGCTGAGCAGAGAGCCCAATGTGGGGCTTGATCCCAGGACCCTGAGATCATGACCTGAGCTGAAGGCAGAGGTTTAACCCACTGAGCCACCAGGCGCGCCTCATATTTTCTCTTTATCTCAGATATTTCGGCTTTTGGGAATGCAATGATTTTGACAATCATCTTAGCAGCTATTTGTTGGGATAAATTTGGAACATTTTGAAACAAGAATAGGGTCAAAGATAAAAATTTTTTTTCATTAACACTCAAACTAGTTCTCTCTTGTGTTTTAGTAGCTGATTATAGGATAGCTACAGAGAAGTAGAAGTTAAACTGTCACTTTCTCTTCCTGCTCCCAGTTTTAAAGGGAAACCTGCAAGTATATAAAAATCAATGCAATGTCTTTATGTGTAACCTCCCCTCACCCCCCAGCTTTGGCACTGACATATGAAGAGCTCGATTTCAAAAAAGGAAGACTATCAAATATGAAGTAGTGTATGAGTGTTTTTGGAGATAGGGTATACTTCTATAAATGAAATAATAGTACAAAGAGGGTTGCTACAGGGATGCCTGGGTGGCTCAGTCGGTTAGGCATCTGCCTTTGGCTCAGGTCATGATCCCAGGGTCCTGGGATGGAGCCCTGCATTGGACTCCCTGCTCAGCAGGGAGTCTGCTTCTCCCTCTCCCACTTCCCCTGCTTGTGTTCCCTCTCTCTCTTTTTTTTTTTTTTAAGATTTTTATTTTTTTTAATGTATTTGACAGAGAGATCACAAGTAGGCAGAGAGGCAGGCAGAGGGAGAGGGGGAAGTAGACTCCCCGCTGAGCAGAGAGCCGGATGTGGGCCTCGATCCCAGGACCCTGAGATCATGACCTGAGCTGAATGTAGAGGCTTTAACCCACTGAGCCACCCAGGCGCCCCTTGTGTTCCCTCTCTTGCTGTCTCTTTGTCAAACATATAAATAAAATCTTAAGGAAAAAAAAGAGGGCTATTACTGTGTAGTCCCATCTATTGTGTACTCTCCTTTATGATATCAATACAAGTATTGTCAAGCACAGAAAAGTCAGTACTGATCAGGCAAGCCATGGGACTGGAAAGAAACAAGAAAATGTCTTTGTGGAGAATTAGTGGTTCATAATCAGGTATCACGGCAGGAATGCAACGCTCCTTCCAAGTCATGGGTCTGGGACTGGGATATTAGCAACGATGAAGGGAGGCATAAAAATGACATATTGTCCACAGAAACCATGACCACTGAGGCTGGTTGAGGGTTTCCCTCATTGTAGGCACTCTGCTAAGTGTGTCACTTGCATTATCTCAACTAGTCCACAGAACCGCCCGATAGGACCTTGTTACAGAAACATACACGTGACTGGGGCTTGGAGAGAAGTTCAGAGTATTGTAAAATGCTTCCAGCTGCAAGACGGCCAAGCAGAGATTTCAACCCTGTCTTCTGACTCAGAGCCCAGGGGAAAGGCTAGGCAGGAGGAGGCCTTAAATAAGGAGCTGAGAGGAGGCATGAATTTGAGTGAGGCAGAAGTCGAGGCTCCCTGACTCATCCTGGGGCACCCACTGGGCAAGGCTCCTAGAGGCCCAGTGGCTGCAGAGGAGCTCAGACCTTGCCTGGGGCACAGTGGAGTAGGGGCCAGGAAGTCTGACAAATGGACTGGGATTATTCTTCCAGGAACAGGTAATGGTTCTTGCTTCTGTACTTGCCCTCTCTTCCCTGCTCTCCCCCGTGGACAGGGTCAGGAATGGACTAGGAGCCAGCAGACCCAGCCTGTGCTACAGAAGTGAGAGAAGCAATTAGACCCACGGTACATTTAGCCCAGGGCTCATCTCCAACACTGAAATCAAACAACTAACGCAATGGCTTGAGGACTTTTTTTTTTTAATAATAACAACAAAAAAGTATTTTCAAGAGTAATCTCTTGAATTTACAAAAGATAAGTAGTAGAGAGACTCTGGTTTGAAGAGAGATGAAGGAATCCTGGAATGTCCTCCTTCTACTCATTTCCAACCTAAATATTTTCATGGACATTAGGGCCATAAGCAGGGTTGGACCCCTTGGCATCAACAAGAATGGTCAAAGACCCCAAGCAATCTATTACCACACAGTTTTCTAAAACCTTTAAAAAAATTCTACTTTTCCATCAGCACCACAGTTCTGGCTAGACAGTCTACTGCTCACTTGCCATTTTGAGAAGTACCACTGACTTACTACCTTTCTCTTGTCCTACCTAGACTCGCTCTGCTCTCACTTCAAGGGGTGTCTTTTCTTCTTCCTAGTAGTTACACTAGAACTATTTATGACTCCAGAAATTTTGTTCACATCCTCCTCTTCTTTCCAGACAGAACATTCCTAATCTGTTTAGTCTGTTCTCACTGGAGGACTAAATTCAACAATGTATGTAAAGCACCAAGCAAGCTAGGAGGGTGGCATGAAGGAGAAGTTCAGCAAGCATACCGTTTTTACCCTCCCTTTTCCATCTCCTTCATTACTTAAAGGGCTCTTGCCTAATTTTGCCTTCCATGGTAATACTCTGTTCCTTTCTTAGTCGCACTCATCGCTGTGCCCCAAATGTTTGGGCAAGACAATGGGATCCTCTTTACCTACATAGCCAAAGAGTAACATTGCGAGACTGTGAACTCCAAGCCCAACCAGCCCCATGGGCAGTGCCATCTCAGCCAGGAACACTGAGTTCACTATTCTCTAAGTAGCCTCCAAGTTCCCTTGATAGGGAAATTGCAGCAAAGAACTCTTGGCTGCAATGAGGATCTTTATTACGTTTTTGCATAACTGAGGAAGGTACAGAGGTGAATGAGAAAGAGAGAGAGAGAGAAAGAGAGAGAGAGCCAGCATAAGTGAGAGGGACTGAGCAGGAGGGATCTGATGTAGCTGAGCCATGTGGGGAGAAGAAATAAGTTTCCTCTGCAGAAAGAGAGGTATGAGAAGCAGAGGACAGGAGTTCTCAGTTCCTGTTGGAAGGGCGCCAGAGTTCACTTCCTGAACTCATATGCAGAGAAGAAAGTCCCAGGGAACTTCAAAGGCAGGAGAGTACTGGCAGAAGGATAAACTGGCACAAGTTTTCGAGAGGACCATTGACCAGTATCCCTCACAGTTTTAAGAGATTCAGCAATCACATTTTTAGGAATCTACACTTGCAGAAATACTAACGTTGCCCCCATGATGTTCCCTTAGGAATAATGCCTAAGTGTTCAACAGTGACTGATTAAATAAATTATGGTGTAGCCATACAATAAATACTAGGCAACGGAGAAAAACAATGAGGTAGTGATACATTACTAATATGAAAAGATCTTTGAAATACACTAAGTGAAAAAGGCAAGTTGTAATATGAGTCAAGTTTTGTTTTGTAGTAATATAAATACATAAATTTGGAAAGACACACATGGATTGCCTCGATTTTCTTGGAGAGGTAGAGAATTGTCACTTTTTACTTTGGGTACTTTTAGATTGTTGAAATTTGTAATTATACATAAATTAAATTTAAAAAGCTAGCTATGGCACAGCGGTCATGTGCATGGGCTGTGAAGCCACGCTGCTGGAGTCTGAACCCAGTTCTGAACCCAGTTCTACCTCGTCCTACAGGTGATAAGTAACTCAGTTCTCTGTGACTCAGTGTCTTCATTTGCAAAATGGTAATAATGATAATGCCAACTTTATTGGATTATTATGCCAATTAAATGAGTTAATACACATAAAAGGTTTAGAAAAGGCCTGGCATATAGTAAACACTCAGTAATTGTTGGCCAAGGTAAAGAATGATTTGGTTCTTTTTTTTTAATGGCCAGAGGATGAAAGGAGAAAAGTAGGAAAAGATTAACACCAGATGATAAAAGGCCTTGCACGCCAGGCAAAGGAGTGAGATTTAACTTATTCAGTAGGAAATAAGTTCAACAAATTTTTATTGAATGCCTTCCATGTGCCATGCACTGTTCTAGATGACTGGGACCCATCAGCGAATGAAACAGACAATAGCATATTTGGAAAAGGACCAATATAATAAAGACTGGCCTTTTGGGCATGATGGTTATGGTCTTAAAAGCATCCTGTGTATGCTTGTGGGGAGATGATCAGGAAGCCTGGGGGTTGTCAGTCAGGAGGCCATTGCATTGTTCAGGGACCCAGGGCCTAGTACATGAAGGGGGCCCCAGGCCCGGTGCAGAAGAGGTGCCTGAGGCCAGAGATAATGGATAGGTGATCCCCAGTGTTAAGGAGGCAGCTGAGGGGAGGGTGCAGGTAGGGAGCTGTGGTGGCCAAGAACCTCTGAGCAGCAGCTTTTCAAAGTTCATCCTAGCATCGGCCAACTCAGTTGGCCTGGACCTGGCTCTAATCCCATGTCCGCCACCACTGATGTGAGGGTCCCCGGAGAACCGAGTTTCTCTGAGTCTCAGAATCCTTTTATAAAATGACAGGGTCACCCCTGATGATCTCCAGGGCCCCTTTTGGCTCTAACATTCTGTAATTCTCATGTCATTACAAAGCTGCGACTGAATGGGACTTCCTTTCCCATTACCAATGTATTATATGTCAGAGTCAAAAGAGAAACCATCGAGACAGAAGATTCAGATGTGCAGGATCATGTATGAGAAAATTGTTTACATTCATTTCCTTTTTGAGAAACCACATATTGAATTTTGAGCCAAATGTATGTGTCAAGATCTGAAAAAAGGGGTTACTCAAATAATTTCCTTCCATACATGCAGCTGTTCTAAAGCATAAGCCACACTCGTCCAGTAAAACCATCATCTGTTCTATAAAGAATATGAGCTTTCAACTGGTCCTTATTTTTAGAGGAAGAGGTCAAAGGCACAGGGGGTGTGATGTGGTCAAGTCCACTGTGCCAGATACAGACAGGGGCCTGAGGACCAATTATAAATCATAATATCTGAATTTGTGGGTATTTAAATTAGATGTCTTCAAAGATGAAAAGAAGGAAATCATGGAATATCAGGGTGAGAGACAGAAGCTGCAAAAAGCCTACATTTTCGTTTGTTCCTTCATTCAACAAATCCCTCTCACAAAGTAAACCACCAAAATAAACAGACTCTGACTCATTTCCCATTGCTTGCTCGAGTTTGGTTCTTTCTCTCCACCCTGGGTCATGCAATACGTGAACTTCAGACTTACTCTCTGCGTGAGAAAAACCCCCGCACAAAGATAATCAACTCTATGTTAGAAAAAACCACAACCCACAGGAGCTGGCCCTGAAGCCAGGTGACCTGAGCCCGGCTCTGCCACTCAGCACCTGTGTGACGTTAGGCACGTTACATACCTCCTCTCTGCCCCAGTCCCCCTCTCACAGAGTTGTAATGAGGATGCTACTATTTCTGCATTGTTTTGAACAGTGCCTGCTGTCCAAAAACTACTATAAGATCAAACTTAGTTGCTAGAGGCAACACAAGGCAGCTGAGAGCAGTTGCATATTGATTCTCTGAAAGGATACTTCCTCTCCACTCATCCTACTCACTCCCAGGAGCACCATGGAAAACCATACGTTAGACAAGGATCAGCTGTTCTTCATCTGTACTTAGGAGGGGCTAGGAAGAATATACACTAAAAAATCTCCTGCCGCGACTGCTGAAATCAAAATGACTCTTGTCTTTATAAAAGAGATACAAGTTTGTTGATAGAGATGAAATTAGAAGTGCCCTGGCATGATGCCCACCAGTCTCAGAGTCTGTAATTTCAACCAACTGTTTGCTTGAGTTATTTGAACCCATTTTATTCTTGGCTGTTTTGGTGTTTGAATAAGCTGTGTGTGTGTGTGTGTGTGCGCGCGCACACGCAACACACAAACGCATGGTGGGGGGAAGGGAAACAGCCCAAGTGGAGATTTGATGCTTCAAGGCTTGAGTCTGGGTCAATTCGGCT
Organism: Procyon lotor; assembly: GCA_028646535.1. NCBI lineage: Eukaryota > Metazoa > Chordata > Mammalia > Carnivora > Procyonidae > Procyon > Procyon lotor. The sequence goes on along the minus strand of CM053617.1, from coordinate 42,670,435 downwards.
CTAAAACATAGACTTGTCACCTAGAGCAAATTACCTAACTTCTTGAGCCTTAATTACTGGAACTGAAAAATGTTCTTGACAAGTGGTCCTTTGGGCGCTCTTTTCTAGACCTATCATTCAGAGGGGCTGGGATGATTTGTTTTCATAACAATTGTCTCCCCACAGGCCAGAGAGGGCTGCAGCCACTCCAAGGGCTAAGAGACCTGAGGGTGTCTGGTGACGTGAGTAATTAAGAGCACAAACCTTGAATTAAGAGTTCAAGCCCCAATTTTGCCACTTATTATCTTGTGACCTTGAAAAAAAAAAATACTGAACCTTCCTAAGCCTCAGTTTTCTATCAAATGGTAATAATGGTAATAACAATACCTATCTTATCAGGTGGCTTTGAAGAATAAATAAGAGTACTCAAGAAGTACTTAGCATGATGCCTGACAGTTAGTGCTCATTAAATGGCAGATTTCACCATAATGGCTGTTTTTATCTGAGTGCCCCAAGGAGAGCTTATTATATTTGTCTTTGGCTGGTGACGGACAGTTTATTAGCTGGTTTTTATATTAGCTTTTAAAATCCTCGGTGAGAACTCTTTTAAAACATGCCATCTGCCTCTTCCGCTGTTTTCTTCTTTGCATTTTTTAAAAATTATTATTTCAAAACAAACCAGCTATTTTAAAGTGTGTCTGAGTGGTTGCCCATTACTCATCAGAACAGATTCCAAAGCTTTTTGCAGGAAGGATTTCATGTCAGGATGCTTTGGTCAAGGAGCTGCCTGTCCTGTTCTTTCTTCCCCTGGGACAGCCCCTGGAATGAGGAGAGCTTTGAAGCCCCTCCTATCAAGGTGGTGGGGTTGAGGGGTGCTGGAAGCTCAGCCCAGGGCAGGGGCTAGAGGAGTCAGTCAGGAGAGCCTGGAGGGGAGTTCTGGCCTTGGCCCGTCCAACAATGAGCTGACACAGGCCACTTAAACTTGCCAGACTGTATTGCCTTCATTTGTGACACGACAGGGACCAGGAAGACTGTTCTCCGGGGACGACAGTCAATTTTGTTCCCTTTCTTAGTTATCCAAAAAAAAAAAAAAAAAAAAAAAGCAAATTATAGAACAGACATTATGTTATATATTAAAAGAAGACATAATATTCATAATATTTACTAAAACATAAATTTGAATACAATGTCCCTTTTCTGCATTACTGGGAGCGCTGGCAAAAAAAGGCATAACCGTGTGGGAGTGGAAACCACAATCACAGTATGTTTCGAAGGGAGTAAACGTGGTGTGCGGCCTCATCTTTTCAACTCCCTAGTTTTGAGGCCCAACCTTTTTGAGACTCCATTTCCTCACTGAAGGAAAAATGGGCAAAACTGAGATAGTAAAAAGAATGCCCACTTGGTGTTGGGAGGTCTGGAAGTAATGCAGGTGCAGGTCCTGGAGCTGGCCTAACGTTTGGCCCCTACCAGATGCCTCCTGTTGCCAGGAGAGAGATGACCATGACTCGCCCTGGTTCTGTAATACTACAATGCTGCTGGGAAGAAAACCCATTTTCCTCTCCTTTCTCTGATTCCTTGTCACAGTCTGGCTTCTCGGCAGGCAGGGCAGACGGCTCAGCTGCGGCCCCCACCCACCCAGTTTCCTAGGGGATCCTGACCCGTGGCCTCAGAGGTCCCTGGGGCCACTCTCGGTGCTGCCCCACACAGACACCACCTACTGCACACACACCACTATGAGTCTGACGCCCGCCCTGGCCCGCCCTGCCCTACGCTGCCCGCTAGCACTCGCTCAGCTCTGCAGAGGCCTTCTGGCCTCCAGGGCCGGAGCCCTCCGATGCCTGAGCACAGAGCAAGAGTGACAGCCTCGCTGTGGCCTCCAACTTTGCCCACACCTCCCCACAGGCAAACACAAGCCAGCCCCCTTCCCCCGCAGAGCTCATGTGCTCTGACACAAAGCTGCTGCCACCCATGAGCTGCACCTCTGTGCCAGCCCCTGGCCACCATGTTCACCAAGTAACTCAGTCCACCCTGGGGAGGCCCTCAGTCACTTGTTTTCAAATGCCCCTTTGCCTCTGAGGAGGGTTTTTTTTTTTCTTCCCCTTTCTCCTGTAATTCCTCTCTTATTTTTTAGTAATTCAAGCTCAGCACTGACTTGAATTGCCACGGAGTCTTTATCTACTCAATATCAAAGATGTCTCTCCTCAAATGTTTTTTTTGAATTCTTTCTCAATACCAGGTTCTGTTTCTGTTCCCATTTTGCAACCTAATAAGGACTGAAATCTGTTTTCAGTAGTTACTTGATTTTTTTTTTTCTCGGCTTTAAAAATAATTTCAGAGAGCCATGGAACTGGGGAACTGAAAGGAGCTCATCCAGGCTTGTTTCATTCATGAAAAAACTGAGGCCCCTGAGGGTGAGCTTTGCGGTGGTCGCACTGCGGGAAGGCACTCAGGAGAAGGAAAGCAGACTATGCACACCTACCTTCCTCGTGCCTCTCAGCCTATCATACACCCTATTTCCTTGTTAAACCAGGTGCAGGTTCCTCATGGCAGGCTTAGGACAATGACTGCACTTCCTTCTCTGGGGAGTGCCCCCAACGAGCCTGGTAGGTCTGCAGCAGTAGCTCCTTCCAGGTGTCCCAAATCCATTGTGGACTCATTCCTCCTCTCTTACTTCCAGGCTTTTGTCAATGCCGCTTCCTCTTCCTGCTAACTCTAGCTAAGTCATATTCATTCTCTAGATGCTTTCCCCAGGAAGCACACCTGAGCCTCCAATTCCACAAAGGCAGGAGCCCTCCCATGTTTCCCCAGCAGTGAACTGTATGCCCTCTCTCCAAGATGGGTTTTGCTCACAGATGGTTAACCTGTTTGCATCCATCTTCCCTCAGAGGTCTGCCTGCAGCAGGAGGGCAGAGCAGACGCAGATGACTCATAAACAACAAAGTGTTAGCGACCTTTAAAATCTCTCCTATCTGCAGAGATTCAGGCGCTAAGCACTTGAAGAAAGGAAGAGTCCCAAGGATTGTGAAAAGCCCAGACAAATGATTTCACAGTTTTGGACGGAGTGAGTTTCCTCTAAGTTTTTCAAGAAACTGAGGATAGACTTCTTACCCAAGCAAATACAGGAGGCAGAGGTGGGGGATGTTGAGCAGAGCAATGAACCAGGTCCAGACAGGTACGCCCACCCCCTCCTCCTGACTCGCAGGTTTTCTCATCCAGGGCCGAGTTTCTACAGAAAAGAATAAGCCTTTGAGAGCATCCTCCTGTTGCACCATCCTGGTGCTTTAGGAGTCCAGCCTTTGACCCAGGGTGACCCAGAGTCCTGGTTGCCTTTAAAGGAGTGAGGGGAGGGAAAGGATGGGCCACAATAGAGGCAGGAAGGGCGAGATGGAGGCCAGAATGGAAAAACTCTGGGTCTTGACTTCTCCGGATTCTTTCCCCACATGATTTCATACAATCCCCCAAGCAATCCTAAGATATCAGTCCTTTACGATCTCCATTTTACCTAGGAAGAAACAATGGACTGCAAAGTTCAGTGACGCACTGAGATCACAGACACACTGGTTGAGGTTATGCTGAGCCGCACACAGAGCCCCGTGCTCCACTGCCTCTTTCTCTAATTTCCTACAGACCCTTCTGAAAGGGGCGAGGGGTGTCTCTGTGTGTTCTCCCTGACCATTTAAACACTCACTTGCACTCATAAGACAACTAGGAAGTTTAAAGCAGGTATTTTAAACACTTTTCTATCAAGTTTCCCTGCTTGGGCTGCTGCATTCCCTCCTGGAATGCACCTTTATCTCCTGTGATAATCAAATACCTGCTGAGTCCTACCTGCCTGTTCAACCCAACTTAAAGCTCCCTTTCGCCATACTCCTAATACTTTTACAAATGGCTCTGCACAAAGTAATGTTCTACAGCACTGTCCAACAACTGTATACAAACTTACTATTTTTTTTTTTTTTTTAAAGATTTTATTTATTTGACAGAGAGAAACACAGCGAGAGAGGGAACACAAGCAGAGGGACTGGTAGCGGGAGAAGCAGGCTCCCTGCAGAGCAGAGAGCCCGATGCGGGGCTCGATCCCAGGCCCCTGGGATCATGACCTGAGCCGAAGGCAGACGCTTAACGACTGAGCCACCCAGGCGCCCCCAAACTTACTATTTTATAACAACCATGTCAACAAATACTTGGGACCATCTGCTATATGCTGAATATATTTTCTTGTTTGGTTTTCATAATAGTTCCATAAAATGGATATAACATCTCCCTCCTCCCAAACAAGGGTATTGAATTTTGATAAACCTGGAGGGGAAAAGTAATATATCCCAGCAGTTTGTGTGAGCTCTGAATTCGTCTGCTCGGATTCAATCCCAGTTCACTAATCAGGTAAATGTGCACAGACTGCTCCTCTAAGCCTCAGTCTTGCCATCTCTAAAATGGATCATGCACGTACTCCTGGGTATTTACCCCAAAAAAGCAGATGCATTACAAAGAAGGGCCACATGTACCCCAATGTTCATGGCAGCAATGGCCACAATTGCCAAACTGTGGAAAGAACCAAGATGCCCTTCAACAGAAGAATGGATAAAGAAGATATGGTCCATATATACAATGGAATATTATGCCTCCATCAGAAAGGACGAATATCCAACTTTTGTATTAACATGGATGGGACTGGAAGAGATTATGCGGAGTGAAATAAGTCAAGCAGAGAGAGCCAATTACCTTGTGGTTTCACTTACGTGCTGAGCATAAAGAAAAACACGGAGGGCATTGTGAGAAGGAAGGGAAAGATGAATGGGGGGAAATCAGAGGGGGAGATGAACCATGAGAGACTGTGGACTCTGAGCAACAAACTGAGGGTTTAGGAGGGGAGGGGGTGGGGGGTTGGGTGAGCCTGGTGGTGGGTATTGAGGAGGGCACGTATTGCATGGAGCACTGGGTGTGGTGCATGAACAATAAGTCTTGTAACACTGAAAAAAGAAAATAAACATATTTGGGGAAAAAATAAAAAATAAATAAATAAAATGGATCATGCAGTGCTAGGGACGGGACTGGCACAGAATGAAGTGGGGTACTTAATACCATTAGGAAGAAACAGAGCTTAGAATCAGATTCTGATTATCTTATTGGAGGGCCCATGCTGCCTGCTTCTCATATAATGCTGAGTTTACCATCCCTATTTTAAAGATGGGGTTAGGTTCAGAAAGGTGAAGTGACGGGTTTGCAATCTCACAGCTGTTAAGTATCAGGGCTGAGGTTGGAGCCAAGTGCAGCTTTATTTGACTTCCCAACACTGTGCTGCCTTGTGTTAACCTGTTAGTTACATGCCATCTTCTTCCTTCCCACTGAGCGATGAGCTCCTTGGAGGCCAGTTCCCCTTTTCCTGTTTCCCAAATGGCCCGGTACAGTGTTACACACGCTGCGTTCTCACTGCACCACTGGGAAAGCAAATGTGGCTGCCTTTGCTCAGCCTGGCCCCTAGTTTGCTCTTCAAATCATCAGCAGCATCAACCACAATGATGGAGACTCCTGAGACAGACAGAATACGAGAGAGAATTCCAGAGTCACCTAACAATTGTACGCTTGTTGTAATTATAAGTAAATCTCAAAGGGGAGTTCAAAATGTTCTAAAAAAGACTGAATGTTCCAGGGACAATCACCAGAGCATCTTCAACAAGTAAATGGTGTCTAAAAGAAGAGGAATCTGTTAGAGATTGAGAGATTTAAGAGACATATCAATTCAAATCGAATATTTCTCATCTGATCCCTGATTCCAAAAATCAAATATTAAAAGTCATTTTTCAGGGACGCCTGGGTGGCTCAATTGGTTAAGTGTCTGCCGTCAGCTCAGGTCATGATCCCAGAGTCCTGGGATCAAGCCCCACGTTGGGCTCCCTGCTCAGTAGGGAGTCTGCTTCTCCCTCTGCCTGCTTCTCCCCCTGCTTGTGCTCTCTCTCTCTCTCTCTGATAAATAAATAAATAAATAAATAAATAAATAAATAAATAAATAAATAAATAAAATCTTTATTTAAAAAAGCTATTTTGGGGATGACTGGGGGAATCTGAATATAGCCTCATTATTAAGTTGTAATTTGGAATTATTTGTTTAGGTATGGATAATATAGCAGTTATGTTTCTTAAAAAAAGTCTTTATTTCTCAAAAATATATAATGAACTATTTACGGATGAAATGATACAACTCTGGGGTCTATTTAAGATACTCCAGCAGGAGGGGCAAATTCTCCCGGGAGGCGACCGATGGGTGAAACAACACAGGCAAATGTTGATAAATGGTGAAGCAAGGTGATGGGTCCCAGGGGATTTATTATATTATTCTCAGTATTTTTGTATTTATTAAAAAACTTACCCAATAAGGTTTTTTGTTTGTTTAAAGAAAGAATGAATGGTGTGAGCCCCCAGAAATCTTCTGTTTTTGTTCTGCCACTACTTTCCTTCCAATGGAGCTCAGTTTCCTTGATGTGAAAAGCTTCCCAAATGTACTCATCTGTTGTGTAAATGTAAGCATCTGTTGTGATGCTCGCTCACCCGGACCATTCTGCCCTCTTCCCCATCAGCCCTCTCCTAAACTGACCTTGTCACCTTCCACAAAGAGGTTCACTGTCTCCCCATCCCAGCTCTACGATTTCAACTATCTCCTTCCACTATCTGGCTAGAAACCTCAGCATCACCTTTATCTCTTTCTTTCCCTTCATCCTCTACCCCAGGCAGCCAGTGACACTGCACATGAACTTAATTTAGCCACCAATGTCTCTGATCTTCAGTTTCATTATCTGTCAAAAGTAACTGATGGGATCCTGTCAGTTATGATCTTCTTGTACTTTCTTTCATAGAAGCTCTCGTGCCCTAGGCCTAACATTTTAGGTGACCTAAGTGTTCAGAGAGCTTCCTTTTCATTGTAAGTTCCAGCTAATTGCCTGACAGGGAAATCAGGCTCTCTGATATCAAGTGCCTCTCTGGGACTTACTTCCCGATGGAATTTCTTTCATTCCTTTGTTCAATACACATGTGTTAAGTTCCTACTGTGTGCCAATTCAAATTGTCCCTCCCACTGCTGACACTGTACCTCTCAACAATTGTTAAATCATGCATCTTTTCAGCCTGCCTTTTAATTAATTAACTAATTAATTAATTGGAGAGAGACACAGCGAGAGAGGGAACATAAGCAGGGGGAGTGGGAGAGGGAGAAGCAGGCTTCCCACTGAGCGGGGAGCCCGATGTGGGGCTCCATCCCAGGACCCCGGGATCATGACCTGAGCCCAAGGCAGACACTTCACCGACTGAGCCACCCAGGCGCCCCCCAGCCTGCCTTTATAACCATTATGTTATTCCATAACCCAGGGCAACCAGTGGAGACAACTAGGTAGAGTTTATGGTTGGCTCATCATTTCACGAATGAGTCAGTTGAATAAGCAACACACTGAAGACCAAAAGGGAAGTGAAAGTCAGGGGTACTGAGAATCTAGGTCTCCCAAATCCTGGTTCAGGACTCTTGAGCATCATTCCATACTGCCCATGGAGGGCAGGACAGCTGGGGAGTGAAGAGAATTGAGGTCTGGCCTTGTGTGACCTGAGATGGTCACACATCTCAGCAATGTGTGAATGATAAATGAACTGATGGCCCAAATAAGGATGTATATGGATCATGAGAAGTCCCCAAGAACAGCTGGAGATGACACCCTCACTTTTAGCCCTGGAGGTCATTCAAGTCCAGATCTGCCATGCAACCTGAGAAAACCCCCAATCAGCCTGTCATCATGGCGTGGGAACTGGGCTCCAGCAAGGACCACAGGCCTAGGTGGTTCCTCCAGAATATGGAAGTGGAAGGCACATGGGATCAGAGTCTAACAGGTGGGCTCACATCCCACCTGTAACCCTTAGTAGCTGTATGAAACCAGGCCTGTTACTCAGAGGGCCATCTTTCCCAGATGTGTTCATTGTGTGAGTTCTGAGATGGACCCAGCATGTGGCTCACAGCCCCTTTCCTGGCAGAAATAAAAACCAGCCTCTCTAGAAAAGAGTTGTTTAAAGAGGGAGGAATTTTAAAGATGGTCAAAATATATTGTTAGCTCCTGAAATAGTGTGTAGTCCCAGCAACTGGAAGCAATTCCTAGGGTAGTCTTGTGAGAAAAGTTTTTTGCCAACAAGTTTTGAATCTTGCTCTAATTTGATTCGATTAACTAATCAAAAGTAGGCATTAGAGCTGACTTTATGGAAAATTTACCAAGGGTACTGGATACCCAATTCTTCCCCTGTACTTCTGACCATGGGGCTTAACATTTCCAAACCAATGTCGCCCCTCATCCAGTGGCAGCTGCGTGGGTGTAAGCACAGCATCCCAATGCATTAAGCTGCTGGCAAACCCCGGGAGCGAAAATGCTATCCCCTTATCTTGGGGATAAGGTTGTGCACCTAAAAGTGTCCCACACCCATGAGTCACTACCCAGCTCGCCACAGGCATCCTCCCTTATCTCCAGGCCTGGCTATTCCCTCAGCCTGGAGCACTGCCCCTCCTGACACCCCTCCTGCGAACTTACCCTTGAGGACCATGCCCTCTGTAGGTCTCTTTCCTAGGAGTTGCTGCAGGAGCCTCCCCTTCCCATCAGGTCTGGGTTAAGAGGACCTACCAGGAGCTCCCATAATTAATTGCCTGTTCTTTCTCCATTCAGGCACTTCTTATACCTTACTTCAGTGATTAACCACGGGGGACGATTTGCCTCCAGGGCACATTTGGCATTATCTGGAGACATTTTTGATTGTCACAATGGCGTGTGGGAGAGGACACTCCTGGCACCTAGTGAGTGGAAGCCACGGATGCCGCTAAACATCCTGTAATGCACAGGAAACCCCCCACAACAAAGAATTATCCAGCCCCCAATACCACCAGTGCTGAGCTGTGAGATCCTGCCTTAGTGTAATTGTTTACTTGTTTATCTTTCTCACAGTGGCTCTCTCATTCATATCTGTATGATGCCTGGCCCATTCCAGGTGCTCAGAAAAGACCCTCTAATTGGCCGAACAACCTTTACCCCAGCTCCCATTTCTTAGTTGCTTCTGTTTGCTTTGTTCCTGACCAACTCCCCATGCTGGCCTCTCCATGTCACTTAGCACAAATCCTCTTGGGACTCTGATCAGGCCCCCATCCTACCCCTGCTCTGTGAGCTGCAGGCCATGGGTGATAGAGAGCTAGGGCTGCCTGCAACAACTCAGAGAACAGGCTGTCTGGACTAGGACTCGAGCCGGGCTAGACAAAGTCAAGGCCATGAGAAAGGGAAGACGGCCTGAGCCAGCTGGGAGCAGGGCCAGACCACCGGGCAAACAGGGCAGCTGGACTGTGCAGTTAGGGGCTCAAAAGCTGATTAGTTTTCAAATCCTCCACATGCCTTTTATGTAATTAATGGACATTGAGCGCCCATTTCCGAGGCTGCAGGAATCTACTCCCCCTTTAGCAAAGCAGCTCTGTATGCTAAATAATTTTCTCAAAACACTGAGTCACTGCCCATTTCTTTCTTTGTGCTTTTGCTACTGAGTTCGCATGAATAATTATAAGCTTATTTTACATAATCATAAGGCGCTGGGTAATTCTCAGCAATTTGAAGAATGAAATGTTCACAAAGACTTTCAAGACTGTGACACAACAGGGTTTGGCAATTCAAATCACTGCTGCTTACAAGATATTTTCTTATTTGGTTTATCATATTTCATGTTTTACATATATGTTATAATTTAGGTTCAAATAATGTAGTGCAGAGAGATGGGGCCAGGCAATTTTATGAGACAAAGAAGGTTAGGGAATTGCTGAATTTTTGAAGCTAAATATTAGATGCTTTGACCGGCAGTCCCACGATTTCACCCTTGAATTCCTTCAGCATTCTTGGATGAATGCCAACCTGTCCCCGTGATTTATCCACATCCAGTTTGTCAGCTAGGTCTAGAACATTCTGTGCATCGGCTACTACTTGATCTAGTACCTCTGCTTCTAAAGATACTTTAAGAGTGATATTCATTTTGATATGTTTTTCTGAAAATTTCAGGGCAAATAATTTATTATGTCTGCTGGCTCCTTTTCAGATATCAAAAGGAGTGTTCTGATCATCTACAAAGATTCTACCAGGTCTTTGGCTGGTTTCTTCACTTCCATTACTTTAAAAGACCCTCTTCTTTCTGTTCTAATGTCTGATCCTTATAGGATGCTCCTTTAATGATGTGTGGATCTCTTCCGTGGGTTTCCTAGGTGGGTTCCCCTCTTTTTCCAACTGAATTAACTCTTTCTTTCTTTCTCTTTCTTTCTTTCTTTCTTTTCTTTCTTTCTTCTTTTTTTTAACATATCTCTTTCTTATGAATGTGCCTTTGTCTCGAGCAATCCTGTTGGGCTGATTCTGTAAATCATGATTATTATCCCAACCAACCTCCAGGGCCATGAGAATCAAATGAAGTAAGGCCATTGAGGGTTGTGCCCAATGCCTGGAACAAAGTAAATGATTAGCAAGCATTTATTCTTACCATGTTGGCCAAAGAAGGGGAGGTAGGAAAAAGCTGGTTCTTTTCAACCCCAGCCCCCAAAATGGTTTTTCAAATCTTGTCATACTTTGTGCTTCCTAAGACATGTTTGGTAGTGTTTTCTAAAAGTTAGCCGGCAAGATTCTTAAGGCTGACTTTTTTTTTTTCATAATTCCTATTCTGTTACGATATACATGCTTCTCTTCTTGTTATGTATGCATTATCTTGGTTTTCTGTCCTTACACCAGACGGTTGAACTTAAACTTATTAGAGTTATTAGATTACAGTGGTTGCACACAGATATGCACACAGATACTCTCCGCACCTTCTATGGTGCTTCTCTTCCTTTTCTTCTGTAAAATCATTAGGGCAGGAAATGATCATTTGTCCTAATTTATCCCAGGGAGATATTTTGCCAATTTACAAGTGAGTAAACACCCTCATTATTACTAATTGGCCTGATTCTTTAGCTCAGCCAGTCCTATTGCAGTTTCCAGCTCAATCTCATTATCCTTGTCAGGTGGCTTATAACCCCTTTCTACTGCCATATTTTCATTAACTGTTGGCTATTTCCACCCACTGGGCATTTCCTGATGCCATTTTTATGCCGAGGCTCTTTGGATTTCTCCACTACTCTGACAATCTGTTTCATGATTCTGGTTTCTTACCCTTCTTTGCCAGCTGTCTCACAAGAACTTTTGATTCCTGACTAAGAAACACAACAGCCCAGTATCTGCTCTCACTAGGACCTTCAAATTCCACCTGTTTCCACCTGTGTTATGTATGATAGCCATCAACGGACTATAGCCATATGTATATACACACACATGTACATATATGTATACACACACACACATATACACACACATACATATATGTATATATGTATATATGATTATATATATACCTGTATATATAGGTATATATTATAGGTATATACCTATAGGTATATATATATATATAGGTATATATATACCTATATATAGGTATATATACCTATAATCATATATACATATGATTATATATACATATATACATATATGTGCATATATATATGACTATAGCTCAGCAATGACCACAAAGGTTCTGATCTTCAGCTCTCTCTCAGCTTCCCAAATTCACCTTTAGAACCCTCCTATTATTTGCTCCCAAGTCACACTACTGGGACTAAAGGAGAGAGTTGGGCATGTTATCTCTGAGACATGTACGGGACAGATTCCAACCTCTGATTTCGTTCCTCTGCTCTCTCCATTTTCACCAGATTGTCTTTACCCAGCTCATGCCAGTGTACAACTCCCTCTGCCAATTGTTGCAAAAATGGAGTCACTGTTCTGGAATGCCCCAAGGCCTCCCTGTGTCCACACCTGCCTCAGCTTGCAGTCGTTGCCACAGTTTTCTCCTCACGGGTGCCATTTGTTGACCCCACTGGATTCCTAAGTTGGACTGACCCCAATGGAGAAATCACTCGACATATAGAGCCTCTGACAAAACTCCTCTCCACCCATAACACACACACACACACACACACACACACACACACACACACACACACACACCTGCTGTTTCTGTTTGTCTCCATGTTGCAGGTAAGAACAGGATTATTAGTATTAGATGTCTAAGCCATTTAAATTCAAGTGGTTTCTTGTAGCAGAGCATGTCAGTGTGTGCAATGAGCATTAAATAAAACACTGTAGGTGTTTTACCTTTTTATTCTTCTTGCAGCAACAGTTCCTTGGGGAACTGGAAGAAGTGGGCACCAAAAACAAGTAATTATATTTTATTACCCAATCCACATCACACTTTCTCTCTGAGGCACCACAATATATGGGGAAGCTTTTGGCAAATGTACAGGGCTGAATGGTTGAGAGCTGTATCATGGGCTCCTAAACAGCAAATCCCTTGAAGGCAAGAACTATGTTTGACTTTCATGGGTGTCCCCTATCGTCCTAATGTGATGACCTGCCCTGAGTAACTGTTTAATTGAACAGAACATGAACTGGAAGGCCAGTCATTTACTAAGCACATGCATTATATATTATCGTTCTTCCTTTCTCTCCCTTCTTCATCTCTGCGCTGGGATACTTGCTCCCCTTTCCAAGAATCTCTGCTATACCTGAAGCTTCACGGGCAGGGACCTGTCATCCCCCTCAGTGCTGCATCTCAGGGCCCAGCACTGTGTGGCAGGTAAGGCCCCCCACAAAACATCTATGGAGCCAAAAAATAAATGAAAACAAACCTGTTTCCAACTTGGGCTGGTTTCATGGAAAACACTGCTTAGTACCAAAGTGTGACCTATGTTCATTTGTGTCAAACACATTCACATATGTCATTTGCCATGGGACAGAGGAGACGCGGTGATGCACACAGGGAAGCAGAGGTGAAAGGGGGAAGAGGCAGGGTCATTTTCCCAGCACATAGGTGTATGTGTGTGTATACATGGAATTATGCCACATGTTCTCAAAATCATGACCTAGAAAGAGATTTCCCACAGAGGTGGTGCTCGCTTCAGTTGATGGCACCATTTCAGGTTGTAATCGAGATATGAATTTACTGGAGACCAACTATAAGACAATACCCTTTTCCCAGTGTATGGGCATCACACACAAAGCTTTTGCCCTTCACCACCTCTCTCTCAACCCAAATTCTAATTACAGACATGTGATTTACTTGCCACCACAGTTTTCCCCCAGTGGGTTACCGTGGCTGTTAACTCTAACAGAAGCCATTCTGAAAAGTGGAGGAGAGACGGTGGAAAATGGATGCAAGAAAAAGGAGGCCTTCACTGTAAACTGGAACTGTTCAAAGTGTGGTCCCACCAGGCTGTGTCAGCAGCTGGGAAACTTCTGGAAATGCTATTTCTGGGGCCTAATCGAAGTCTTCCAGAGTCAGAATCTCAGGGGCACGTGGGAGGGGGGGTGCCCAGAAAGTTGTGTTCTCACCAACCCTGCAGGTGTTTGCCATGGCATACTAAAGTTTGAGAAGCATGGGTCTAAAGAGCAGTTTACTCCTTTTCAGAATTCTCCCAGGCATCACCTAGAGAGGAAACTGGGTGTCTGGAACCCATGGAGGAGGCTATTCATTATTTACCTTTTTGTACTTAAAACATTTTTTTCAGCCACGTGATTATCTTGCTATTTCAATGGAAATAAAAACAACAAACAAATAAATCACACCTCTAACTAGAGCACACTGAAAAGGAAAGGATAACTCAGGATGTTCCTGATGTTCCTAGTTCCTCAGGAACTAAGATGTCCCTGGTAATCATTCCTCAACTGTTTAGTTGGACAATTTTCCCTCTCTCCTAAATGACAAGTAAGGAGGAAGAAGATAGAATAAGGATACGGTAATACATTGGCAAAGTTATATTTTGTTAACAAAATATATTTTGTTTGATATTTCTAAAAATATTAGAGGACAAGGACGTCCCTTAAGAAGACGTCAATGTAACAATGAGGAAAGCCAGGACAACATACCATTTCCACACTATACAGCACATATATATTTTTTTTTTTTTTTAGCTCAATTAGGGAAAGCATTTGTAGTGATAGTTTGCCTAGATTCTCCAATAATTGGAAGAGAATGTACAAAGCACAATTAAGAGTCCGCATGCATGTTTTAACCCTTGGCATGATTTTATTTTCCTAAAGGTGATAGCTGCTCTCACACCTTCTCAAATTGCTTTAAGACTGCCTTATTTTTAGTTATCCCGCTAAAAGAAAAAACACAATGGCTAATATGCTAAGTTAAAGTAATACACAATGTTAAGACTCTACTGTGAGTCTGTTTCCAAAGGAAAAAAACACAGGACTACATGAACTAAAGGGCTCATCAAACACAGACAGTAAAAACAACTGGAGGCACAGACCCCTTCTCACCCAAACAAAGTTTTTTGGGTCAGAGTCCCCTACATTTAAGAAAAAACTTAAAAAATAAAACTAAATTAAAAAAAAAACAAAATATTTCACTTTCAGTAAATAATAGGGATCACAGGTCCTTGCCTCTGTCAGCCACAACAGTCCAAGGCAGTCACTCATTGTAATGAGGTGTGCCAAATGCCCCCCCTTTCCTCACTTTGGCAACTCTACAGTATGATGGACACTGGAAAACTGAGCTTGTGTCAGGAAACTGACACGATTTTTCATGTTATTTTCTTAGAGTTGTTATCCATCTCCTAGGGCTATAGAAGGAATGAAGACTCACTGAAAAATTTAATCCTAATAACTCACAAAACAGCATATGCTCTTAAAAAGGGTTATAGAAACTCATAGATAAAATTGTGCGAACCATTTCAAGAGTAGTCCTCATAGCTTGAATTCCTTAAACACAGTACTTTGCAATGAAGTTAGCCAAATACAGAGAAACAAAACAGTTTTCAAGTTTTATTCTGGGTTATTTTTAACTCCAGATTTTTTTTTTTTTTTTTTTAAGAAAAGAACAGAATTTGGAATTAAGCTGGTGGTGAGCAGAAAACTACTCTTCCAATTATCTCTTCTTGAGCTAATCTTATCAAAGGTCTAACTTGCTTTTAATGTTTGTAAATAAATAACTTAACCACACAGATGAGCTGCATCACCTTTCCCACCAGCTAGGGACATTTACACCGAGAAAAAAAATTTTAATAAAGTCTATCTGAAGCATCAAAAACCATGTAGCTTATTTCAAACAAGGATCCTATCAAATATGATTGAATTGAACTCCTAAGTATACACCTTTTCCTCTTAAAAATTAGCTATACTTAAGGATATTCCTTACCAGTACCATATGCACAAAAGCCAAAAGATTAAAAAAGAGAAAAACAAATCAAATCTGCAAAAAGATCCGCTTATTCAAAGAATAACGAATCATTCATTTTCACTGAACTAGATGTTGATATATAACACACCACAGGTCATTATAAAAGGAAGGAAAACAAACATCTTATAAACCATCAGGATTCTTTTCAAAATCCAGTAGATTAAAATGCAAAGAAGTAATCTTAAAGGTGTGATTTTAAAGAAAAAAAATTGCATCCCTATAGTTAAGTATTTGGGGCTAAAACATTTTAGAAATTTTCTTAACTAGGAAAGAAACTTCCCTGATCTTCTCTGTGAACTGTCTCACAGGAACTGTGTTCTGGCTAACACTGCACAGCGGTGTGAGTGAAGGAACAGTCCCCAGGATCCCATGCATTGCGGACATCAGGGGATCTGTGGACTACAGGAGCCCTTACCTGGTCTTCCTTAAGCCTCCAGCATCCACATCCATCCTTTCATAAGGTAAAGTTACGTCCTGCAGAGAGAGGGAAGAGCCAACCAACCCTCAAGGCAGGCTGAGAGCGTGCAAAGCCCCAGCTGACAGCCTGCTTCCCTCTCCCCAGGCTCTCTGCCTAAGAGGCTGCACAGAAACCAAGTCAGTGCCAAATCTTAATCCCTTTGCAGAATCTCACATGGAGCTGCCTCACCTCTTCCATTCCTGCAAAGCCTCTTCCTGCTGCACTTCCTTCTGAAACCATTAGTCACTGCAACAACCCAGCCCCACCGAATGAAGCCCAATCTCAAACCCGTACTGAAAAATCCTACAACACACAGGGCGATGAGTGTTTATATTAGCTGAAATAAAATGATGTAATACCCAGAATCAGGGGAGGGCCCTGATTCAGAGTCAGGGCATTGTAAGAACCGCTGTGAAATACAAGTTTTCTAGATCAAGAGAAAAAAAAAATACTCATCTTTGGGTTTTGTTAATCTGGCATCTGTAAACGTAGAGTTATTTGGATTGTTCTGGTCTCATCAAGAGTAGGATGTTTTCCAAATAGAAATTCAGAACTACTCAATTACCCACAGTTTTATTCAAGAGAATAAAAGGCAGCAAACAACCCAAAGTGAATCTGCGGGCAAAAAAACCTAGTGTTGAGGGGGTAACGGGAGAAGGCACCAATCCAGGGCTGTGCATGTCTGCCATGCTGCAGGATAGGAGAGCCTCCCTATCTGATGTCTTTAAAGTAAAGGCAACTCCCAGGAAAAACAGTGTTGTTTTAAGCCAAGTCCGTTTGTCTTCCTGTACCTTTTGATGGACAAGAAAGCCCAGGGGTTCCCAACACCACTCCCAATAGGCAACTGCTATTGATTCCTTCAGGATCTTACAGTCCCTGAATCAGGTGTGGTGGGAAGATGTGAGAGGCCACACTGCTGCTGGATTAGAAGGGGATGAGGAAAGGGGAAAAGGGAAAAGCCCTTGCTTAGGGGAGAGACCTGCTAAGGTTTCATGACTGTTCACTGGATGGCTTGAGACTGGTGGGGATGCCAGAAGCAGACTATTTGTTTTTGGATGTGTTACTGATCACAATGTGGAACTTTACAAAGGATTTATCACGTGCTGGGCATGTGCTAACACTTTATGGGCACATCTCACGGAGCCCTATAAGAGCCCTGCAAGGCAGATACTATTACTATTCCTGTTCCATAGATGAAGAGATCCTCAAAGCACAGAGGAGTGAGGTGGTTGTGAGCCGGTAAGCAGTGGTTCCAGAGTCGCCTGGTGTGCTCCTTAACTACCAGTCCATTGCTCCTGCCGGCTTCACTAACCATCACCACCACCACCATTGTAATAACAACAACAACATCACTCCCATTTACTGAGTGAGTGTACTATGCGGTAGGTACTGTGCTAAGGGCATTACATGAATAGTCTCACTTGCCCTGTAAAAGCCCCTAAGAAGCAGTATTATCATTCCTATTCCACAGATGCAGAAATGAAGGCTCAGAGGGAATGAGTGCCTTGTGGGGCCAGCCACACAGCTGGTTCAGGGGTCGAGTAGGGACTGGAGCCAGGCCTGGTGGATTCTAGAGCTCCATATATGACGCTAACACTACCCATTCTTTCAGTGACACTCTTGTCACTCAGAGCAATTCTGGAACACCTCTTTGGAAACTTCCTTGAGAACCTGTACATTCTATTTGAGTAAATACACATTTTTGAATATCTGTTCCACATTGGGCACAAGAACCTGTACATTCCATTTGAGTAAATACACATATTTGAATATCTGTTCCACATTGGGCACTGCAGAGGATATAACTATATGGTCCTGTTTTCCAAAGGCTTCCCACCTGGTAGGGAAAGTGGAGGCAGAAGGAGGTTATTGCACCATAAAAATAAGGGAGCCTGGGCTAAGTGTTACTACAGAGCCATCAGAGCCACCAAGGGTGATGGGAGTTTGGGCAAGTGAGAAATTATTTCAAAATTATCCAAATGACTGCTAATATGCCCAGTGATGGGAAACAGCCATCCTTAGAGGGTGGTTGTAATTCTGGCTTACAGGCTAGTCAATCAGAGCCAAGTCTGGGGAATAATGTGGGTCATCAAGCAGGGCAATACCATTTTTGGTTGCAAGCTAGGTGTGGCTATAAAATAGTAAGATGGATTTTCCTGTGTGGCCCAGACTAGCTCTGAAGGCGATTCCTAAAGGGCAGTTCCAAAAATGTTTCGAGCAATGATACCATCTCCAGATTAAAGGCAGAGCCAACCAAAGAGATTCCAGAAGATGAGGCTTCTCAGCACAGCACTTGCCCACATGGCAGGCAGCAGCCCGCGGAGTTGGCGAGCTCCCTATCAGCAGGCCCAGATTAGCTTGCGGAATGATGCTCAGCACAGGGTGATGATCAATAAATATTTGTTGACTGAATGCAAGATACTTTTGAATGTGAAATGTTAAAAGTTGTCTTACTTGGTCACACTTAGACATCTGCATATGGACTGTGGACGCCTTCCCAGCTGAGTCCAAAGGCCAGAGTAAAGCTATACTTATCCAGTCTATCTACAAGGCCAGGCCCTGGGTGGTCAGCCTGGCCATGACACCGTCCCATCCTGTCCGTACTCATGGCCAGTCTTGTATATTCACTGGGAGGAGTGAGGACAGGTGCTAAAGATGCCACCATGCAGGACTGACTTAGGGCTTGTGGCCAAATGGGCTGACGGGTTCCTCCATTGGTGCCAGCTCTGGAAGCCAGGCAGCACTAGGAAATGCTTCCACAACCCTGGTAGGGCTGAGCAGGGCTTGTGGCCAGCAGCCAAGGCAGATTCCGAGTAGATCCAAGCCTGGGGGAATGCAGGCTGTCCCAGGAACCATCCCGCAACCACAGCCTGACTCCATATACATTCCAAAAAAAAAAAAAAATGAGTTGACATCTCTAAGAATCCATGGGGTTCCCCAAACAAATAGGCTCAATGGGAGTTCAGAATAGATCTAGGAGAGTCAGAGCCCAGAGGTTTCTCCCATCTTCTGTAGTAAATTCTCCCTTTTCCGTCCTTATGTTTACTCCTGGTTTTTGTTTGCTTGTGCTTGGCTTACTAATTATTATTAGTAATTATCTGGTATTGCCAATACCAGATGGGCAAAAGCCTCTCTGCCACTAGGACTCCCAAGGGCAAAAGGAATTCTTTGGGTCTAATGGGACCCCCTCGGCCTGCCTGTCCACCACCAGTGAAGAAAAGGTGCGGTTTTGAGATTTTGTGCAGCTACTTAACTTTCTGGTGTCTCACTTTCCTCACCTTTAAATAAAGAATATAGGCATACTTCCAAACACAAGGTTGTTGAATGAGAAGACACATAGAAAGAACTTTGTGCCAGGTCCAGAGTGGGTCCTTACTGAATCCCGGTGCTGCTGTTGTTTTATGCTCCCTGGGTGTAGGGAAAGCACAGGACAACAGAAGCCACGGATGGTGGGGAACAGCATTTGTGTATGTCTGCATCTAGTCACTGTGTCATTCTGTGTCAGTGACCGATGCCCTGTGGAACGCCACGGAAGGATTTGGTGTGGTTTCTTTATTATAGCACATAAAGTCAAACAACAATAATATCCAGCTCTGAGAAGGATTTAGAGCCCCGAGTTGTCTGAGGGAAGCCACTCTTGTAAACCACTGTGTTTAGCTCTTGAGCTTCTTGGCAAAGGCAGTCACAAGAGAAACACACTGAAGGAGGAGCACAGATGTCATCCAGTCCAAAAAAAAAGTAAGGGTTCAAGCTGAGAAACAAACTTTTTCCTGGCTCCAAATTTTAAGAGGAATTTATAAGCTGGGATATAGGGCACCAGGTAATAGGAAGGACAATGCCTTCCCCGGGACTTATGTAAAAGATACAGAGACTTCTTTGCAAGGGCCTAGACTTACAAGGACCCTCCATAAAAGCTGAGGGCCCACATTAAACTGCAGCTTGATGGAGGCGTTTATGGTTTCACAGAATCTCAGCATCAGGAGGGCCCGCGGTCCAGCCCCTTGGTTTTATGGAGGTGGAGAGAGTGCCAGGAGCTCAAGGCGCAGCTGGCCGAGGACCCGGGCACGGAGCTCCAGTCCTGTGCCTGTCCCCTCCCTGTACTCTGCTCTCTCCCTCCTTTCTTCCACCAAACAAAAGGAAGCTTCCCTTGATCCCTTTCCCCATGGGAAATGGCAAAGCTGCAGCGGCCTCCTTCACACTGTGGGAATCCCTGTTCTTTAAGTTTGGTTAAAAATAATTTTGAAAATGTTTAAATTTTCAAAGTCCAGGCTGGCGAGTGTCCAAGCGACCCTCGCAGTCTGCAGCACAAAGCTGCTGTCGGCTCTGAACCCTCAGCCTCATCTGCCTGTCGTCAAGATGCATTCCCCACCCCGATGTCCAGTTTTAAAAGATGGTGTGTTGTGTCTATCTACACAAAACTTAGTCAAACTCCCAGCACCACAACCACATCAGACTAAACTTATCCAAACTCCTAGCATCACAGCCCCATTAATTTCAGGAACTCACAGAATTTCACCACACTGCCTTACAGACATTTTTCCTATACCTGGAATTCTCTTTTCTCACTTCTCCATCAGGCGAACTCTCAAACATTCTCTCTATATAAGCTGGATTTTTAAGGAGCCTTCCTTGAGCTCCACGACAAAGTCAAATATCCCGACATTATAGTCCCCTCCCCAGCACTTATCACATTTTTGGTCTTGCATATACTAATCTTTGAGTGAATATCTGAATACTGTTCTCCACCCTCACTGACTGTAAATTACATAAGGTTTCAATATCGTTTTTGTGTTTCTAGTGCCGTTTAAAGTGGCTAGCATACATAATAAATACTCGAAAGATTTAAAAAATAAATAAAAGATGGTATGTTTTAGCTTTCTAAGTGCCCTTATGGTGTGCGAAGTGCTTCAACTGATAGGCCTAGTTATTCCTTCCAATACCACTGTGAGGAAGCTTCCATGATTAAACCAGGATTTGAACTGTATTGGTTGACTTCAGAGCCCAAGGTCTTCACTACACACTCTGCTCCCGTTACAGAATGAGAATCCTTGTGAGGCAAGAACTAAGCCTGGGAACTGTGCTTGAGTCCAGGCCCCTGCTGGAGCAGTAATGTTTCTGAGTTCAACACTTGGTAAATGCCATACAAACTGTAGCTGCTTATCCTAAAGTTCTAGGAGACTCTCTGGAAAGATGGTCTTAAGATTGGGGCGATTCTTTAACTGTGGTGTCCTGAGGACAAAATCAAAACAAGGTCCCCAGAGTATATCCAACATGCTGTATCTAACAGGGAAAATCACTTCTGGCCAATCACAGGAAACTAGTATTTGCTCTCATCAGGCTAGAAATAAGTGGCAAGGTGGATGGGTGCACAGGCAGCGTGGTTCCCCCGGCCAGGGTGTGGGTGTGGTTTCTGGCACTGTAGCATCTCCTGTGTGACCCTGGGCAAGTGGCTTAACTTCTCTAGACCCTAGTTTCCTCATCTGTAAAAGGAGAGAGTAATAGCAGTGCCTCTTAAATGGAGCTGAGGGCATGACATGAGAGAATGTCAGTGAAGTTGTTTATAAAGTTGTTTATGAAAGGCTCACATTGTGGGCTCAATAAAAGTCAGCTAAGGACAGCAGACACGTCTTTAGGGCAGGTATCAGAATACAGAGTAATGGTTGAACACAGTAATACAAGTGTCCTTAGTATGAATTAGATGGTGCTAAACATTTGAGGCAGTTTCCTATTTCCCTATACATCCTGATTTTATTTTACCTAATATACCCTTTCCCAACTCACAAAGCAATTATGATATATTATAGATTCATCTAAGTTTCTAGCAATACCCTTTATTGGCAACATGTAATATTTACGCTTCAGATTCTTGACCAAGAATGAAAACCCCACTTCTCTCTGGTTCCTTCTTTTTTTTTTTTTTTTTTTTAAAGATTTTATTTATTTATTTGACAGAGAGAGAGAGAGAGATCACAGGTAGGCAGAGAGGCAGGCAGGGGGAGAGGGGGAAGCAGGCTCCCCGCTGAGCAGAGAGCCCGATGTGGGGCTCGATCCCAGGACCCTGAGATCATGACCTGAGCCGAAGGCAGAGGCTTTAACCCACTGAGCCACCCAGGCGCCCTTCTCCCATTCCTTCTTACCAGGAGCTTGGATGCAAAAAGTAATGATC
>CM053617.1:42637945-42648021 GCA_028646535.1 Procyon lotor | reverse complement strand
TAGCCAAAATGTCATATTTTCTATTTTCTTTCACTTACAGATTTTCCAATGACTAGTCTGACAATTGTCCTCATAGTGGTTATCTCTAAAGAAGGAGGAGGGAATAGAGAATAGGTCTCTTTAACATTTCATTTCTTTAAAAAAAAATCTGAGGCAAATAGGATTTGCAACTCTGGGCAGTGGATACATGACTGTTTGTCATAAGCTTCTCTGTGCTTTCCTTTATGCTTGAAATAATAGTAATAAACAAGCATAAACGAACTATATCTAAAACAACATTGTTGATATTGAGGAAGAATGACATAATAGAAAAATGCCTCAATAAGCCAATTTTTTTAACATGCTAACTAGGTCCAGAATGGAAACTGGGATGTCCTGGAGAAGGCCAGCAGGTGGAGGCAACAGAAAGAACAGGTGAGTGACTTGAAGAAAGAGGCACATTTTAGAGAAAACACTGGTCTAGAAAATAAAGTCTGTAAGCAGAGAAGTTACTTCTCTGGAAACACAGAGAAGTACAGGCCTTGCTTGTCCACTCACTGTATGAATATTTATTACACTGGAGTATTTTACCTGGTCTCTGACCTAATACCATGTCCAGTCTTATGGTAGAGACAGACTTATGAGGTAATCAAACTAATGGCTGGTCTTGGCAAGGCGAAGTGGTTTGATTTTAGAAAGCCTTCTCTGAGGCCATGAACTGAAGTTAATCACAAGGTACAAAGAGATAGTAGGTAGACTGTGCATCCTAGGCAGAGAAACCAGCATATGCAAAGGCCCTGAGGCAGAAAGGAGCCTAGGACTGTGAGGGTGTTAGGGCAGAATCTATAGAAACCTCTGTGAAAGGTTCTGGGGTGCTGTGAGGATGGGCACTGCATGGGGAAACTGAGGAGAGTCTATCCTTGTCTTTCTCAAAGATCAAAGAACCAGAGAGAAACCACCCAGGGTGAAAGACCATGTGTTAAAAAGTTGAAAGACATCTATAAGCAATAATAAAAGCTGGGCAGGAAAAGGATTAACAGGAGTACTTAACTGGTCTGCATACAATTCTTCTGTGATATTCCTTTTCACTGATATAAAATCAATTATGAATTTGAAACTTGAAAACAAGTCAGTAGGTTGAACTACAGAGGACACCATGGGAAAGGTGCATGAAGGAATGGGGATCTGCTGAGGAATGGGAAGGTTCCCTGCACAGTAATATTTGCAGAAACTTCTAGAGCCAGAAGGCAGCAAAGTGGATTATGTCAGCAGCAGTTAAAAAACTAAAAAACAAAAAACAACCTAGGAGCATCCTTCTTGGATGCTCAGCCAAAACTGGTCACACACAAAAAACTCAGGAATCAGAATTTCCCATTGGCTTGGGGCACGAATTTCTCCTGAGGGTTCTTGGATTGGCTCTGCTATAGAGACCAAAAGATAATATATTTTACACCTGCAATTTTCATAATGGAAAGTGACAACTTGAGATTAAACCAAGAGAAATAAATATAGCTGAAAGCTTTCCCCTAATATCATATCAAACTCAGGCTCCAGGGAAGACATTAATATTTTCTCATTGCAAACAATGCTCTGTGCTGGAGTCCTTTGGTGGGAGAGCTTGTGACCTCAGATTTGCTCCAACAACTTTCTCTTAATGTTGGGATGAAAATATTCACTTGACTCAAGTGACATTCACCTATTTGCCCTCAAGTCCCAGTGCAACCTCTTGAGTGAAAAAGCAACTTGAGACTAATTTTTCTTCCTCAGAAAATTTTAATGGCCGTCAACGTAGAAATATTAAAACTCTGTCCACATGGGGGAAAGTCAATTGGACTAACACCGGGGAGGGATGCAGCATACAGTCCTGCAGGTTTGGGCTCTGCTTCTTGCCAGATATGTGACTTTGCCCAAGTCATCAACTGCTGAAGCCCATTCTCTCAAGTATAAAGGAAGCTAAAAACTCACTTCTTTGGGACACCATTGTAAAAGTCAGACTTGGTAATGTTTTTTTAAGCACGAAGCACAGTAAGCAATTGTTGTAGTTATTGCTAATATTTTAAATGATACTCATAAATATCAAGGCAAAAAGTGCTCCTCGAGGTCATGCTTGTTGTTTTCTGATGGGCTAATTTGGGTAGAAAGCCACAAGGCCCTGGAAGTAATTATGACCTGAATACATGCAGCTCTTCTTGATAGGACCAAGTCACCTTTAAAAGGGGATTTTAGATGCTGAATACAAAATCATCAAAATCATCCCTATCCACTCTTTCTATTTTTTTATTTTTTTTTAAAGATTTTATTTGTTTGACAGAGAGAAACACAGTGAGAGAGGGAACACAAACAGAGGGAATGGTAGCAGGAGAAGCAGGCTTCCCGCCGAGCAGGGAGCCTGATGCGGGGCTCAAACCCAGGACCCTGGGATCATGACCTGAGCCGAAGGCAGATGCTTAATGACTGAGCCACCCAGGTGCCCCCCTATCCACTCTTTCTAACACATGAGGATTATAGGGACTAAATGCAGCACACCACTACAATAATGAAAGATTAGCAAACTCTGGAATTCAATTATTTTTAAGATTAAAAAAAAAAAATCAGTGAGGTACTTCTGCTATGTATTATGTAATATCCCCATCAGAGAAAGAGGCAGCATTCCCTAATCACAAAACGTCTAAATATTCACGTTAAATGTAATAAATAAAGACTGTGTCTAACCTCATGCTAGTTCAGGTCGGGTTTTGCCACCAACTGAGTGTGCTAGCAACTTTAAAAACAAGGTTTTATTTTTAGGTCTTTTACTGTTAAAATAAAGTTCCCATACTCAAGATATTTTACTTTTGTGTCTTTATCTTATAGAAATAAAATCTCACAGTGCAAAAAAGATGTAAAACAACAGTCACTGCAACATTGCTTTTAATAGGAAAGTGTTGGAAACAGCCTCACAGGACTGTTTATAGGAAGATGGATTAATACAGGATGGAAAATCCATACTGTAGATTACTATGAACCCATTACAAAGAATGAGGCTTTCTAGAGCAGGGCTTCTCAACCTCAGTGCTATTGACATGGGGAGCCAGATCATTCTTTGTAATATGTGTGGTGTGTATATGTGTGGGGGGGGTGGGGGGGGGTAAAATTGCCCCCCTTGAGAACCACTGTTCTAGAGATAATCACATACATAAGCAGCCCTAAACCATTGATAAGTGGCAAAGGCAAGATGCAGAATAATGCTTATGACGTGATACTAATTTTATTTAAATGGAGATCTATAACTGTAGACATAAAGAAAAATGTCTGGATAGTGATGCCACATACTGTTAGTGAATACCTTGGGGAGGTGAGGGGGGCCATGAGTATGAGACTTGCCCCTTTATTCATCCATGCATGCACTTCAATTTGGTAAGTTTTTATTTCAGAAATGTGGTTTCTGAAAAAAAAATGATGATAAACAAATTGAGAGCAAGTACAAAGGTTTAAAACTGGGAATAAAAGTCTCGGAAAAGGACATGTGCTCAGGACAGGGGGAAAACCCCACTCGAAGTGGGTGTCCAGCAGGGCTCACAGGACACCCAAGACTGCCAGCAGCTGCCTCCAGCACCCTGGCCTTGTAAGAGGCTAAACCCATTATCTGACCATCACCCTGGAAATCCTCCAGTCTTCCTGCAGAATAACAACCCCCTAACTGCACACTCTGAAACTTTCCTGAGGGCTTTTTTCTTTTTTTTTTTTTTGCTGATGTTCTTTTGAGGCAGAAATTAAAGGAATCCTGCTGGGACTCAGCAGGAAGAGCAAGGGCTGGAAGATTCAGTTCTATTTCCACCTACTGGTAGGAAAGAAGACAACAAGGCACAGTTGAGGAGAGGCAGCACCACTCTCCAACACTTGGCACCGACCCCCTCCAGTCCTAACAAAGACCTTTGTCCTCTGAACTCCTACTGCAAAGGACCAAAGTCTCAGAAACCACCTGGCAGGAAAATCAGCTTAACCATATTCAAAAGATCACGTGATTGATCAAATAAAGCACTGTACAGTTGCATAACAGCTGGAAGCTCTCTCAAGAAAATATAGAATATTAATTTCATTAATTTTCCACTAAACACGCTAATAAAGATTCCCTGACCCATTCTACATAGAGCTCTTTTATGAAACTCTCCAGATTTCTCACAGAGGCAGCTTAACATGGAGGTAAGGAAGAAAGTCTTAATAGTTAGAAAGACCTAGATTCAAGCCAAAGACTTTCCCATGCTCTTGAGCGAGTCACTTCACTGCCAAGCTGCCATTTTCTCTCCTGTGAAGGGGGGAATCCTAATGTTACCACTGTATAGGGCTGTTGTTAGGAATATATGAGCTCATGGATTCCGTACAGTCCTTGACTCACAGGAAATAAACTCTAGCTATTTTTATTACACAATAATTCCACCGACTTCCACCCATTTCCCATATGGAAAACTGAGGCAAAGGGTGATGCTCAAGAGGAAGGGAACTTTGAACATCGAGACACATTCCTAATGTTACTCCCTCATCCAGGTCATGATGCAGGCCTCTCCACACTCCTTGCTTTTCCCATTGTACTCAGGAAGAGGATATTATCTGTTGTCCTGATGGAAATGCCTGCATATTTATCTCATGACATGCATATTTCCAGACATATGATCCAAATACCCTCCCTTCACTCAAACAAAGGTAGACTCAGCTTGAGACAGACGCCAATACCAATGCTTTCACCCCATGGCATTTTTATTATAAAAAATAGAATGCCAGCAGTTTAGTCAGTAGAAAAACTATTCAGTCTCCCAAGAGGAATAACTTCTGAAATACACATATATGGATTTGTCACCTAATTTTATGTCTATTCTGCTTTCTCAGGTAAAATGACATAAACATTGGTACATCTACAAGCCTAGTATTTTTTTTTTTAAGTAGGCTCCACACTGGGTGTGGAGGACCCAAGTCCACAACCCTGAGACCAAGACCTGAGCTGAGATCAAGAGTCATACACTTAACCAACTGAGCTACCCAGGTGCCACTACTAGCCTGGTATTTTTTTAATTAAGATTTTATTTATTTATTTGACAGAGAGAGAGAGAGATAGCAAGAGAGGGAACAACACGCAGTGGGAATGGGAGAGGGAGAAGCTGGCTTTCCACCGACCAGGGAGCCTGATGTGGGGCTCGATCCCAGGACCCTGGGATCATGACCTGAGCTGAAGGCAGACACTTAACAACTGAGCCACTCGGGCATCCCTAGGCTAGTATTTTTAAATGATTTATTAGTGTCACCAAATATAAAGAATGCATCTGGTCCCTATACTGTGTTGGGTGATGGGAAGATGAGGCCCCTGGTTGCCCTCAAAAAGCTCCCAGCCCAGCTGGAGAGGCGGGCATGCCCCCTGCTAATAACTAGCCATTCTGCTAATCATGCAAAACCAAGTGCCACAGAGCTGAGAAAAGAGACATCAATTCTGATGGTGGATGTGGAGATTCAGGAAAGAGCTCCCAGGGAAGATAATGCTTGAGCCACTTATTGAAAGATAAGAATTAACTGCTAGGAGAGAGGGAAGAATGGAGGCAATGAAGAGAATCCACAGAAGACTCGTCATTTAAAATCCAACTTTCTTTGTGAAAAACATGATGTGTAGACCTGGGTTGTCCAGGCATAAATAATCTATTTGATAAGAGAGGAGTAGACCTTATTAATGTAACTGTTCTACTTGGTATTATAAAAATCATCCTTAAGAAAAACCAATAACAAGTTCTGGGCAAGAGATCAATGCAAAATTGAAATCTGAGGAACAGTAACCATTAACATCAGAACTGGACTGGTGTTCCCTTCTAAAAGCAAATGGATGGGGCACCTGGGTGGCTCAGTGGGTTATAGCCTCTGCCTTCAGCTCAGGTCATGATCTCAGGGTCCTGTGATCAAGCCCCGCATGGGGATCTCTACTGAGGAGGGAGCCTGCTTCCCCCTCTCTCTTTGCCTGCCTCTCTGCCTACTTGTGATCTCCCTCTCTCTGTCAAATAAGTAAATGAATAAATCTTTAATAAATAAATAAATAAATCTTTAAATACACAAATAAATAATAAATAAATAAATGCAAATAGATTCATGCACCAGTTAAAAAGGGCTTTGGTGTATCACCATGAAATTTTTATCTCAGCCAAATAGTATCCTAAGGTATCTGAACAATTATATTAGAGTTGTTATAAGTGGATATTTAGATTTTTCAATAAGTCTATATATCCATGTAGAGATAAAAATCACCAGGTTGACTAAATGCAGGCCATGAGTAGCAAAATGAATTTCATATTGCATGCCAATGCTAATCAACTGGTAGAAGTACTTGGGATGTTTCATTATGAAGGATTTTTAGGCCGTATCTGGACCCCCTCAAAAAAAGTATCATGATGACTAGTAAGGTCTGCCCTGGGTGGGGTGGGTAAACAGCAACGTATGTGCCCAGCATTGTCACCCCTAACTTAAAAATTCCAAAACTGACAGGAAGAAAAACAAACCATTCAATTGGAGTCTATTTATTGAAACTATTTAGTAGGTAAAACTCTCTCAACATGTTTGCTCCTCTGAACTCCTCTTCGCTGTCCCCTATCAGTTCTACTTCTCTTTCTTCACGCCTTATCTGGAACATCTCCCTTTCTGAACCCTCCCACATCCCTCAAAATCTAACTCAAGACCCACTTTCCGTTAAGGCATTCCAGACGATTTTCAGCTTTCACTGAGCTCCATACGATTGTAGTTGTATCAGTTACAAGTTTGTAAGTCAGTTATTTGGAATTCAGAACATGCTCACCTATGAAAAGGTGTATAAATGTTGATTAGTATCCTAACCTAGTCTATAAAAATCTAAGTAATGACATGGGGGAAAATGCATTTGCCAGAATGTTCATTTAAAGATAAACTATAAAAAACTGTTTGGGGCCAGGGGGTTACACTCCAAGAAAATGCCCAAAGCTTGAGGTGGGAAGCTGGGTATGGAAGGATGAAGATAGGAGCTGGGTGCTCTCTGGGGCGGGAGATGAGGGGCAAGAAGGAGAAAAAGAAGAACTCCTGGCATCACCTTTGCAGTTGGAGATGCCAGACGGGATGTGGGAGTTGTTGCTCAGGGGAAGAGGATATCAACCCTCTCCTCAGTAAACCTCCATGTCTCTCACCAATGCTTCAGTCTGGAGTGGTCACTTCTGGGGAACTCAGAGAGGAGCGCCACCTAATGATATCAGATGGCATTAATTTAACCCTTATTATGTGAGAAAATGAAACCTGCAAACTCTTATTGAAATTCTGGGGATTAAGTGTAATTAAACGTGTCACTGTTGATGCTTGAGACAAAAATGGCTTATTTGTAGGAGAATTGAGAAACAAATGGAAAATTTCAAATAAAGAAATAAACAGAGACATTCTGAGTAGTTTCCAAGCTTTGGTCTGTATGGATCACAAACTCAAATACCTAGGAGCCAAGCAGGTAAGTAAAATGGGCAACCTAAGTGAAATGGTGGGGACAGGGAAGGTAAAGGTAGAGACAATGCACCCATTGAACACTCAAATTAAAATTTACACTCAAATAATAATGGCAATAATTGCCAAACATTGAAGGTGTATCATATACCAGCCTCAGTAACTTCTATTATGTCCATTTTATAGATAAGAAATTGAGGAGGAGAGATTTAGCCATTTGTCTGAGGTAAGAGAGTGGTGGAAGTAGGAGCCAAATCCAGGCAGATGGACTTGTATGTACCACCCTAATTAGTGCCTGCAGCACGGCTCTTTTACTCGGTCACTCTCCAGGTATTGTCTTAA
This sequence comes from Procyon lotor, assembly GCA_028646535.1. Classification (NCBI taxonomy): domain Eukaryota; kingdom Metazoa; phylum Chordata; class Mammalia; order Carnivora; family Procyonidae; genus Procyon; species Procyon lotor. Next base: position 42,640,236 of record CM053617.1, on the reverse strand, counting down.
CTCCTCCATGGAATGAAACAGGTGAAAAGAGAGAGAGATAAAAGCGGAGGCAGAACCAGGAAGAGAAGAGTTAATATAAAGAGGGGAGAGGGCAAATGCAGGAGCGATAACAAGCAGAAAGGAAGGGGAGTAATGAAGTGGTGAAGAAAGGACAAGATGTAACCAGCCAAGGAAGGGAAGAGAGTAGGGAGAGAGGAAAGGGGGTTAAGAAGAGGATGCATATACACCCCAGGGTAGACTGCTGAGCTAGAAGAAGAAGGAATTGTATAATGGATGCCTATCCCTGAAGGGGGAAGAAAGAAGAACCAGGAGCTAGGCTCCAGGGGTAGTGCCCCTGGCACAGAGGAGACAATCCTGAGACAACATGGTCTCAAGGCATGAAAGGAGCAGGGAAGCAGAAGTCAGCCACTGACAGCCCTCCCATCCCGCCGCTGGAGTCTGCATGGGACATGCCCAAGTTGAACAGCCCTGCCCTAAGAAAAGTATTAGTTTCATAAAATGGCAGTAAATCCAAGACCTGGGCTTTCATCCCAGCTCTAGTACTTCATACCTACCTGATCTTGAGAAAGCTGCTTAGCCTCATGAACTTCTCTTTATCTCTGAAATGGGAACAGTAATGTCTCCTCTCCTCCCCAATTATTGGGTATGGTGTTTAGCCCACTGCCTGGCACACGGAATATACAAGGTCACGTCAGGAAGAAAGGATTAACATTGGTGGTATAGTCAAGGAAGACTATAGCAAAGGAGAGTCCTAAAAAGTGGGTAGGATTTGAAGTGAAATAAGAAAAGAAAATTGAGATTGAGGTGCTAGGGGATGCTAAGAATGAGGAAGATAGGGGAGTGGTGGGAATTGGGGAGACAGTGCTTAAGGGCACAGATGCAGCAATGGGCCCAGATTTTCTGTCTGTGAGGTTCCAAGGTGGAAATATTCCCAGTTAAAAGGAACGACACAAAGAGTAGGGGGAAATAGCTAATGTACAGGAGCATCATATTGTGGAAAAGCTAGGAAGTTTTGCTCAAAAAACTCCAAAAAAAAAAAAAAATCTCCATGCCAAGGAATAACCTGTTAACATATCTTAGAAGCAACTGACCTAGTAATAGGGCAATTAGAGCCTGGATTGAGATAAAGAGAAGAAAGAGAAGGGGTGGACTGAGAGGCACCAGAGGGAGAACAAACTGGCCTGTGCTGGGGGATCATTGTTCCCGGTGAAGGGAGAGAACCAGCTCTTCCTCTTTAGGATGAGGCCATTGACAGAGGGTGTGCATGCAGAGGAGGAATATCAGATATCTGGACAGCTCTACCACTAATGTTCTTAACACATTTGCTCAACATTTATTTGTTGGGCCAAGGACAAAACTGATCTTCTATTAATAAGAAAATTCACATTTCATTCTTTATGTTTAAAAAAGGGATTTATTTATTTATTTTATTATTTTTTAAAAGATTTTATTTGTCAGAGAGACAGAGAGCACAAGCAAAGGGAGCGACAGGTAGAGGGAAAAGCAGGTTCCCCATCAGGGGAGCAAGGAGACTGAAGTGGGACTCAATCCCAGGACCCTGGGATTATGAGCTGAGCCAAAGGCAGACACTTAACTGACTGAGCCACCCAGGCATCCCAAAAAAGAGATTTATTATACTGATTGCTGGCATGTATATTTTTTGAAACCAGGAATCTCAACTGCTTAAAATTTAGATAAGTATTATGCCATGCATTATTCAGTTTGGAACTGGTTGGTGGCACTTGCTGATGATAGTTAACCATTGGCTAGATTAATGCTGATGTCAATAGCTGTATTTACAGCTCCGCTCATTTTAAAAATATTTATTTATCTATCTATCTCTCTATTTATTTATTTATTTATTTAATTTGAGAGGGGGAAGAGGGAGAAGGGGAGAATCTCAAGAAGACTCTAAGATGAGCATGGAGCATGATATGGGCTCAATTTCACAACTCTGAGATCATGACCTGAGTGGAAATCAACAGTCGGATGCTTAACCAACTGAGCCATCCACACGCCCAGACTGCTCACTATTTAGAGTGTGGTCAGCGCTAGTGAGCACACTTTTTTTTTTTTTAAAGATTTTATTTATTTGACAGAGAGAAACACAGCGAGAGAGGGAACACAAGCAGAGGGATTGGTAGTGGGAGAAGCAGGCTCCCTGCAGAGCAGGGAGCCCGATGCGGGGCTCGATCCCAGGACCCTGGGATCTGACCTGGGCTGAAGGCAGACGCTTAACGACTGAGCCACCCAGGCGCCCCTAGTGAGCACACTTTAAAACAGTCTTTATT
>CM053617.1:42609806-42637845 GCA_028646535.1 Procyon lotor | reverse complement strand
CCATCTCAAGTGGCCCCCAATCTCCTTTGAATTATCTGAGTTACACTAGTTCCATAAAATGAACCTGGTGGCTTTCCATGTTTTTATTCGGGGACAATTGTACCGCATTAAAGTTTTGTATTCCTCTTGGAAGTAACCTGATATCCTGGGGATGGAGGGCATGGGCTTTGCAATCAAGCAGACCTGGACTGACATTATAGCACAGGCTATGCCAGTTAAAGTTATTTAGCTTCGCTGAGTTAGTCTTTTCAACTGTAAAGAGAGAATGTTTGAAGAAGATTCCTCTTCCTTCACCTCTTACTCATTCCTTTCTTTCATTATCTATTAAATAATTCCTATTTGCCAGGTTCTATCCTAAGCATTGGGGGAAGGCAGGGAGTTAGTGAGGAAAAAAATAAATAAAACACCATCCTATCCTTGGTGAGTTAATAGTTCAGTAAAGGAAGACAGACAGGTAAATAAATTAGTTAAATTGAGACAAATGGTACTAGTGCCATGAGTTTCTATGGCTGAGTGTTTAGTAGTTAGAGCCAGATTGCCTGACTTCAAATTCTGGCTTTGTGAATTATCAGGTAGGTAGTCTATTGCAATTTTACCTAACCATGCTGTGCCTCAGTTTACTTATCTGTAAAATGGGAATAATAAATTTGTTATGAAGATTTAATTAGTTAAGACATGCAAACTTCTCAGTGCCTGGCACCTAGTGAGCACTCCATACATGTTAACTATTATTGTAATGATGGAGTAACTGTGGAGTATTATGGAAGCAAAAAGGAATGTGGCCAATTCTCCTGAGTGAGGAGTTTGAAGACTTCATAAAGATGGTGTCATTCAAGTTAGTTTTGCAGAAAGTTTGGCAACTGGTGGATAATAACAGAATGGGCATTCCAGGCAAAAGAGGTAACAGGAGCAGATGCATGAGCAAAAGAATAGCCTGGGACTGCTCCAGAGCCCCCAAAACTTAAAGTGGCTACAGGGAAGGATGGGAGGTAGGAGAGGACAGCCTGACAGAAGAGGACATTATGTGCCACCATGAAGGTTTGGTCCCTATCTTATGAGCACTGGTTAGAAATACATGCTAGGTAAATTTTATTTATGTGCCTCACCTCTCTCCCCTACTTCTCCAAGTCCCACTCTTTCCCCTTCTCTATCGTGTTCCATGCCCTGGATGTTGATCAATTTAGACTGTGCCTCTGGATCTTTCCCTTATCCAGTGGAGGGTGCTGGCAAGAATTCAGAGAGAGGAAAAAGAGAGGAGGAGTATTTATTTTCATCTTTCCTTTCCTGTCACTGCTGCAGGTTGGATGCATCTTTCCACTAAATATGGCTCAAGTCTGAGATAGCCCTTTTTCTCTAAACAAATAATCACTCCCTCCCTTTACCCTTTCAGGGCCCCTGTTGCTAGTCCTGGGATCCTACATCAGCCCTCATTTAGGTGGGAGCACAGTCCTTTGTGCTTTCCCTGCCATACCTTTAAAATATCACCTTCACTGAAGTCTTCAAATTACCCATTTTGAGTGCACCATGTGCATCCTGCCTTGACTCTGACTTGTAAAAACAAAACAAAACAAACAAACAAAAACTGCTAAAGAGTTTTTGTTTTGTTTTGTTTTGTTTTGTTTTTACAGGGAATGATGTGAACAACTTTGCACTTCAAAGAGGTCTTTCTGGCTCCTGAGTAGAGGATGTTTTGGGGGCCACAAGAATAAAAGGCAGAGCTTCCCAACCCAGGACTACCTCTTACAAATATAGATTCCAGCCCCCTCCCCTACCCAAAACTCTGATTCAGTAGGCCTGGAATAGAGTGCTCAAATCTACAGGGCTGATGGAATCTCATAGTCATCTAGGAACACTAAGCAGTATTTTGGGCACAATCCAGAGAGAACTAGAGGAGAGGAGAGGACAGCTGATGGAACACCATCTGGTCCTAGAGGACCTGGAGGGATGGGGAGAAAAATCAGAATCAAAAGTAGAGAAATTTGTTTTAAGAAGGACACCTTTTATTTTGAAAGCTGGCAAAACAGAATGTAAACAGTTAAAGAAATTCTTGCCTTGTAACTTCAATTTCCTATGGAAGCAGGAGGCAGAACCATACACTATGACTGAAAGGGCTGGCAAAAGTGAGGAGCTAGAGTGACATAGGTGTGAAATAGCCATTGTGAGCCATGGGGTAGAGTGATGATAACATTTTAAGACTGCTTGGTGAAGCTAAGATAAGAGAGCATGAATTTGTGTATCATCTGAGGGCACAGTCATGTCATTTCTCTCTGGCAGTACTTGGTAGTCCATACCTAGAAATGGGGAAGGCAGTAGTTGGATTGATTCCAGCTGAGAGGGTTTCAGAACAGGTGTGATGGAAAGACAAGGGACCCAGGATGTTGAATCACACATAAGCATGGGAGTAACAGCACTAAAACCTGAGGGGGAGTGTCCAATGGATGCTGTCCTTGGTCCTGAACTAGTACTGCACACCAAAGCATGGCCATTTCACTTGGGGGTGTGTTGGCCTATGCTCCCCTGCTCTCCTGCACCATACAAGATTCAGTGTCAAAGGACTGTGCTCCCAGCCCTATATTACTGAGACTGGTGTGAATGCAGGGCCAACATTCTGGGCATCAACTTTTGTCGAAGATACAGTTCCAATATTTAAGGAATATTTAAGGAATTCATTCAATAAATATTTACTGAGAAATTTCCATGTGCCAGGCAAGGGATAGAGCAATAAAAAATACAGAGAAAGTTTTTCCCCAAGTCAAATCTTGTATTTACTTTTTTAAAAGAACACCAGAGGGGCCCATTCACCTCTTCTCTTTTCTCTCCAATTCCTTTTCATCTCTTAGCAGTTGCAGAGCTGTCTCTACAAAATGACCTACCCCCCTCAACCAAGTTCACCTTCTCTCCAATAGGTCTCTGCAATTTTTGTTCTTGTCCTCCTTCCCCTGGGTGTCCATTATTCTACAGATGAACTTGGCTTCTCTCTCAGCCACCCAGAATACTACTTCTTTTGGAAGAGAGAGAAAATGCAACACTGAAAAAGCAAACATAGACTTATATTTGGCAGGCTACAGGAGAGGGGGGAACATTGTGAAAACTGATACACTAACTTTTGTGCATTGTTGGTATCTAGGAAGCCCTGTACAAGCAGAGAAAGAGGCCATGTCACTGACTCTATCAACTGACCATGGAGACTTCCCCTGAATAATCTGAAGATGACTGTGCCATCTCTGGAATTATCTGATAGTCCCTGCTGCACCCTAGCAGTCAATGGTCCTACTCCTTCCTCCCTGCTGACCCTAGATTTTCTGGCAGGGTGACAATTTCCAATTAATTTTGAAACATCGTTTATTAAAGGCCTTCTTTTATTTTCCAGGGCCTGAACTAAATGTTGGAACACTGAGATAATTAAGGACAATTGCTGTCTTCAGAGATTTCATAATTTAATGGGGGCAGGCAAATATGATGAAATAAGTTCTATGTCTGCAACCTGACCAAAGTACAGAAAGAATGAGGCGTATGGACACAAATTCTGTTTTAGATTATGCTGAACCAAAATTGGTGATGGGAATCAAAGGTATGTCTCTTATCTAGGAATAAATAAAGGCAGCAACAGCATAAGGTCTTAGTCACAGGAAATAAGGCCCAGAGGAAGGCTGGACATGAGTCTGGGTGTAGGACTGGAGAACAGGGGTTAAATTTCCCCAGATGGCAGGTAACAGGCAAGCTTTGGCTCCTAAGCCAGGATGTCAAAGGAGGGGGAAGGAGTACGTTTTATCACCTTTCTAGTGCAATCCAAGAGTATGAGACCAGATTAATGGATGGTTGAAACAAAGACAAGCAGATCTCAATGACTAGAACAGAAGAAGGTCCAGAACCCAGGAAAAATAGAGGTAGCAGTAGAGTGAGCAGCTGCAGTGGGAAATATAAACATGGGGAGTGACAGAGACAAGCTAGTAGAAGACCTAAGAACAGACAGTTTCTCTAAGGAGTACTGATCGAGAATCAGAGGTCAGAACTAAATGGAGACATCAACTTACTCACCTCTTTCCTTTCCATACTTTCCTTTATGGCCATTTCATTCTTAACTGAAGATGTCACATATTCTGCAGTTTTCACTTATAGAAGTGTCACCTTCTTGGTGGGGAGGGAGGAGATCTGCCTTTCTCACTGCCCTGTGCTGGGAGTAGGCATTGAACTGCCACCTTCTCCCCAACTCTTACAGGATATTCATGTCATCAGTCTGAGGTCCTTGCCATAGTACTGCCACATCTGAATTCCATAATCCCAGACTGAACATCTAGAACAGAGCCTGGCACATAGTAGGCATTCTTCTAATATGTGTTGAGTGAACAGAATGAATGAGTGAATGATTCTCCCTAAGGAGTTTAATCAATTGGCACATTTTTTGCCCACCCTGACCCCATTTACTTATCATTATTTATTCACTCACTCAATAAATATTAATAGAGATGCTAGAAGTGGTTCATCAGAGTGTGGTCTTCTCCTGAGACATGACATTTAGTGAGAAGATATATTGCTTAAATTAATTAGAGTTGTATAAACATGAAGAGAAAGTGCAGGGGTTCTATGGGGTCTAACCTAGTGGGGAATGCGGTGCTCAGTAAGAGCTTTTGTAAGGAAGTGAGGTTCAGTTGTGTACTAAGAGGGGGAACAGTAATTGGGTAGGTCAAGGTGGGGGAGAGCAAGGGGGAAGAGTGTTCCAGGCAGAGTAAATAGTATGTGCAAAAACCCTGAGGTAGCTTAGCAAAGAGTACAGTACACAGTGAAGTTGCTGAAGGACAACCAGAGGTGTGGCAGTGGTGGTGATGGCTGTGTATTGTGACAGGTGGGCAAGGCCAAGCCTGGGGGCTTCAGCATTCATTTTGATAACACTTCATATTCCTTAACATCATAGCCATCAACTTTGTATGAGTGCATCATTGCCCTACATGTTCCTACACATTATATATATTTTAACCCTATAAAAACTTTTTGTCTTATCTCCAACTCAGTGTGATCAGACTTCAACCAGACTTAGAGAGATTTATGAGAGTAAAGCAGGCTGACTGGGTGACTAAGAGCATGAGGCTTGCAATCTGGCAGAGCTGTGGTTCAGATCCTACCTAGTTTCATCACCTAGCTGGGTGATCTTGGACAATTTACTTAACCTCTCTGAGCTTAAATTCTCTCATCTGAAAATGAGCATGATAATCATTACCTTGCAGATTTGGTAAAGATTAAATAAATGAATGCAGTAAAAGCACTGAACACAGAACTTGAGTCATACTCCTTGTTCATTGGATGGCCAGGCTTCTTGAAGGCTGAGGAGCATTTAAAGTCCCTTTGCTATAATAGTATACAAAAATTTTCCTGCCTTTTCTTTCTTTTTTTTTTGAATTTATTCTTTTTTCGTGTGTGTGTTATGTGAGTCACCATACAGTACATCATTAGTTTTGATGTGGTGTTCCATAATTCATTGTTTGCGTATAACACCCAGTGCTCCATGCAATCCGTGCCCTCCTTAATACCCGTCACTAGGTTCACCTACCCTCCATTCTCCTCCCTTCTAAAACCCTCCATTTGTTTCCTGGAGTCCATAGTCTCTCATAGTTCATTTCCTACTCCGATTTCTCTCCCTTCAATTTTCCCTCCTCCTAATATCCTCCATGCTATTCCTTATGTTCCACATATAAGTGAAACCATATAACTGACTTTCTCTGTTGAATTATTTCACTTAACATAATCTCCTCCAGTCCTATCCATGTTGATACAAAAGTTGGGTATTTATCCTTTCTGAGGGCTGAGTAATACTCCATTGTGTATATGGACCACATCTTCTTTATCCATTCATCTGTTGAAGGGCATCTTGGCTCTTTCCACATTTTGGGTATTGTGGACACTGCTGCTATGAAAATTGGGATGCATATGGCCCTTCTTTTCACTACATCTATATCTATATTGCTGGGTCATAGGGTAGCTCTATTTTTACTTTTTTGAGGAACCTCCACACTGTTTTCCAATCTGCCTTTTCTTGACCTTCCTCAGCAGAGCCCTGAGCAATAACTGGGTAAGAGTTTTTGATATTTGTTCTGCATCTGCTTTTTCACAGTATTACCCAAAGATTTTTTTTCTCATTCCTTTTTCTACTCTCCAGGGTAAAACATATTGTTCACTACCACACTCCAATTGGACAGGAGCAAGAGCAGTAAGGAAGGCAGAGATACAGGGTCTGCTCACAGCAGAGGAGGTGTTCTGAAGAGAGTAGGAGGCAAGATGGTAGAAAATTAGCGGGTGGGAAAAGAGTCCAGGTAAGAAAGGGCTGCATATGTTTTTTGGGATTGGGCCAAAAACAGCAGGAGGGGAGAGGGTATGGAGTGTGGGTGTGAAATCACGGTTGAGCCAGCAGAGGATGAAAGGAAGTGAGAATATCAGGGAAGAAGGAGACTTAGGAGATCTGCTAATAGAATCACATGTTTTTATGAAGTTCAGAAGAACAGAGTCGAGTATCCTGTGATGATTCACGTACTTTCCTGGAACCCGATGTATTGCCAAGATTGGCTATAGAACACTGTGGTCTGGAAAGTTAATTCAAAAAGACAATAATTGACTCTGTTGCTCAGGGGCCAACAAAAAATCTGGGAAGGATCTTCCAGCAATGGAAGGTGGAGATAAGCCCCCATAGCTGTCACTTTCATATTTTCCAATTTTCTGTTTGAGGGATAAAAATGGTATGTTTGAAATCTGAAGACAAGAAAAAAATTTTTTAAATTGACAATAGCTAACACTTACTTGAGTGTTTACTATACACTGGGCACTGCGTGAATTATAAAGTGCTTTGAAAACTTGTCACATCAGTCCTATAAAGTAGGTACCATTAGTATAATCATTTGACAAATGTAAAGACCATGAGAAGTTAGGTAACATGTCAAAGGTCAAGCTCATAAGTAGGAGAGCTGAGACATAAACTCAGGCCACCTGAGTCCAGAACCCACACTCGTAACCACTAAGTTATCAAAATACTAATATCTAACTCATACCTAATGCTGACTCTATAATGTCACATACTATCCTCAACATTATATATTTATTACCTCTTTTCAACTCTTACAACCTGAGGTAGATACTGTTTTTCAGCCATTTAAAGATGAGGAAATGGAGGCACAGAGAGGTGTAGAAGCTTGTCTGAAGGCACACAGCTACAAAGAAGTGGAGCCTGGATTCAATCTTAGGCAGTCTGGCTCAAGATTGGCTCATTATACTGGCTCCTCATATGAGCAGTTCCTCCAAATGGCGTCACTGGAAGCATGTAAAAACAAAGACTAACTTTTGTACTTGAATTTTTATTGTGCTACAATTTAGATACTACTGGTTAAACTTTCACTTCCTTACTTGCCTGAACAAAAAATAGAAAATCCTGGGGGATAATTTCTTTATCACATAAGCATAAAAGGCAATTTTTCTTTGGCTAATGGCATGTACATCATAAGAAATCCAGCTACTCTTGGGTGACATTAATCAGTGCTTTTCATTTGTCCTAGGTGCCTTACTTAAGGGCCAGGTCCTTAGTCCATTTCAACTCCCATCCACAAAAACATGGTGTTAGTTTGCTATGGTCTCTTCCATTTCCATGGACTCCTGAAGAACTACCAGTTAGAGATTACCTGTTCAAGCTAATCTTCTGATCTCTAATAAAGGAACTTCATTTTCACCACAACCTGTTCTAATCTTCCTACACAACTGGTTTCTCCAGCTTGTCTCAGTGAAAAACACGTTTTGTGGAAAGTTTTCTCAGACCAGAAAAAAACAAAACAGGTTTTGCTTGAAATTTGCCACGCAGAGCATCCAGTGCCCTTGTCCAACAGCTTCCTCCTTGCTGAACCCTTGGAGCCATGTTTTCTGCCATTTCCTTAGTCTTATTACCAAGAAACACAGAAAGGGTTCATAAAAGTTGAAAAAGGACAGAAAATAAATCTAAGTCCAGTAATTGTGCCTGAGTCCATGCTACATTAATGTATCACAGCTGCAAAAAATATTTCCTACTTTGCAATCAGAGAATCCAGAAGTTCAATATAAATGCACTAATCCTTGTAATTTTCTTGTAAGGCTGGCCACAAGAGTACTCATTTCTTCAAGGCGCAGGGAAGTAAAGTTTCGCCAAGCTCACAAAACTAAGACAACAGATGTTGAGAGCAAGCTAATCTTATTTCCCATATTCTCCTTTATTTTTATGTCTTTATTCTTTTCTGTATAGTTAAAATTTCTACCTAGTTCTATCAGCTGTAGACCTCACACAGTTCCATTGCTAGGAATAATGATGATGGTGATGATGATGATAATAGTGCCCATTTATTGAATACTCACTAGGTGCCAAGCACCGTGCTAAGACTTATACATTTCACCTAACTCAAGTTTTAAAACCACAATAGGAAATAAGGAGTATGGGTATCTCCATTTTAGAGCTGAGAAAACTGAAGCCTAGTAAAAGAAAGTAACTTGATGGAGACCAGGCATGTGGTAAGCCTGCATTTCAAAGCCACATGGTCTCTCGCACCATCTAAGCCCTGACCTACATACCACATGCCATTAAAGTCATGAACATTAAAGAAGTCCCCATATGGATATTGCTTTTAGCTGCCTTTTTATTTTAAGAAAACAAACAAAAGACATAAAGAATGCTTCCACTATAATTTGATGCAATTTAACAGTATGCCAAATTTAATCAAACACAGGCACTCTTTCAAGAGCCCGATGGAAACAAACAGAAAAGGCCTTTGGGAGCTGAAAGAGCATGCCCAGTACTTCAGTTGAAACAGGGACCACTTATCAATTTCACCAAAGCATAAAGAAATAAAATGGAGCTCAAAAAGCAGCATAAGTAAAAAAATAAATAAATAACAAGAATCCAAAGATTGAATAAAACCATGCCAGATGTTTATTTAAAAAAAAAAAAAGCAGCATAAGTGTCCCATGTTTTGAAGCACTATAATAAATTCACCCTCAAACAATGTAGAAGATGTGTTAAATGGAGTACAAAGGTACCTTCCCAGTGCAATGGTACCTGAGCAAATAAGGTGAGCATGTAACACAAATATCTCTGATAAGTGAAGCCACGGTGGGGCGTCTGGGTGGCTCAGTTGGTTGGGCATATGCTTTTGGCTTAGGTCATGATCCCAGGGTCCTGGGATCGAGACCTGTGTTGGGCTCCCTGCTCAGCAGGGAGTCTGCTTCTCCCTCTCCCTCTCCTTCTGGGTTTTCTTTTTCTCTCTCCCAAATAAATAAATAAAATCATTTTAAAAAGAAGCCACAGAGTTATTTTTTCCATCATACTTTCCAATGCACTTGCCTGCCCTGCTTACTGGCCAGCTCTATTGTGCTGCTTTGGTACCCCTCCAGATCTCAACATATGTAGTAAAAAGCACCATTTTACCCCTGAGTCACCATTTCTGCATACCTTCCTTGTCACCACCAATGGTACCACTTCCTCTTTTGAGATCTCCACCCTGGAGTCACCACTGGTTCCTCCTTCTCCCCCAAGAGTCAGAGCTCATGAGTCACCATGTTCCAACAACTCTTCCTCCACTTGCTCTGGCTCTCACCTGGCATAGCCCCATCTCTGTCCAGTGAGTTGCTGCCATGGCCTCAGTCTGGTCTTTGTAGCAATTCTCTCTTCTGATCTATCCTGTGCATCTATAGCCTGATAAATTCAGCTGAACTACACCTGTCCTATCATTATTTCTATGCTCAGGAAGCACATCCTATCAGCCCCACAACTTTCAAAGCTCTCAACACATTCCTTTCCACACAACTATTTTCTAACTTTTCACCATGACTGTGTCTGTTCTGCCAAACTTCTCTCCCTACCCCTTTCATACTGTCGCCATCCTGTGGGTTTGGTATATGAGAGCATACTGAATTTGTCATTTAGACAAATCAATGCAAGCTATGCTGATATGTGCACATGTTTATGTAATAGGACTATTCAAAAATTCATGAGCAAAGATTTCCATGATCCAATTGCTTCTCAGAGGGCCAGTGGATGACTTTAATTTTTTGGTTTTGGTTTTATTATTTTATTTTTGGCAAAGCTATGTTTATGAGAAGTTTTTCCTTTATACATTTATAATAGAGTAAATGATGGAATCCCATGATGTCAGAGCGGAGACTTTAAAGTATAATTAATCGCCCCATCCTCACTTTACCAAAGTGGAACTAGCATCCTAGACAAGTTAGTTTACTTGTTCTAGATCCCCAGCTCATCACCCAAGTTTTATATAACCCACTGAACTCTACTTAACCTGATTAATGAAGAGAAAGAGATGCATAGAACAGCATTGCCCATAGCATGCTCATTCCATGGCCAAGGAAAATCTTTAGTTCTTTACTGAAGAATTTTTCAAGTGTTCATGTGTACTATGACTTTCCAGAGGAGTACAGAGGGAAGTAGAAATAGGAAATCCATTTGTTCCCACACTTGGTTATCATGGAATGCTTGGTTCAAAAAGATATTTTATAGAACACATTTGCAAAGAAGGCCATTATAGTTTTTGATATCTTTGCCACTGATGTTTCTGATTCCAGAGATAGGCACAATTCTCAAAAAAAGAGAGAACTGAGAGGCTGCACCAAGTTCCCCCAAATTTACACACCAATAACAATAACAGCTAATGTTTATGTAGCCCTTGAAATGTTAAAAAAACATTTTGACATGCAGTAACAAGCAAAAGAAGCATAAATTCTCCATTGAAAAAATGTTTGTCACTGTTAATTGGAATGGTACCCCTGAAAGGCTGTGTTATATCAGTTCAGTTACAGTTAGGTTTTTGTTGCAGAAAGATGGTCAAGTAGATAACAGATGGTAAAATGTTATAATTAGAAGGGTCTTAAAATTAATCTAGTCCACTGGTTCTCAAACTTGTACCTGCAGAACATAGGTATTTGACTGCTAAAAGTGAGTAACAGTATGTTTTACCCTAATTAAAAGAAAAAGAAAGTAATTTAATGAATAGAAAGTGTGAGAAGAAAATGAATTCTAACAACAGTCAATGAGCTTGGAAGAACAACCCCAAGCTCCAAATGAGAATGGCTTCCCTGACTAACACCTTGAGTTTAGACAAGTGAAAACCTGAGTAGAGAATCCAGCCACATCACACCTGATATCTAATCTACAGAAACTGAGATGATAAATTCGTGTTGCTTAAAGCCAATACACTTGCGGCAATTTGCTATGCTGCATGGAAAATGAATGCAGATTTTTTGCAAGGTTCTCATTAGAAAAATGGGCAAAGGACATGACAGGATCATGCACACAGTTTGGTGAAAATGTAGGGTGTTAATTCTTCTTAGAGAAAAGTGTCACACTAAGTAATAAGGGTCTTAAATATGTCTATGCCCTTTGGCCCAAATACTCTACTTGTAGGAATTTACCCTAAAAGGAAGAGGGATGGGGGCACCTGGCTGGCTTAGCCAGTGGAGCAGGCAACTCTTGATCTTGGGGTCATGAGTTCAAGCCCCATGCTGGGTGTATAGCATACTAAAAATAAATAAATAAATAAAATAAAAATAAAAGGAATAGAGATGCACATAAAGTCACTGCATCATCATCATCATCATCATCATCATCATCATCATCATCATAGATGTCCAGCATTAGGAAAATAGTTGACTTAATTATTGTGTAACCACAGGATGGTGTATAGGTCAGCTATTAAAAATAACACTTTCGGGGCGCCTGAGTGGCTCAGTGGGTTAAAGCCTCTGCCTTAGGCTCAGGTCATGATCTCGGGGCCCTGGGATCGAGCCCCACATCGGGCTCTCTGCTCAGCAGGGAGCCTGCTTCCCCCTCTCTCTGCCTGCCTCTCTGCCTACTTGTGATCTCTTTCTGTCAAATAAATAAATAAAATCTTTAAAAATAACACTTTCAAAGACAATTTAGTGACACACATAAAAGACTGTGATATAATGCTACATGAAAAAGCAGTCTATAGAATGTAATGGGGGTACCTGGGTGGCTCAGTCGGTTAAATTTCTGCCTTCAGCTCGGGTCATGGTCCTGGGGTCCTGGGATTGAGCCACACATTGGGCGCTCTGTCCAGAGGGGAGCTTGCTTCTCCCTCTCCCTTTGACCCCCAACCCCATTCATGCTCCTCCCTTCATGCTCTACCCCCTGCTTGTGTTCTCTCTCACCCTCAAATAAATATATAAAATCCTTAAAAAAAAAAAAAAAGTCACGAAAATGGTACAGTCATTTTGGAAAACAGTCTGGTGATTTCTCAAAAAAAAATTTTTTTTTGACAGAGAGAGATCACAAGTAGGCAGAGAGGCAAGCAGAGAGAGGGGGGTAAGCAGGCTCCCTACTGAGCAGAGAGCCCGATGCGGGACTCGATCCCAGGACACTGAGATCATGACCTGAGCCGAAGGCAGAGGCTTTAACCCACTGAGCCACCTAGGTGCCCCAATTTCTCAAAATTTTTAAACATAGAATCATCATATGACCCAGCATTTCTACTCCTGGATGTATACACAAAGGAACTGAAAACATGTCTACACAACAACTTGTACACAAATATTCACAGCAGCATTATTTATAATATCAAAAGGTTGGAACAATCTAAATGTCTCAAAATTACTGAATGGTTAAGTAAAAAGTGGTATATCCATATAATGAAATATTATTCAGCTAAAAAAAGAATAGTGATACACATGCTATATGCGTGGAGGAACCTTGGAAACATGGTGCTGACTAAAGAAAGCCAGTTACTAAAAGCTAGTACATATCCTGCTTTTTGTATGATTCTGCTTATGTGAAATGTCCAGAATAAGTACAGAGAAAGAAAGCAGATGAGTGGTTTCTAGAGTATGGAGGAGGAATGGGGAGTGACTGCTAATATGGATGGAGTTACTCTTTGAAGTGATGAAAATGTTCTAAAATTCTTAATGGTGACAGTTGTACAACTCCACAAATATATTAAAAACCAGTGAATTATGTTTTTTACCAGGGTGAATTTTATGTTATGTAAATCACATCTTAATAAAACTTCTTTTTTAAAAAGGCTAAGGGAAAAAACATTAAGTATGATAGGACACACAATTTGTGGAGAAAAGAAAAGTATATGCATAGAATAAAATCCGCAAGGAAATTCACCAAATACTAATACTTTGGTGGTTCAAATACAGATAAACTTTTTCTTTTTTTTCCCTTTTTTCTTTTTTGTATTCTCAATTCTGTAGGAAGATAGGTAATTATTAAAATCTAAAAAATCAATTACTTCAAACATTTCTTACACTACCCACCACAGTCTCTCCTAGAATCTAAACTTAGAAGCTATTGGGGTGCCTGGGTGGCTCAGTAGGTTAAGTGTCTGATTCTTGATTTTGGTTCAGGTCGTGCTCCCAGGGTCATAAGATCAAGTCCTGTGTTGGGCTCTGCACTGGGTGTGGATCCTACTTGGGATTTTCTCTCTCTCTCTCTCTCACTCTCTCTCTCTCTCCCTCCCCGCTGGCCCTCCTCCTGCCGACTCCTGCACACACTCTCTCTCTAAAATAAAATAAGGTATTTAATATATGATTATATTCCTATTTATTTAATGTTTCAAAAACAAAATTTCATGATGTTTGACAAAGAAAATCATAAATTCTGGGTACTCTTCCAACCACATTAAAAACCCACTTATCTAATCCAACCCTCTCTCTTTTTCCAGTCTCTCTTTTTAATGTTGATAAAATCCAAGAGTAAGAAGTATAAATTTAAGCATATAGTGCTGCTCTTTCAAAATGAAACCGAAAGAAGGAATCTTTATCTTTCAGAAAATTCATAACTACTGAGGTAAAAGTCTGCTAAAAAATATAATCTTGCTGCCCTGATATCCACAGAATAGCCATGTAGACCACTGAGATGTAGACCACTGAGTTGGGCAGCCCCTCAGAATAGATTCAAAGGTCCTTTGACAATTCGAACTGATATGAGACCAGAACAGTGATACAGTCACTCTTATTCACATGAAATCACATATGTAATGTTTTGAATGGTTATTACTTCTGTGTATGTATCTTGCCTTCCCAAATGATAGTAAGGTTTCTACGAGCAGAGTATGGAGACTAACATAGTGACAGCTCAAGGAAAAGTTGCTCTAAAACTTGAAGTGAGAGAGAGGCCATTAATTTGTTATGCACTACACGTGGCACTGAGAAGGGGACCATAAATTATCTCCTTTCTCCCTACCATAACTCTATGAGGTATGTATTGTTATCATTCCTACTTATAGGTGGTGAAATTGAAGTTCAGAGAGGTTAAGTAACCTGCCCAGGTTACAATAAGAAAGAGGCAGAGTTGGGATTTGAATCCTGAAAGTATAACTCAAAAATAAGACAACAAAAATGATAAATGTTTACTATGATTCAGACAATGTTTTATGTTGTATTAATTTATGTATATAATTATTAGCTTATTTACTATACAACACTTAGTCCTCAGAACAACCCTATGATATAGGACCAAGTATTATCCTCGTTATTATACAGCCTCCTTCCATAATATAATCACATCAGATCATAGCGCTCAAATTTCAGCTACTCAAAAGTGACTTATCGTTTTTTTAAGATTATTTTTATTATTTATTATAATAAGTATTACAATAATTATTATAATATTAATACTATATTTTTAATATATAATACTAATATAATAATAATGTTATAATTTATTATTAATTTTTAAAAGATTATTATTTATTTATTTGACAGAGACACAGTGAGAGAGAGAACACAAGCAGGGGAGTGGGAAAGGTAGAAGTAGGCTTCCTGCCGAGTAAGGAGCCCAATGCGGGGCTCAATCCCAGGACCCTGGGATCATGACCTGAGCCGAAGGCAGACACTTAATGACTGAGCCACCCAGGCACCCCGTGACTCTGTCATTTATTTAGGTTTGCCTTTTACCTTTCTGAAAGGTAAAGATTCATTCTTTTGACTTTTGGCATTTTAATTCCGTCTGAATAATTTTGGGGGTCATTTAATTTTCATATTTGCTCCAATAGACTAAACCACAATAAGGGAATATTATTAATGGCTAAGGTAATTCTAATTGCTGTTAAGAGATAAATCCTGAACCCCTGAACCCTTGAGGGCTTCATAAAACAGTTTATTTCATGCCCATACAGTCAGGGGCAAGCACTCAGCAAGATTTCTACATGGTGATTCAGGAAGCAGGTTTCTTGCCTTTCACCCTCCACCTCTCCTGGGTCTCCAATCCTTCATTTCCAGCAGGTGGGTGTGGAAAGAGAGATGCTGAGGCTGAGGTCAAAGAAGTTGCTGCCTGTGTTCTCCTCTAGGATTTTGATGCATTCCTATCTTCCATTTAGGTCTTTCATTTATATTGAGTTTATTTTTGTGTATTGTGTAAGAAAGTAAGTCCAGTTTCATTCTTCTGCATGCGGTTGTCCAATTTTCCCAACACCATTTGCTGAAGAGACTATCTTTTATTCCATTGGATAGTCTTTCCTGCTTTGTTGAAGATTAACTGACCATCGGGTTGAGGGTCCATTTCTGGGTTCTCTGTTGATTCCACTGATCTATGTGTCTGGTACCATACTACCAGACACATTGTCTGCTCGGCTGATACCATACTACCTTGATTATTACAGCTTTGTAATACAGCTTGATATCCAGAATTGTAAAATCTTCAGCTTTGGTTTTCTTTTTCAACATTATTTTGGATAGTCAGGATCTTTTCCAGTTCCATACAAATTTTAGGATTGTTTGTTCCAGCTCTGTGAAAAATACTGGTGGTATTTTGATAGGGATTGCATTGAATGTGTAGATTGCTTTGGGTAACCCAGACATTTTAACAGTATTTGTTCTTCCAATCCATGAGTATGGGATGTTTTTCCATTTCTTTGTGTCTTCCTCCATTTCTTTTATTGGTTTTCAGAGTACAAATCTTTTACCTCTTTGGTTAGGTTTATTCCTAGGTATTTGTGGGGTTTGGTGCAATTGTAAATGGGATTGATTCCTTGATTTCTCTTTCTGCTGGTTCATTGTTAATGTATAGAAATGCAACAGACTTCTGTATGTTGATTTTATATCCTGTGACTTCGCTGGATTCCCGTTATCAGTTCTAGCAATTTTTTTGATGAAGTCTTCTGGGTTTTCTACATAGAGTATCATGTCTGTGAAGAGTGAACATCTGACTTCTTCTTTGCCAATTTGGATGCCTTGTATTTATTTTTGTTGTCTGATTGCTGAGGCCAGGATTTCCAATACTATGTTGAACAACCATTGTGAGAGTGGACATCCCTGTTGTGTTCCTGATCTTAGGGGAAAAGTTCGGTTTCTCCCTGTTGAGGAAGGCATTTGCTATGGGTCTTTTGTATATGGCTTTTATGGAGTTGAAGTATGTTCCCTGTTTCCCTACTTGGTGGAGTGTCTTTATCCAGAAATGATGTTGTATTTTGTCAAATGCTTTTTCTACATCTATTGAGAGGATCATATGGTTCTTATCCTTTCTCTTATTAATCTGATGTATCACATTGATTGATTTGTAGATGTTGAACCATGCCTACAGCCCAGGAATAAATTCCACTTGGTTGTGCTAAATAATCCTTTTAATATACTATTGGATCTTATAGGCTGGTATTTTGGTGGGAATTTTTCCATCCATGCCCCTCAGGGATATTGGTCAGTAATCCTCCTTTTTAGTGGGCTCTTTGCCTTGTTTTGGGATCAAGGTAATGCTGGCCTCATAAAATGAGTTTGGAAATTTTCCTTCCATTTCTATTTTTTGGAACAGTTTCAGAAGCATAAGTATTAATTCATCTTTAAATGTTTCATAGAATTCCCCTGGGAAGCCCTGAACTCTTGTTTGTTGGGAGATTTTTGGAGACTGGTTCAATTTCTTTGTTGGTCATGGGTCTGTTCAGGTTTTCTATTTCTTCCTGTTTCAGTTCTGGTAGTTTATATGTTTCCAGGAATTTATCCATTTCTCCTAGATTGCCTAATTTGTTGGCATATAATTGCTCATAACATTCTCTTATAATTTCTTGTATTTCTTTGGTGTTGGTTGTGATTGCTCCTCTTTCATTCATGGTTTTATTTATTTGGGTTCTTTCTCTTTTGTTTTTGATAAGTCTGGCCAGGGATTTATCAATCTTATTAATTCTTTCAAAGAACCAGCTCCTATTTTTGTCAATCTGTTCTACTATATTTTTTTAAATTTCTCTATCATTGGTTTCTGCTCTAATCTTTATTGTTTCTCATCTCCTGGATTTAGGCTTTATTTACTGTTCTTTTTCCAGCTCCTTTAGATGTAAAATTAGACTGTGTATTTAAGACTTTTCTTGCTTCTTGAGGAAGGTCTGCATTGCTGTATACTTCCCTCTTAGGACCACCTTTGCTGCATTCCAAAGGTTTTGAACTGTAATGTTTTCATTTTCATTTGCTTTGATATATTTTTTTAAACTCTTTTTTAATTTCTTGGTTATCTCATTCATTTCTTTAGTAGGATGTTCTTTAACCTCCATGTATTTGTGGTCATTCCAAATTTCTTGTGGTTGACTTCAAGCTTCATACCACTGTGGTCTGAAAATATGCATGGTATGATCTCAATCTTTTTGTACCGTTGAGACCTGATTTTTGACTCAGTATGTGATCTATTCTGGAGAATTTACATGTGCACTTGAAAAGAAAGTGTATTCTGTTGCTTTAGGATGAAATGTTCTGAATATATCTGTGAAGTCCATCTGGTCCAGTCTATCATTCAAAGCCCTTGTTTCCTTGTTGATCTTCTGCTTAGAAGATTTGTTCATTGCTGTGAGTGGGGTGTTAAAAGTCCCCTACTGTTATATTATTATCAACAAGTTGTTTATTTTGTTATTAATAGATTTATATATTTGGCTGCTCCCATATTAAGGGCATAAATATTTATAGTTGTTAGATCTTCTTGTTGCAAAGACCCCTTTATTATAACACAGTGCACTTCTTCATCTCTTATTACAGTTTTTGGCTTAAAATTTAGTTTGTTTGATATAAGGATGGCTGCTCCAGCTTTCTTCTGATGTCCATAAGCATGATTAGGGGCTCTCCACCCCCCTCACTTACAATCTGCAGGTTTCTTTGGGTCTAAAATGAGTCTCTTATAAACAGCATGTCAATGGTCTTGTTTTTTATCCATTCTGATACCCTATGTCTTTTGATTGGAGCATTTAGTCCATTTACATTCAAAGTAATTATTGAAAGATATGAATTTAGTCCCATTGTATTACCTGTAAAGTTGCTGCTCCCATGGATTGTCTCTGTTCCTTCCTGGTTTTTTCTCCTTTTGGTCTCTCTATCCACTCAAAGGTCCTCTTTAATATTTCTTGCAGGGCTGGTTTAGTGGTCACAAATTCGTTTAGTTGTTGTTTGTCCTAGAAACTCTTTATCTCTCCTTTTATTTTGAATCACAGCCATGCTAGATGAAGTATTCTTGTCTGCATTTTTTTTCCCATTTAGTACATTGAATATATCATGCCAGTTCTTTCTGGCCTGCCTGGTCTCTGTGAACAGGTCTGCTGCCAGCCTTCTGTGACTACTATAACAGGTTAAGGGCCTCTTGTCCTGAGCTGCTTTCAGGATTTTCTCTTTATCTTTGTAATTTGCAAGTTTCACTATAATATGTCTAGGTGTTGATCTACTTTTGTTGATTTTGAAGGGAATTCTCTCTGCCTCTTGAACTTGAATGCCTGTTTCCTTCTCCAGATTAGGGAAGTTCTCAGTTATAATTTATTCAAATACACCTTCTGCCCCTTGTTCCCACTCTTCTTCTGGGACTCCTATAATTCAGGTATTAATTCACTTTATGGGATTGCTGAGTTCCCTAAGTCTACCTTCATGATCTAATAGTTTTCTTTCCCTCTTCTTTTCAGTTTCATTTTCCATTCAGCTTCATTCTCATAGTTTAATCTTCTATATCACTGATTAGCTCTTCTGCTTCATTCATTTTCATTTTCATGGCCTCCACTTATGACTGCATCTTGGTTTTTAGCATTATTAATTTCAGCCTGACTTGATTTTAATCTCTACAATAATTTTATGCTTTTTTCAAGCCCAGCTATTACCTTTATAATCATTTTTTTAAAAATCCTAGTTCAGACATCTTACTTATATCTGTATTGATTAAATCCCTGGTTGTGAGTACTACCTCTTGTTCCTTCTTTTGGCGTGAATTTCTCCATCTGGTAATTTTTTCCAGAAAAGGAAAAAAGAAAGAACAACAACAACCACCACTTCAGGAAGTGTTTCTGATGTATGCTCTGTACACTCTGCTGTTATGTTTTGGCTGCTCTTTCCCACTGCTCTGTCCTCTACTGAGGTCCTCCTTGCTTGTAGTGGGGAGTGTGTGGGCCTTTAACTAGGTGTGCTTTGATTTGTTTGTTAAGATAAGCCTCACATCTACCACGTTCTCTTAATTCTCAGATCATATTCCTAGTTGTTCAAAATAGTTGGATGTTGATCTAGCTGTGTTGGAGAGACAAGGCAAGCTCAGAGTCCCTCTACTACTCCACCATCTTAACTCCTCTCTGAGGACATTTGCAGTTCTTAACGGAAATCCCAGAAAAGCAAAGGTCTTAAGGGAAGAAGGAAATCAAAGATTTAGTGGATATGAATTGGGGGAAGGAGCACTGGCCAGCAGAGGGAAAGGGAACAATCCGTTCGATTTAGCATGGTCTCTTTCTCCCCAAACGCTTCCAAGGGCCCAGGGTTAATAGGGAGGATCTGCCACCTCTTTGTTTATAGACTGGACAGAGATTTTGCATTTTTTCATTTTACTTAGGTTTGATTTCATCCTTGTTGGCTGGAAAGATCAGCAAGGTCAATATCATCTACAGTTTGTGGAGCTGACCGTTCCCACCCCTCACATTGTAAGACTTTCTTAATTATATCCTGAGACTCTCAGACTTGCATTTTTCCCTTGATGATTTGATCATTTGTATGGACACTCCTACTCCCTGTTTCTTTAACTTGGATTATGGCAACTTATGATTCTGAATCTCAAGTTCTGTCCATTTTCTTTTTCTAATTAAAAATATTTACTTTAAAAAAAGAAAGAAAGAAACTAATATGACCATCCTGTAAAAGAGACTAACTTCTGCTTTCCAAATCTGCTCTATTTTTCAACTTTATTCAGAGACTGGAAGGCTGGCTCTTACTACGGTGACTAGCACCTTGGCAGCCCCAATTCTGGGTTGGAATGCAAAATCCTAAAACCTTATCCCCGGCCTTCATTCAACAATTGTGAGGATATTTCTAGGACAGAGCCTTTACTCTGGTGTAGGGTGGAACCCAGCTTCCACCTAGAATTTCCCAGTGCAATTCAAGAAATTCTTCTTGAGGGGTGCCTAGGTGGCTCAGTCAGTTAAGCCAACTCTTGGCTTCTGCTCAGATCATGATCTCAGGTTATGAGACTGAGCCCCGCATCAGGCTCTGTGCTGGGTGTGGAACCTGCTTAAGATTCTCTTTCCCTCTCCCTCTGCTCCTCCCTCCCCCACCCACCCTCTCTCCCTAAGAAAGAAATAAAGAAAAAAAGAAAGAAAAAAAGAAAAGGAAACCCTTAAGGACCTGCTCAACACAAGCCATCCTGAGGGTCTACTGATGGATGCAATGCAAAAGCTAGTACGTAGGACTGGGTCAGGAGGGCTACAATCTAGGATCCACAATGGGCTATAAATGACTCTCATTTAACAGGGCAAAAATGTCACGTGTGCTACTTAAGATACCAGTAATGTACACACAATTTGCTCAGACACAGCTCATTCCTCTACCATGGAGCTTCACAGTCCATTAGGAGTAGCAGTGACAGTCAGAGAGAGAGGTCATAATCACAATAGCAGCCACTGAAATCTGTTGGGACAGTTACCACGTGCTATGTTTAATGCTTTTTCAGATATCCAACCTCATGACTCTCTGAATTTGGTGTTATTTCCATTATTCTCATTTTACAGGTGAGACAAACTAAGTCTTAGGGAGATCAAGTAAATTGCTGAAGGCTCCACTGCAAGTTAATGGTGGAACAGGGCCTGCTTCCAGAGACTTGCACTTAACTGCTCACTCGGCTGCCTGTATAACACATTCCACTATTATGAAAACTCAAAGAAAAGGAAGGCCTTCCAAAAGTTTTCCCTTCGGAAAGCACTCCTCAAGACAGTACACTTCAGGTTCACTGGGAGGAATGAAAGGCATATCCATGGCAATTAATCAGAAACAGCAAATGGTTTATTGCAGCCCAGACTTTTTCAGTTTACAAGTGCCAAATAAACGTTTAGTCATGGAGTTGGAGGGTTAAAAAAAAAAAAAAAAAAAAAAAAACCTTGGGGAAATAATATGAATCACACCTTAAAACTATATATTCTTTTAGTCTTCCAAAGTCATTGTTCTTTTTTTTTTTTTTATTAAAAGTCATTGTTCTTTATATTTAAAGGCAACTACTGGTTAACTAGAAATGAGACATGATGCTCATTACCTTTATTCTCAAAGCAATAACTAATTTTTTCAGTCCAGATAGGAAAAGACACTTTGGATTTTCTTTGGTCCATTTCCTTTTTTAATTAAAAAAAAAAAAAAAGAGAAGGAAGGAAAGAAGAAGGAAAAAAAAAAAGAGTACCCAGACATTTTGCTTGAGGAAATAAAATACAATATGTTTAAACTGCAATGCGGAGTCTAGATGTGTTTTTACCAGCATAATTTCAACTTTCTCTGAAAACATCTGTAAAAGAAATTACCAATAAAAACACCCCACAGCAAATTTTAGAGTCAGCCAGTACAAAGTTAGAGATTTATCTTCTGCTAGGGCCCCTCTCCTGTCGTGCCCACCTCCTCCTTCCACATGCTCTTCACTAAGAGGGAGGATGTAGGAGAGGGAATCACACATGGCTTTTCTCAAGGTTTTGTTTATGATGTCTTCATGATTTTGTACTGAGGGGGAAGGAGGGAGTAGAAAAATAGCACTCAGAGCATTCCTTAAAAGATTATTAGAATATTTCTTGTCAAAGGCAATTTTGAATATATTATTCTTGGTTTCCCACAAGCCTCTAGGTTTCCATTTGGGCATTTTCCTTCCTGAACTCTATTTAATCAATCACTAACCAAATCAATCAATATGTACTATGAACCTGTTCTGTGCAAAGCACTCTTCCAGGTAGAAAGAGTTACAAAGTTAAACAAAAAGCTTAAAACCTATATAGAATTCTTAGGAAAAAGTCTGGAGCCAGAAGCAACAAACTATTAATTTGGGGGTAAAATAGGGGTGGGGAAGATTGTGGAAGGAAGAATCAATCACTTTTAAGATTTTATACACCATTTTTTCTTTATAAGAAATATGGAAATATAAGAAAATTTTTAATAAAGAAAACTAAAAATTTTCTTTATAAAAAATCTTTGTAAGATTTTTTAAATCTTTATAAAAATTTAATGCCTTAGGGAGATTATATATAAAAATACAAAGGCATTCAAGAAGTGAGTCAGATGACCATAAGCCTATGGAGTCTATATGTGTTTCCTCGTCACTGTTCCATTCTAGTCGTATTGATGAGAATATTGATGTTTGACATGCTGAGATTTTCAAGCACTATGGACTCCATTTAGTCCCAGCACATTTCTATTTCTCTATCCAGGTTTATTTTACTAGTGGTGACTTTAAGTTTCAATTTCAGTGGTCTCATGATGAAGAAGGTACTTTCATAATGCCCACTAATCTCTAGCACTACCCAGTGCTAGATTATGACTGCATAATCAGAAATTTCTGGGTTGTTCTGGGATGCATACGCTCATCTCCAAGATTTATGGAATGATGTATCCTTCTGATGAACATAGCTGTTGTTTCAGATGGATCAGGTTCTCTTACAATGAGCTACAACAATGGAACAGAAGTTTGATCACCCAGATAAGCCAAGGCAACTGGTGAGATCTTAAAGCATGATTCTTACTCATGAAAAACTGTGTGATTCTCTTCTGCAATTAAGATTTCCATTTCTTCTCAGTAACTCTACAAGTTTGTGAGCTTAGAAACATTTAGAAATGTGAGAGTTACATATTCTCCCTATGCCTCATGATAAAATATCACCTCATCAGAGAATTATTTTCTTACCTTTTATTAAAATAAATAGAATCTCTTTTCTTCTCCCTTATCCTCTATTTCTATATGTTGCTTTACTTATCACATATCATCATCTGATTATATAATATTTGCTTTTTCTCTAATGTGTTTTTCCCTGTAGTAGAATGTAGCAGAGACTAGTAGTCCTCCAGCATACATTCTCCTGTAGACATAATGCCCTTGAATTTATCTCTATGATCTTTCAGAATCAAGACTCCATTTCCCAGCTTCCCTTGGAGCTAGGTAGTGACCATGTAGCAAAATTCTGGCCAACGGCATGCTTTAGAAAGTGATGTGGGGGGGCGCCTGGGTGGCTCAGTCATTAAGCGTCTTCCTTCAGCTCAGGTCATGATCCCAGGACCCTGTGATCGAGCCCCGCATTGGGCTCCCTGCTCGGCAGGAAGCCTGCTTCTCCTGCTTCCATTCCCTCTGCTTGTGTTCCCTCTCTCGCTGTGTTTCTCTTTGTCAAATAAATAAAATCTTTAAAAAAAAAAAAAAAGAAAAGAAAGTGACGTGGACAACTTCTGGGGTGTGTCCTCTAAAAGGAATAGGCATGCCATTTTTCCCTCCTTGTCTTCTTCCAGCCATTGAGAATATGGATGCAACGTTGAGCCATGTGGACCATGTGGATAAGGAAATTTTTTTTTTAAAGATTTTATTTATTTATTTGACAGAGAGAGATCACAAGTAGGCAGAGAGGCAGGCAGAGAGAGAGGGGGAAGCAGGCTCCCTGCTGAGCAGAGAGCCCGATGAGGGGCTTGATCCCAGGATCCTGAGATCATGACCTGAGCCGAAGGCAGAGGCTTTAACCCACTGAGCCACCCAGGCGCCCCTGGATAAGGAAATATACCAGAAGGAGCCTGGGTCCCTGGATAATGGATAGGGATATCCTATCCAATTATGATAAAATTTCTAAATAACCACAGACCATTCTTAAATGACCAAAAAAAGCATGTCTATCTTATTTAAGCCACATTTATTTTCTGGTCATTATCAAAGGCAGAGAACCTATGTCCCAACTAACACACTTCAATAGTGCACAGATGTTTCTGTTTTGTTCACTATTCTCTAGCTCCTTAACAATACCTGGCACATAGTAGCAGGTCCTTGATAAATAGTTGTTGATTAAATTAATGAATTAAATGATGTTCAAATGTCATGTCCAATTTTAATCTGAGCATCTTTACTTGAACAAATCAGTGTTACATTATTTTTATTTGTTTGGTTTGGATTTTGTCTTTTTAAATTAAGTGTATTCAGATCCTTGTCCCATTGTAAGAAAATGATGCATTTAAAGCCACTATTAATTCATAGGGTCTTTTAGTTCCTAATCTGAAAAAGTAGTTGAGGAAATCTTTTTAACAAGTTTCCATTACCTAGCTATCTGACGGCATTAAAGTCAACTAAATATTAATAATCTGCTTCAACTTCTTCTAGTGTCCCATCTCATAAACTAGCAATAGTTAAGGGCAGAAGCACATAAGTCATTAACAACCTTGGTCATTTTCTCCATTACATCATGTTATGAACCTGGCCTACACTTTCTTCTGAAGAAGGATGAAATGGAAATTTGTTATCCCAATTATCTCTTTGACTTACACAAACACTTGAAAGGCTTTTACTCCATCCTTCTCTTGCATATGGCTATAGGTGAACTCAGCGTTTACATGCTTAGGAAAAAATTTTTCAAATTCCTCCTTGGCAAGTAGTTAGACCTGATTAGTTTCTATCTGCTAGACACTAATTGCTATGTAAAACTTACTCTTTTTCTCCTTATCCTCCTCCCCCTCAGCCTCCTCCTCCTCCTCCTTTTCCTTCTCTTCTTTCTCCTCCTCCTTCTTCCTCTTTTGCAAAAAACCTTCCAAGTATTGCACTTAGGGTTCAATTCATGGGCTACAAGTTTAGATGCCCTGACAGAAAATAACTTGGAATACTAGGATGGTCTATGAAAGATTTACGAAATGGATGGGCCATACTTACCAAGGCTTTGTAAAATGGCCAGGGTCTTAAGTAGTGGAGGGAATGGAAGAATGATGAGAAGAGGGAATCAGCTCAGCTCAGGCAAGGGCTTGGAGATTGGCAGGGAAAAGAATAGGACTATTCATAATAGCTTCAAACTGGGAACAACCCAAATGATGGTTAACAGTAGAATGGATAAAGAGTAGGGTATTCATGAAATGGAATGGAATGGTAAACAGCAATCAGAATGCACAAACTACAACTGCATGGATCAATTTCACAGATATAATGCTGGGGGAAGAAAGCATACAAAATAGTACCTACCATGAATTCATTTATGGTAGGTACTATTATGAAGTTCAAAAATAGGCCAAATGAATGTATGGCATTAGAAGACAAGACTGGTTACTTTTGGGGGACAGAGAGAAAGACTGGAGGAGTATACAAGGAAGGCTTCTGGGGTGCCAATGTTCCATTTGCTGATTTTGGTACCAGTTACATCACTGTGTTTCACTTTATATTGTTTGCATATTTTTCTGTAAGTATGTGATGCTTCAGTCATCATATGTCATCATCATCATCAGAGCAAAGAGTTAAGGGCCAAGAATAGTAAGGATTCTAAAAAGAAGCTGTTATACATCCTAAAGTTATTGGCACAATGATGAATAAACTAACCAAGGAAGTAGGTTAGGAGCTTAGAGAAGACTGATTCATGTATGGAACTTTCATATATGACAAGGATGGCAGGTCAGGTTAGAGCTGGAAAATGGATATTTTTTTTTTAACGATTTTATTTATTTGACAGAGAGAAACACAGCGAGAGAGGGAACACAAGCAGAGGGAATGGTAGCGGGAGAAGCAGGCTTCCTGCCGAGCAAGGAGCCCGATGCGGGGCTTGATCCCAGGACCCTGGGATCATGACCTGAGCTGAAGGCAGACGCTTAACGACTGAGCCACCCAGGTGCCCCTGGAAAATGGATATTGATATGAAAACAGATTAAAGTGAGATCTCTGTCTCACACCACATACAAAATCAAGGATTTAAACAGACTAGGAAATTAAATTGTCAAAAATAAAATTCCTAGTAGATAATACGAATGAGTATCTTTTAGATTTCAGGTAGAGAAAAATTTCTTAAAAACAAAAGGCACTGACCATAAAATAAAAGCTTTAATAAATTTGACTATTAAAATTAAAAATCTTGGTTATCAAGATTAATTTTACAAAAAAAAATTAAAAGTGGGAAAAATATCAGCAATACACACAAACAAAAACAGATATCAGGAACATATAAAGAACTACAGTCAGAAGCACAAGCAACCCAACAGAAAATGGGCAAAAGATCTAAGGCATTTCGTAGAAAAAGAAACAGTGATGTGGTGCCTGGGTGGCTTAGTCGGTTAAGTGTCCGACTCTTGATCTCAGCTCAGTTCTCTCTCTATGGTCATGAGTTCAAGCCCCACATTGGGCTCCATGGTGGGTGGGGGGTGTAGAGGCTACTTTAAAAACAAAAAAAGAACAAAAAAACAGTGGCAATGTGAAGATATGATTAACATTACTAGTGATCAGGAAGATGCCAAATTAACCCCAGAAAAATGTTTTAAACTTGTTTGACTGGCAAAAATAAGTTGGAATATGTTAAACATTAGAGAAGATGCAGATTTGGAGAATCTTTTATACATCATGGGATGTGGGGGAGGGGCACAGCATATAATCTATAATGGTGCAGTCACTTTATGAAACAGTTTACCACTATCTTCCAAACTCAGTATTCACATACCCTATGTTCCAGCAATTCTACTCCTGGGTATATGTCCAAGAGAAAATTTTGGACATGTATAACAAGCAACATTGACAAAAATAGTCATGGAAGGACTGTTTAAAATAGTAGGAATATAAAAACAATCTAAATGTATATCAATTAGAGAATGCATGAGGAAGCTATGCTATATTTACACAAAGGAATGTTATACAGCAATCAAAACAAAGACAACATATAACAGTATAAATAAAACTTTGAAATATAATATTGCATAAAAAGTAAAAAGCTTACACATACTATGCCTTTATGGAAAGTTCAATGATTTCCCTGATATGAAGAATTTGAGAGGCAGGGCAGGGGGTCATGGCAGGTGGGGGGGAATGAAACAAGATGGGATCAGGAGGAAGACAAACCATAAGAGACTCTTAACCTCAGGAAACAAACTAAGGATTGCCGGGGGGTAGGGGCGGTATGGATAAGGTGGCTGGGTTATGGACATTGGGGAGGGTATGTGCTATGGTAAGTGATATGAAATGTGTAAGTCTGATGATTCACAGACATGTACCCCTGGGGCAAATAATACATTATATGTTAATTAAAAAATAAAATAAGAAGAAAAGTTCAAAACAACTAAAATTAAAATGCATAGTTTTGTTATTTTTTAAATTTTAAATTTTTAAATTATTTTATTTATTTTAGTTTTTATTTAAATTCCAGTTAACATACAGTGTAATATTAGTTTCAGGTGTACAATGTAGTGATTCAACACGTCCATACAACACCTGGGGCTCATCACAAGTGCACTCCTTAATTCCCATCCCCTCTTTCACTCACCCACCCTCACCTCCCCTCTGTTAACTCTCAATTTGTTGACTATAGTTAAGAGTCTGTTTTTGTTTTGCTTCTCTCTTTTCCCACCTTATGACAGTTTGTCTTGTTTCTTAAAAAAATGCAGTTTTTTCTATTACAGTGGGGTCATGTGACATACAACTAATTAACTATTTTAAAGTATAAGATGTAGTGGTATTTAGTATTAATATGTAGTTCTTAAGCATACATGTAGATGCAACAGCACTGCATACAAAGGAAAGTAAGGGAATGATGGAAATGGGATTCAGTTGCCTGGACAGACTGAGGTTGGGACAGCCAAGAGAGGGGACTCACAGGCTAGATGTAGGGTTTTCCTAGCTTTATTTTTTTTT
>CM053617.1:42521485-42609306 GCA_028646535.1 Procyon lotor | reverse complement strand
CAGCAGATTCCTGCTGCGCGCCCGCCCCGCTCCTCCCGGAGGAGGAAGGAGGGGGTGTCTCTGGAGCTGCCTCCCACGGGGTCCCCGCTTGAGGTTCGGCAGCCCTATATGGACTATATGTCTCAGTTCCTATAGTCCAAGGTAGGCCTATGGGGCGTTGCGCAGCTCCTTCTCTGCTGCTGGCTTCTCCGCCCCAATACCTGGGTGCTCTGCCACACTCGGGCTCCCCTGGTCCCTCGGTTACCCCGCGGGTCCCGAAATCACAGTGTTCCCGCGAGGGCTGAACCCCCGGTTAGCCTTGGAGCGATGTCCCTCAGCGGAGCGGACTAGAAGTTCCGGATTTTGTGCTCCGCGGCTCTGCGGCTGCTGGGAGCCGGCCCCTCCCCCCGGGGTCTCTCTTCCCGTCGCTTTAAATTCACTTTTTCCACACGTCCTACCTTTCTGAAAGTGGTCGATTTTCTGCTCCTAGAATTGCTGTTCTTATTCTCTTCTCTCTGCTGTTGTGTTTGCCAGCTTTTAGAGTGGTTTTCAGCCTCTTTCTGGATCCCAGTGCTCTCCGTGCCTCCTACACCTCCGCCATCTTGCCTTGGTTGCCTAGCTTTATTTTTACATGGTAAGTTAGATGGGTGCTTATTTCATAGCTAAAAGCCAACTACACGAACAAGCAAACAAACCAGTCCTTTTTGCTTTACATCAATAGATGTTGCCAGCAACCTTTTGCAAAACACAGAAGGCAATTTTCAAAAGAGGTGCTTTGAAAACAAAACAGGAAAATTCCTATTGTATTGAGAGAAATTATGTCACTTTAAATTTTATATGAAGCAATTTCCTTAGGGGGAAATGGCTAAGGCAAGATGGCAGAACGCCTCTGAAATCAACATTACATTTGGAGTAAACCAAAAGTAGGCTTCTGCAAGGGAGAAAAGTAGTCAATTTTCCTATGATGGAACATTTTGTCCACTGCAGGCAGAAGAATCCTAACTCCTGACAGAACTCAAATGATATCCCACCTCCTCCAGGAAGCCTTCTCAGACTACAGAAACCCCCCCTCCACTCTTACAGCACTTAGAGACTATATCCCTAATTCAGAGTTATTCCATCAGAGTTCCTAGAGAAAACTGTATATTTAAGGAGATAATACAGAATTTTGGTTAAAAAGTGAGGCTTACAAATCAAAAAGAAAACAACAGCAGTGTCAAGTACTGTTCTAAATGCTTTAAAATTAAGAACATTTTTGTTAACATTTAGAATATTAGAACATTTAGAACATTATATGTTAACATTTAACATATAACAACCTATTAATCGTTCTAACGATCCTAAGAAGGAGATTAAATTATTATCCTTACTTTAGAGGTAACGAAATAGAGACACAGAGAGATTAAGTAACTTTCATGAGGTAACAGTGTGAGTAAGTACAGAGTCAGATCTGAACATAGGCAATCTGGCTCCGGAGCTCACTTAACCACTATGGAGCCTTACACCTTGAATAACTTAACCATTATAAGACAATCAACTCAGCTCCTCGCCTTTGGGTCAGAAATAGTGTTTGGCATCTGGCATCAAGCAGGAGAGTTGGCTTGAGAGCAACCCAGATTCCAGGCCTGTGGCACTAATGCCTGAGCAGACCTGCGCATGGCCACTGACTTCCTTTGAGCCTCAGTTTCCCTCTCTGTAAAATGAAGAGTTAGACTTGACAGTCTCCAAGGCCCTTCCACTGCTAATGTTTTATGAGCCTGGGATTGCTGGCTCAATTACTTGGGCCCAGTCTGGCCCCTCCTACTGGGCCCAGTGTCTCTCACTGGCTCCATTTCCCATAAATGAGAGAAAAAGAACACGGGAAAATATCCTCCTGAGAGACTGGGAGGGATCCCACGGCTGCTCTGTATGCTTTGAAGAACTAGTGATTAACCAGAGAGCTACCTGCCAAGTGAAGGATGGAAAGAAACTAGACTAAGGGGAGAAATGAACTCAACAAAACTTGGCTACATTCAAATTTAAAGGGCACCTCGGCGTACTTAAAGAACTGACAATGTTATTGCAATAAGATGAGCCAGCTTCTTAAAGAACTGCAGATAGAATAAGCTGTGAAAACTGGAATGGACCAGAGAACACAGAAAAAACTATGCACCAACCACAGTCATTTATAATCTGGGAAATCCATGGAACAAAGGAAATATAGCACAGGCACAGGCACCTCCACCATCATTCACCATGAGCTCTGCCAGGGCAGGTGCCATATCAGGAATCCATGTCTCCCAGGAACCCCAAAGTCACTGGGGTTCAGAATCAGCTGATATTAATAAGAGCAGTTACTATGTGAAAGGTTGTATCATATATTTTTATCCTATTTGAGAGATGAAGATCCAGATTCTAGTTCTGTGTCTTCATCATTGGTTGCATGAATCTGGTCAAGTAATTTTCACTGTGTAGGGACTTGGCTACTTTATCCATAAAATGAGGGAGTGAATAAGGTTACAGAAGATGGGCCTTCTGGCTCAAGAATTCTGTAGTTCATAAAGTTACCAAATACTAATTCTATATTTACCTGGAAAAGCATTCACACTATTTGTTTATATTTCAGACCGCTGGAACTTAATGGACTCCACTGTGCCTAGCACATTACATTACATATGAATCCAAGAGATTCATTGTATATGAATGCAATCCAATTGTAGCTTTGGTCTTCAGGAGCTCTTCTGATGGTCTTCCACATGGTACTCCCCAGGATCACCTTGTATGGTTGGGCATGTTGTGCTCTGTACAAGAGCACTTGTCCAAAAAGGGCTGAGGAAATGGAGCTAAATTTCAATCCCACCTCTTGCATGAGCTTCATGCCCATGAGGCTGAGTCCAAACCAAAGGATCATTACGGGTTTATAGGTACCTCTGAACCACCTCTGACAGTGAGTGAGACTGTGAAACAATGACTACATTTGTGTTCTAGTTTGTACACAGAACTTACAATTTTACCTTTGCTCAAAGCATTTCCAGATACCCTCTTTCACCTCCAATCTGTTTATAAAATCCCTAATATAACCAACCCTATCCTTCGCAGTCATACATCAACATTGACCTAAAGCAGCATTAGCTAGGATGCCTGAATGGACTGTTTCTAAAATGTCAATCCAAGCTCAAAGGGTTAAGACATTTTGCATAATTGTGGCATAAGCAGAAAATGGAGTCTGCCTTTCAAGGTGATTTCTTAGAAAGGGACAACCTTTATTTAGCTGAGCATATCCTAGTATCTCAAAGAAATCTATTTTACTACCTTTATGTTTCCAAAGCACAATAGCTACCCAATACTTGGAAAAAATACAGAAAAACAAAAAACTTTGAGAAAAACACTTGCAGGATTCTGTTCTGGGCTTCTAATGTGTTGTCTTTATAACACATTCGCTACCACTACTAAGTCATTCACTTGGAAGCTCCTGATTTTTCTAGCAACAAAATAGACGTGCTCTAATTCACTCATGTTCTTTTTCCTTTATATTGTGATCAACACCAACTCCAAGACTGATCATTCTGGGTTTCTTGAGTCAGTCTCAATTTCAAATATTCTGCCCCCTCTCCTCGCAATAAAAAGTTCCCAACTTTTTATTTGGAAAGTATGGTCGCCACAATAATGGCATTACCCTCACAAAATATTAGTCATGGCAGAGTCATACCCACATTACAGTGCCCTTATTTGGTATGTGGCCATCAAAAGGAGAACTTGCTAGTCCATCCAGGGCCTGAGACCATTTTCTTTGGCCCCATTAAAGAGAAAAATAATGAATTTGCTACTAAACAAGTTTTGGATTCACCAATTTAGAGCTCAAATGAACATTTCCCTCGTTCTAGAAGAGTTTTTTCAAGGCTAAGAAATTATCTGATGGAAGGGTACACAATCTGGAAAAACTGAAGCCATGGGGTTTTTCAACTGCCAAACTCCCACATGCTGGCTCTCGAGACACATCCACGCTCACTATTAAAGTGTCACCATTTATAATTTGGTGCTAAATTTTCTGAAGCTAGGCTACTCAACATGGTGTACAGACAAATTGATTCCTTCTTTTATTAAAACACATGGATAAGATGAAGTAGGTGTCTGGTGATAAAAGTCACCTAATCTCAAGCTGAAAATGAAGTTATGAAAACTAGGCCAGCATCACAATAGGGAAACAAAAGGGTCAGGTTTCAGTAAGCAGGTTCCCCTGGAGGCTTGCAGCATTTGTGAAAGGAAACAGCTGACTCTGGCTTTGTTTTGCTGCCTCTGGAATAGTTTCAGAATCCCCTTTCCCCCCAGGTACCTCACGCTGAAGCCTCAGAGCCTGGAGTAAAAGGAGAAAAGTTATCATTGCAGGGATGTTTTATAAGGTTTGCCTGGCATCTGACTACACATCCAGCCCCATTTTTTTTCTCCAGCCTGGGAGATCTTGTCTGGGTCACACCCAGATCACATCTGAAGCCCTGTGAAGGAGATGAAAACTTCACTTTAATGCTGTGATTACGGAAAGAAATGTTCCCGAGTAATGTTTTTCATACTCAGGTCAGTTGGTCAGAACCCTTGAAGATCACAGAAAACTTTAAATTAAAATGGAAAAATACTAAATCATGTTCCCACCAGTTTGGGTCATTTCAACATGATCATGAATAAGCTATAGATTCTGAGTCAGATGTGTGCAGTTTGCTTTGGACTTTGTTCTTGCTTACTTACTTATAAAACTTTCAAAATGTACTTCTAAATTACAGCAATTCAGTAAAAAATTCAAACCTTCGGGCTTGGTTTCCTCCCCCTAGCAGGCTGAGTCATAAAAATAAATCTTAGCCATTTCAATAGCCAACACACCCCTCACATTAAGATTTGGTATTGTTCCCCGTCTCTTCCATTTCATCCAAAGGTCACACCCAGATCACATTTGAAGACAGAAACAGCTTAAGGGCTCATCCAGCTCAACATTTGCTCACTTTAATAAGGGAACAGAACCTCCGCCAAGTTGGAGGGATGAGTTACATCAGAATCTTCCAGAGGAACCTCTGAGGAGTGGTTATGAGTATGGGCTTTGGAGGCAGCCCAACCCAGGTTGGAGTCCTCACACTGTGTGACCTTGGTCATGTCTGGAAAGCACAGTGCCTGGCACACAGGAAGAGCCCACCAAGTGCTTGCTGTTGTCCTGCTACAGGCATTTCAGGGCTCAGCCACTGATGAAGAGGCACCTCTCCTGGGCCCATCCACTACAATTAGGGCTAGAGAGTGACAATGTTCCCTCCAAATCAATGTTCCCTCCAAATCTCCAGGAGGCACTGCTGGGGGAGGTAGAATATTTACTCAATCATAAATCCAGGGTCAAGACTTAAATCAGGAAAATCACAGTGTTGGGCTTTCAGAGTTAAGAAGAAATGTATAACTTACAATGTACTAATATATGCAAATTATATAACAGTGTCTGACAGATAGCAGACATGAATACATGTCTGCCCTTTTTTTTTTAAAGTATTTATTTATTTAGAGAGCATGAACAGGGGGAGGGACCAAGGAAGACGAAGAGAAAGAATCTCCAGCAGATTCCACATTGAGCACGGAGACTGAGGGGGGCTGGACCCACAACACAAGATCACGACCAGGCCGAAATCAAGATTCCAGTGCTTAACCAACTGAGCCAACCTCACTTTGTTTTATACCCAAAGGAACTAAAATCTCAGGTCCTAAATTGACTTGCTTAAGGTCGTATAACCAGTTAATGGGAGAACTGGTCTTATTTTGGGTGTGTGTATGAGAGAAAGAGGGCTACCTCACATTTATTACTGAGAGTAATGGAGGTCAGATGGTTTGAAGGAACTGACCAAATACCTCCAAATTCAAGAATGTTCTCCTCAACACAGCATGTTATCCCTATCCCTTACACCACCAACCCCATACCTGACTACCACTGAGAAACAGAAGCTAAATTTCCTCTGGTCCATGAAAGAAATCTCTGCCTGTAAGGACTGGGGGTTCCGAAGGACAGGGACAGAGTTCTGGGATCTTGAGAGGAGGGGGCCTCTTTCCTTTCTGGCCCATTGCAGATAACAGCAGTCTCAGATGCCCCCCCCTTATAAACATAAAACATCTGGCAACTCTCCCAGGGGGTTTTTCAGCCAACTGAAATAGATGGCCAGGGGCAAGGAGATGGGAAAATGTCCCCTCTCTGTCTTTCAGGCCAAGTCTGTGGAGGTGACAAGCATGGGTCTCTGGGTTCACAGGACTGAAAAAGACCCTTCTGAATATCAACAGAAAATTCTGATTCTGTCCTAGGTGTGCTCAAAGTGTTTCCAAGCTCCGATGGTCAGGGAGAGGCCAGCTAATAAGCCTGAACTGGGTCTGGGGAAGGAGAGAAGAAGCCATCAGCAGTGGGTGGAAACTGCCTTTCTTTATTTATAATTCAAGGAGTTATTCAAGAAATATGCATTAGCACTGTCAGTGCAACTCTGGATTGGGGCCTGTGGTCAGGGAGAGGCCCACAGGAAAGACCAACAAGAGGATGTGAAATCTAAGCTCAGGACTAAAGGATGGGTCGAAACTAGCCAGGTAGAGAGGTCGAAACTATTCTAAACCAGAGGAACTTTTACTTTAAAGGACCAGATAATAAATATTTTAGTTTTTCCAAGCCATATAGTCTCAATTATAGCTCCTTGACTCTGCTGTTACAAGGAGTAAGCAGCTACAGAAAATACATGAGTACTAAAAGGAAAAAAGGAATGAATGCTGTATTCTGATAACCTTCATTTGTGAACACTGAAATTTCAATTCCATATAATTTTTATATGCCAGGAAATATTATTCTTCTCTTGATTTTTTTTTGAACGCTTTAAAAATGAGGAACCATTCTTAGCTTGTATTTTAACAATATCTGCATGAAGGTATATGAAAGGATTAGTCCAAACCATTCCTGCGCTAAAAAGATGATAGGCATTGCTAAACCACAGATTCTCTTAGATCCTCTACCCAGGGCTGGGACTAAGGTGAGACAAGTGAGCTGCCTAGAGCTCAAAATTTAAGGAGGTACTCTTTGATAAGTAGAGAGCTGGCACTTCTGAGACTCTTAGTTTGAGTGCCTCCTTAAAAGTTGCCGCCCTCAAAAGTTGCTTGCCTCAGCCTAGGCTGGTCCCACCACTTGTGCATCATGAAGTACAGGACTATAAAGTGGTACCCTCTTAAACCAGCCCTGCCCTGGATGCCTTCCATTTAATGCACAAGTTTGCAGATGACAATCTGGTTCCCAGCCATCACTCTGGGGAGAATTTAGATAATAAGAAAAATGGCCTATATAATACAAGCTTAGGCAGAAGAGGAGGGAGAGACTACACAGACTAGAGTCTGGAAAGAATCTGGAGGAGAAGGAAGATAAAAAATTTGACTTGACCATTGTTGCTGGGTAGGGGGATAAGTTTGAAGAAGACTGAGAATGAGATCAATGTCCAAAGAAAATATTTAACAAATTTCACTGTGCATTAAAATTATAAACCTTCTTCACTACTTTCTTGATTTGCATTCATTATATCCATATCCGTACCTATAGACACACACACACATGCACACACACACACTGCCAATCATTTATGTGATAATGGCCTTAAATCCAGAAATGTAAACAACTCAATAATAAAAGAAATTTTAAAACAGGCAAAGGATTTGAATAGGCATTTCTCCAAAGATGTACAAATGGCCAATAAACTCATGAAAATTGCTCATCATTAACTATCAGGAAAATGCGAATCAGAAGTACAATGAGATATCACCTCATATCAACTAGGATGGCTATAAGCAAAAACAGGACACTAAGAAATGTTGGTCAGGATGTAGAAACACTGGAACCCTCAAACACTGCTAGGAGGAATATAAAAAGGTGCGGCTGCTTTGGAATACAATCTGGCAGTTCTTCAAAAGGTTAAACACAGTTATATAACTCAGTAATTCTACTCCTGGATATGTACCCAAGAGAAATGAAGACATAATTCCACACAAACACTCGCACATGGATGTTCATAGCAGCATTATTTATAACAGACACAAAGTGGAAAGAATTTGATGTCCAACAACTGATGAATGGATAAATAAAATGTTATATGTTCATACAAGGGAGTATTAGAGGTAAAACACAAAGTATCTATACATGCTATAGAGCAGATGTACTTTGAATCTTAAAATTATGATGTCATGTTAACTACACTGGCATTAAAATTTTAAAATGTATTAAGCTAAGTGAAAGAAACCAGTCAAAAAAGAGTGTATACTCTATGAGTCCGTTCATATGACGGTCCAGAATAGGGACATGTATAGATACAGAAAGCAGATTAGTGGATACTTCTGGGTGGTGGAGGGGAGACAGGATGAAGGGAATGGAGGGTGATAGCTAGAGGGTATAGGATTTCCTTCTGAGGTGATGAAATGTTCTAAAATTGTGGTGATGGTTACACATATCTGTGAATATATTAAAAAAAAACATTGAATTTTGCATTTTACATAGGTGAACTCTATGGTATATAAATTATATCTCAATAAATCTATTAAAAACAGAAGAAATCAAAGAAGTTCTCCTTGATTCCAAAGAGCTCTGTTATTGGGATTCAAAGTATGGGTTCTCCTTACCTTTGGAAGATGATGGCGTCTCTGGGTTGCTGAAGACTAAGAGTCTGAGGGGTGATGGCCTAAATGACAGGAACAGGGCAGGGGCTCAAGGGCTGAATGTTGGTTAGGGTCAGGGATTTGGATGCCTGAGCTCTGCAGGACCTATATGTAATCTGAGGCTCTGAACGCATCCAGGCCAGCTGCTAGAAAAAAGAACCAATAGATGGAACACCATATTGGGATCCCAGGGCTCATCAAGACCAGAAAATAACCCAGTATCGCTGTCTGAGAATAGCTTTCCAGGGAGGGCCCTGCCTGAGCCATGAGTTAGTCTAGTCATGGAAGGGACAGGGGATGGTCACTCCTTACTCCCACTGATGCTTCAGTCCTTGATGCTGAGCCCTGTGGTCACTGGGGAAGAAACCTCCACACTACTCCAGGAGGCCTATAAGCCCTAAGGGGACTGATAATACTTGAATCAGCAGCCAGGGAGGGGATCAAGGGGAGAGGGACACTATTATCACTCATGACTACGGGAAGTCACTCTACGGGCAGCCTGAATCCCTCCTGTGTAAAAAATGCAAGGTGTGCTTTACATCAGGACTCCTTCTGATGGTCTTATCCTTGCCTATGGGTTCTGACTCTTTTCAGGCCACATTTTAACCCTGGGCCACTTCCAGGGATGAGGCCTTTGCAGCTGGTAATTCCCATTATGCAGGACATCTGGGGAAATGGAGGGAAAAAATCCTAGAGCTGATACTGTCTTAAGGCTATCATGTGAATAACAGTGGCCATGAATATATTTACCCTAAATTAGTGTCCAGAGTCAGCATTTCTCCTTTTCATTCCACTTTTTTTTTTTTTGGCCAAATCCTAGTCAAAGAGCTAGTGTAACTACAGAGATGTGGGCGTAAATTTATCCTAAACTGCCCCAATGCAGCTAATAAGGGAAAGTTGTCCAATCATCACAGAGTCGGGCTCTGACAGCCTGTCACATTTTCCACTGATGTACCAGACGTGACTAAACTGTGCAGGGGCTGTTCGTCCGGGAGCTGGATTCCCTTTCACTGTGCTCAGCACGAAGGGGCCAACATCGTCCTATACCCATGTCATGAACTTGACATAACCCTTAGTAATGGAAGAGGAGGCCTGGCATGCCACCAAGCCCAGATTTTTAGCTTAGCTGCATACCCTGTGAAATTTTAATTACTTCAAGGTCCACACTGTACCCGACCTGTAGGGAGACCAAATTTCTGGAGGAGAAAATAAATCATGTTGCTACTTCACTTCAGCAGCCATCTGTTACAACCACGGACAGCAGGGCTCAACGGATATATGACCATCCCTAAAAGTTACAACTTGGAAGACGAATTTATTATTGGTTGGTGCCTTGACACACAGCAGAGAAAATACGGACTCAACGACATATATACTGACAAAGGTATTTATGATAAACACTCAAAAATTTTTCATTGCCTCCTAAGTTTAATTCTCTCTGCTAAGGAGTCGAATAAAATGAAGAAGAAAGATACATTTTAGAAGGAAGAAAGAAGAGTAAGAACTAGCAACACAGAAGCTGATTAGGCTTTCCTTCCCAATTTACAGTTTTTCCAGTTTTTTTTTTTTTAAATAAAACTTCGTTATTTTCTATTTTTCTGTACCCATTCTTATGCAGTAAATCCTCTTGTGGACCATGGAAGGAGACCGATGAAGTGATGCTACGGGAGCTGGTGCCCTGTCTGCCTTGGCCAACCTCCACTCCTCCACGCTCCATCCTTCAAGGCCCACGGAACTCAGGTTACGTGAATGATTCCAGCAGAGGCAGAAATTTCTTGTCCTTCATATTCAGAATAACTCTAAGTACCCTGAACTCCCCCAAAACTCAGGCAGGAAGAGAATTTTTTAAAAGGAAAAACACTCTTAACCAACTTTCAACCTAGAGACTTCAGCCACTTGCCAAAATATGTCATCTTGTGAAGCCAATAAATGGAGAGCAGGAGAGCAGGAGCATGGCTGAAACTGGATAAGGGGTACGGTTTTCATGTCGCACAAGCAGAGGGAGGAGGATACCAATATGGTTAGTCAGTCAGCAAGCATTAATCCTCATTAATGTTTCCCATTCTTCTCTGCACAGCTGTGCAAACATAAATTAATCGGGTCATTTCAATGAGGGCATACAAGAAAAAAAATTTCAATGAGAGGCAGAGGAACTAATTGGACACACAACACATTCTTGAACTGGACAC
This sequence comes from Procyon lotor, assembly GCA_028646535.1. Lineage (NCBI taxonomy): Eukaryota > Metazoa > Chordata > Mammalia > Carnivora > Procyonidae > Procyon > Procyon lotor. The sequence goes on along the minus strand of CM053617.1, from coordinate 42,598,471 downwards.
ACAACACGTTCTTGAAATGTGCAGGAAGGACTATACAAGCTACCACATCATAGATAGGGAGACAGACATTCAAATTCACAGCACCATAAACTCCCCCTATGGGAGAAGCTCCAAAGAACAGAAGGAGGTGGGGACATATTCATGACAAAGCATATAATAAATTGCCAGAGTGAGAACAGTGGCTCCCACTCCTTGCCAGATACTGTGCTGTCGAGTTTACAGTGTCATTTCATTTAACCGCCCCCCTCCAAATATGATTACCTCCAGTTTACATATAAAGTGATTAGAAACAAAGAGGTAAAGAACTCACCAGAGGTCACACCAGCAGAAAATGGTGGACTCACAGCGTGACTCCAAAGACCGTGTTCCTAAGATGATATTGCCCTATTTTCTATATACTTGGCATTAGGCTTGCATCGTGGACAGTAGAAAAAAGGTATGGCCACTTCTTGTCCTTAATCAACTTATAATCTGATTGGGGAACCAGGACACATACATGTGAAATGATCAGGAACGGGAGCATTCCATCACGGTCTGCATTGTTCAGGTGAGGGAAGCCACTTATAGGAGTTGGGAAAGTGGCTATAATTCATTTGTGCAACTCTGAGAAGGATTTCTACCAGACTCTGAACTAAAAACTGAGGTAGTGAAAAAATACTATACTTGAGAAAATACTGATTCATTCCTACTGTGGTATGGTTTGACTATTCAAAAAGCATTCTCCCTTTCAGAACTCTCCCTTCAGCAAGGACAAAACAGTTAGCGCCTTCCCCAGCTTCATCTTAAGTGTTCATAAATATGCCCACAGCCTCCTGGAAACCCAGTCAGAGAGGAGAGAGGACTTCTTGGAGTTTACTCTGACTGAGGTGTGGCAACCTCTCCCAGCCTCCAGAGACTAAGAAGGGAGGAGATGATCTGCATCATCTCTTTGGTCCTTTTCACTCTGGAAATTACCCATCTCAGGGCCTCTGACTGACAGAAATGGACAGACTGGAGTTAGGGACCTATAGACATTTTCAGGAGAAGTGGCAGTGCTCCAGAAACTAGAGGAGTATGGTCACACCAGAAATTATTCTGCAATTACATACAGCAGACACATGACCCTCATGCCTGCGTAAGTGCATGTGTGTGTGGGGGGGGTGGCCTATGATTAATGGTTCTCAACCAATCCACTTCCATTGCAGCATTTAAATTTCTGTTGCATTCTTAACATTCAATTTCAGCTGTGCACGAATTTTTTTAAATCCTTGCATTTTTAATTGGGAAGACACATTACTGTGATGAGCTCCTTTTTCCCAAATGGACAAAATCCAGTCAGAAGAGCTGGGGAGCCTGTGTGTCACTGACATCACCTTGCTTGTGACTCAGGTTTTATGAGGAATTGGGTGAGGTGGCAAAAACAAATCTGGGGACACTTGCTGGGTGAATGGTAGGTTGAATGCACAGAATGAAAGGCCTGCGGGGTGTCCCTTTTCAGGCAGGCTTTCAGCTCAGCTCTGCCACTTCTGAGAGCCCGAGCAGAGTCAGGGTCTTTAGGACAGAGCAAATACTCCCTAAATGTCCCAACCAAAGAGCAAAGGGCTCAGTTAAAGCTCCTGGACAGTGGTTCTCAACTCCACAGAACCATAGAGTCACCAGGGGAACACTGAAAAACAGTCATGCTGAGCCCGGCCCTAGAGATTCTGATTCAGAGGATCTGGAGTGGGAACTGGACACTGTGGTTCTAACACAGAACCAGGGTTAGAACTGATGCTCTGAACACAGCCGAGTCCAGAGCATCAGTGAGTGTGGCTACGCTCAATCAATGGACACCAAAATGAACAGAAGTCTTCTGTTCAATCAGAAGCTATACCATTGGGGCGCCTGGGTAGCTCAGTGGGTTAAAGCCTCTGCCTTCAGCTCAGGTCATGATTTCAGGGTCCTGGGATGGAGCTCCACATCAGGCTCTCTGCTCAGCGGGGAGCCTGCTTCCCTTCCCCCTCTGCCTGCCTCTCTGATCTCTTGTGATCTTGTGATCTTGTGATCTCTCTCTCTCTGTCAAATAAATAAATAAAATCTTTAAAAAAAAAATAAGCTACACTACTTAGCAGTTAAGTGACCTTGGACAATGCACATGACTTCCTTGAGATTCTGTTTTTTTAGCAATACAATGGGGTTAATAATCATACCAATACTGGAGGGTAGCTGAGAGGATTGCATGAAATCAAGTATGTAAATTATATGACCCAACGTCTGGCACGTGTAAAATGCACAGTAAGTATCAGCTCCCGTGACTGATGTTGATGACAGTAAAAACACATCAGTTATGTTTCAATAAAAGGAATGTTTTTCTAGACTGGGTATTTATTCACAACGATCTTGAGGAATTGTGAAACACTGGAACCTGAGAGTTAAACATTTGGCACATCCTGCAATTATGAATATAGGCAACAAGACTCAGCAGGAGCAGCACCTGTGATCTTGTCACCGACAGAAATCACAGATATTTCCATATATTACAGTTGTGGTCAAAACCCTAAAATAATATTTATATTTAGGGTGACCGACTGCCCTGGTCTGCCCAGGACTGAGAGGTTACCCTGGACGTGGGATTTGCAGGGCTAAACTGGGAAAGTCCCAGGGAAACTATTCCTTACTGACATCCCTCAGTACTTAGAAATTACAGTAGTCATCGTCTCACTGAATGCCACTGTTTAATGTGTTAATAAAGAAGCACCTACCCTGCTATATATGTTTTGAAATATGTATATTTCAAACATTCTGATAAGTGTATATATGGCCACATCATCTGTGTCCTTTATAACACTTTGTATTTCATTTGATGCATTTAAAAGCATTGTTCTGAGACCACAGACTTCCCCAAATTGCCAAAGGGGTCCATGGCACCAAAAAGGTAAAAAGGGAAGAAACTGGGAACACTGGTTGGAAAATGGAGGAAACCAGATTTTAAGTTCTTTTAGGCCCTGCAACCTAAAAATATGGCAGAAGGAAGACAAAGGCATGTACCTCCAAAGGACATGACTAGGTAATCAGTCAATGGAACTGCTTTCCCACTATTAGGAGTCTTCCTTATAATCCTACATACAGTAACCAAGGAGTCTCCCTAATTTCTGTATTCCTGATGACATATATATCTGTATTTTACATATATACTTACATAGTTGCAAAGTTAACTCAATCTTGACAGCTATCGGTTGGAGTAATGTAAGGTCTACTAATTTCTAATAACTACAAACGCTTCCCCTAAGCATCACAGTTAGACAGAACTTAAAACTTTCCATGAATTAAGACAATGGAAAATTGGATTTTTCAAAGATCAAGTTTAAAGGAGTGGTCAAAAAGAAACTTTAACTCTTACCCGATACCACTGGGCTTCTGATGGGTACCGACTTCCATCCTGCCTAATCGCCACTGCTGACAGCCGTTCCAGAACTTTCCCACAGGGCAATAAAAGACCACTTCTCTTCTGATTGATGTAACTGTAAGCTCCCAGCCCAATGTGACCAGAAGGTAGAGTCCTCATGATTGCCCTTGTCCCAGTATACACAGATTTCTTTACTTCCCTATCATTTTTACAGAATCTCCTCACTAACAAAGTGGACCTCTCCTTTTTGCTCTTAAAAAAATCTTCTTCTACATCTTCACAGTTATCAGAGAAGTCCTCAAAATGGCTCAGAAAGGTCTTGGCAGGGGGACTATTAGGCAAGTCCTCCCTGCAAAAGCTGTCACTGGAACATAGGACACTGGCCCTTCGGCAAGAACCTTCAAAGCACAAGTATTTGTCATCCAAGGTGTCACAATGATCACACTGTAGCTGCCCATTCTTATTATCACAGTTTCCAGCCAATTCCATGAGTTTGCAAGTATATGCCGCATAATTTTTCTTTTGCTCCCCACCAACACCAGGCAGTGGTACACAGTTTCCACAATCATCCAAAATCAAGTTGCCTGACAGGGTACAGAAAGTATCTGACACTCTTCTGTCAACTTCATAATGAAAGTGAAATGCTGCTGTGTTGCCATCAGGGTGTGCCTGACCAGTCTCTATGATGGCCGACTGACTTCCTAAGGAACTAATGTCCATGGGAGGTCCATCGATTTCCAGTTGAATTCCAGGGAACACCTTTCTTTCCAGTGAGGATGGGATTCCAGTTTCCAAACATGGGTCTTCCTCCATGACAGAATCACATGTGTCATAACACAGGCTCTTTGTCAGTATGTCATTATGGTTAATGTTAAGGTTTTCCACAGAAACTGGTGTGGTTTCTGTCCAGCACCTCTCATTGCTGTTCTCATCGCTCACTATTTTCTCCCTCGCTATTGAGAGAATCTTGGGCAAGTTGCTTCCAGAAGGTTCTTCTTTAAGTTTGTTCATCTGTGCGGTGGTAGAAGTTTGCCCACTCTGCCTGATGCTATGTGCCTTTGGAACACTGATGTCTGAGACCTTTTCACTGCCTTCATCTATAGCCAACGGAGTGGATGTCACTTTTCTCTGAGTCACAGGTGTGAGAACAGAAGCTGCCATTTCTTCAGACGTCATCTTGACACACATACAAGTTTTAGCTATTACTGTTTCTCCTCTCTGGCGATCATGTCAAGATTTTTATAAAACAACTTATTATTAAAATAATATTTCTCAGATATCGAAGTCCTCTGAGAAACAATGTGACAATTTCTTTGACTCAGGTGCATTAAGAGCCAAATAAATTTCCCCAGTTATTACTTCCTGTCATCTGCAATAGGTTTTTCTAGACCAGGATTTTAAGGTGGCAGTTCAACTTTCTTTCCTCTATTATTTGAAGTAATTCTTTTGGAGATTTTTACTCGGGACTGCATTCTGCAAATTCTGATCCATCACTGACTTACTAATGATTTAAAATTCCAATTTGAATGTTTCCTGAAAGAAAAAGATATGAGGTCAAACACTGTGGCACTAAATAAAATTTTTGAAATGAACTTCTTAGTAATTTTAAGCTAATGCAAAATATGAACCAATTCTGAGGAAGGAGTTTTGCAATTGATAACTACTTTCAATGTTTTAGGTATTTATTTTTCTGATTTAATATTTCAGGAATTCTATTTCCAGCCAAAGTGGAGTAATAACAGAGACCAGAATTATCCCCTCACTTTAAACAACTGAAAAAAAATCAGAAATCAGAAAAAATTATGAAATAATGGTTTTTAGATATCAAAATATTCAAAATATTCTGTAATACAGAATAGTGATTCCTGAAATAAGAAAAAACAAACAAATGAGGTGAGCCCTATAAATGCCCTAGCTTATAGCTTGAGAGCATCTAGGCTACAGGGGAGGAAAGAGAAACTCAGGTTGAGCCAAACAGAATGCTGATTTAAAGAAAAAAAAGGGTGAGAGTTCAGTAAGGCCACAAAAACTGGAGAAAGAAGACAAATTAAGTGGAGAGGAACATAGATGAGAATGTTAGCAGGCTTCTCATGAGGAACAATGCAAGCTATGAGGAGGTAGGGGGGATGGGTGAAATAGGGGATGGGGATTAAAGAGTACATTTACATGATGAACAAATAAAATAAGAAACAATACAAGCCAGATGAGAGTGCAGTAAATCTTTAAAGTTCTAAAGTACTTTATTTCTTTTAGTACTTTAAAAGAAAAAAAGAAAGAAAAATACAGCCAACTTAGAATTCTATACCCAGAAAAAGTATCTTTTGAAAACAAAAATAAAATAAAAACTTTCTAGACATACAAGAGCTGAAAGAACTCATCACCAGCAAACTTGCATATAAGAAATGGTAAAGGAAGTCCTTTAGGCAGAAGGAAAATGATACCAGATAGAAATCTAGATTGATGCGAAAGAATAGACTATGGAAAATGTTAAATATGTGGGTAAATACAAATTTTCTTATTGTAAATTACTTAAGATAGTTGATCTTTTGAAGCAAAAATAATAGCAATGTATTATGGAATTTCTAACAAATGCAGAAGAAAAATATATGACAATAAAAACACAAGGTCAAGAGAAGAGAAATGGAAATATACTGTTATAAGATTATTTTCTACATGAATTGGTATGATATTACTTAAATGCAGGCTGTCATAAGTTAAAGATGTATACCCTAAGCCCCAATGTGACCACTCTAAGATATAGGTAATAAGTCAAAATATTAGAATCATTAAAAAATTTCAAATAATCAAAAGGCAAAAAAAGGGAAAAGATGAACAAAGGACAGATGTGGTAAATGGAACTCTGTGTGTGTACTCCCTGTTTTGTTTTGTTTTTAAGATTTTATTTACTTATTTGTGTGTGAGAGAGAAAGAGAGAGTAAAGCAGGGAGAAGCAGCAGGCAGAGGGAAAAGTAGGCTTCCTGCTGAGCAAGGAGCCTGATGTGGGACTTGATCCCAGAACAATGAGATCATGACCTGAGCTGAAGGCGGATGCTTAGCCAACTGAACCACCCAAGTGTCCCTCCCTCTGTTTTATTTGAATAAGAAATTATTCAGGTAGGGGTGCCTAGGTGGCTCAATGGGGTAAAGCCTCTGCCTTCGGCTCAGGTCATGATCCCAGGGTCCTGGGACTGAGCCTGCATTGGGCTCTCTGCTTGGTGGGGAGCCTGCTTCCCCCTCTCTCTCTGCCTGCATCTCTGCCTACTTGTGATCTCTGTCAAATAAATAAATAAATAAAACCTTTTAAAAAACTATTTAGGTGAATGGCAGTGGACATAAAAATTTTCAATTTATGAAAAGCATTATTAAAAAAATAATCCAGCTTCTCTTTATTCTCCAAATTACTGAACCCTGTTCTATGTTGGGAACTGGGTAATAGGCTAGATATCCAGGGCCTGCTTGCAAGTCTATTGAGAGAGGAAGAATTAAACAAATTTCAATCCAGTGTGGCAAGTGTAATTATCAAGGATATACAAGGCACTATGAGACCATTGGTGTCCATCATAAGCATACCATTCCTTTGTAGGTATAGCTGTCCTTTCCAAGACAACTGATGAGCATTCATGCTCTGATGTCAACAGCAGATTTGACCTATCTTTGCCCTTTGCCACATAGGTGTCCCTCTTTTCCTTGCTTCTTCTTTTTCCTCTTGTCCCAAAGAAGTAGTAACTCCTCTTCCCTTAGATATATAATCCTCGAGTGCAATCACAAACTCTCACCTGCTCGCAGGTCATGTAGTTTTCACAATTACCTTGAAAAATTGGAGGACACCCTATCAATCAGATACTTCCCAGGGAGTTAATCAGCCCACAAAGAGCTGCAATGTCCTAGTTCAACCTAACCCTTCCATCTTTCACACCCTCCTTCCAACTTGGTTTATTTTTTATTTTCTTTGGAAAAACACCTCTATTATTTTTAGAAATATATGCTCAGTATAAAATAATTCAAACAATGCAGAAAAACACAAAGAAAAAAAACTTCAGCTTGACACAAATCCCACTAGGCAGAGATAACCACTATTAATACTTTGAGGAAACTCCTTCCAGAAGGCTCCCTATGCACCAACATAGGGAGATATATGTATATCATTACACAAACACCCAATCATGCCGTACATCCTGATTTACACCTGCCTTTTTTTTTTTTTTTACAAATTCAATTCATGAATAGCTTTTCAATGTCAAGAACTATATAGATAATTTTAACAACTTATGGCACTAACTTGATTTCATTATCTTTGCTCTATTTTTTAGAGTAATTTTTAAAGCCAGAGGCTTCAGACTGACTGTTAATGTGTCCTTTCTCACCTATGGGAGAAAGGTAATTCAAGGCAAGTGCTGTTTAACTTCTGTTCTAAGCACTTGGAAATTATCATCTCATGTAATTCTCACTTAACCCTACAAGATAGTATAATGGTTTTAAAGTATGTCCACAAACTCTTTGATACTCCTCCTTTCAAAAGCTGGAGCCTAACTGCCTTCCCTTTGCATGTGGGCTGTACTTAGTGACTTCCTTCCAACATACAGAATATATTGGAAGTCATAGTTTAGGACTTCTGAGAATAGATCATAAAAGGTCATAAAATCATTGGGGTTTCTTCCGTGCTCTTCCCCTTGCTTGCTCTGGGGAAAATCAGTTGCCGTGTCATAAGGAAAGTTCCATGTGACAGGAACTGAGGCCTCCTGCCAACAGCCACTGGTGTGAGCCATCTTGGGAAGGGATCCTCCAACACCAGTCAAGCCTTCATGTGACTGAAGCTATCATGTACATGTTTACATCTTGATTCTAACCTCATGAGCAAGCCTGAAGCAAAAGCACTCAGCTCCCAAATTTCTGAGCCACAGAAAATATGAGATAAGAAAAGTTTATTGTTTTGAGACACTGTTTTATGGTAATTTGTTGCACAGCAAGAGAGAACTAATACAGATTAGTTCTAGTGACAGCCATATTCGACAGATTAGAAACCAAAGCACAGAGAAGTTAAGCTGCTTGCTTAGTTTGAACGATGACACTGCTGGAAAATGGTGGAGTCAGAATTCAAATCCAAGAAACCTGACTTCAGAATCTATGCTCTTCACCATAGTTATGCTGGTTTCTTGCTACCTAGTTTGAAACCTCAGGGGTTTGAATTCCTGATGTCTGCTAGCTGAAGGGTTCCATGGCTTCTGGAAGGATTCTCTTTTGAGTTTGTCTCTGGAAGGCTAAGATCTTTGTTTTGTCTCCAGCTGTAATCAGGACTGAGGACTGAAGATTCCATCTCAGGTGATTCTTTCATTCAACAAATTCTTATTGGGTACGACATTAAATGAGGCAGGGATCTGCCCTGATTTTTTTTAAGCTAATAAATCACCAGGTAAGGTACAGGGTAAATAGAGCTATAATGTGGGTTAACACAGAGAAAGAGCATCTAAATCAGATAGTGGGGACAAGGCAGGGAGGGTTGATTGCAGGGAGAGTTTCCTGAAAAAGGTGATTATCAAGCTGAATTTTGAAAGACAAGAAGAAATTAGCTAGATAAAGAGGCAGGGTGGACTTTTCAGAAAAGAGCATATGTGGAGTCTCATGGAGAAAAACAATAAGACAGGTACCTGGCACTTCAGGCAAATATTTTAACCATGTTGGGTTTGGATTGATTTCCTCTCATGTAAGAAAGAAATAAAATCAACTATTCCATCAGATTGTGAAGACAATGCTTTGGAGGATACCTGGGTGGCTCAGTCAGTTGAGCTTCAGCTCTAAGATCATGATCCCAGGACCCTGGGATTGAGTCCCATGTCAGGGAGCCTGCTTCTCCCACTCTCCCTTGCTCTCGCTCTCTCACTATCTCTCTCTCTCAAATAAATAAAATATTTTAAAAAATGCTTTGGGAACCAAAAGTTAGGGGCAAATATTTGTTATTCTATGCCTTATAAAGTTCAGCAGATCCACTGGTGACATGGTGTTGAATTTACTTTTGCCAGATGCCCCCACTCCACTCACCAGGTTCACCCAAATTTAAATTTCAGTTCCATAACTGGGACTGACTCCCTGAATCCCAGCTGCATGACCATGAGTTGGTTATATGATCAATCCTGAATTATACTTCTTATTCCTGTAACATTAGGATGAAACACACATATTTTATATGTCAGTTAATAAATGTTAATTTTCTACCTATCTCCTCTTGGTTAGCCCTATGTCATCTATGAGGGAAGATGGGTTAGGTTAAAGTTATAGCTAGCATTAGACAGTTGGCTGAAGAAAACCTGAACCACTGAATACAGATCACAGTTTAACAGTTCTGAAGAGGAAAGAGATAGAGAAAAAGTGTCTACTTTTCTTAATGTGGTTTGTAGGGAAGCCTAGAGAAGGACTAGCCTAAGAGAGATCAAAGAATATGCAGGTTAAGAATATGACAGAACAAGAAGGAACTTGTCAAGGTAGCATTTCTAAACTAGAGATGAATCGGGATGGGTAATATGTTTAGAGAAATGATTGGCCATAAGTATGCCTATAGAGTTGATGCTAGGGGTGCTGGAAATCCTAGCCAACGTGGTAAGACAAGAAAAAGAAATGAAAGGTTTAAGAAGAATCAGGAGTGACACAGAATAAGTTTTCAGCTTCTAGACAGAGAAATATAAGTTACAAATTACCTCACTGACAAATTTCCATGGGCTAAATCAGGGGCTGGCAAGCTACAGACAGAGGTCCAAATATGACCTGCTGGTTTTTTTGTTTTGTTTTGTTTTTTGTTTTTGACCTGCTGCTTTTGTAAATAAAATTTTATTAGAACACAACCATGACCATTTATTTATGTAATGTATATGGTTGCTTTTGCATTACAGTGCTAGAGTTGAGAAACTGTAACAGAAACCATGCAGCCTGCAAAGCTGGCTGAAATATTCACCATCTAGCCCTTTATATAAAAAGTTTGCCAAACTGTGTGCTAGATAAATGAGTTAATAAAATGCCTGGTTAGAGTCAGAAAATTAAGTGCAAGGCTTAATAGCCATCTTCATATATTTGAAGAACTGAGATGAGGAAATAGTCTGGTTACATATTGTTTCAAAAGGTAGGATTAGGGCCAAAACAAATGAATTACTAGGGAGGTATGCTTTGGCTTACTGTGATAAAATATTCTCTAACTTTTAGATCTGTTTAACAAAGGAGAAGCTATCTTGGATGGCAAATCTTCTCATTGTTGATATAGGGATTTAAGTAGAGAGAGGCACAGTGTTTAGCACAGCAGGTGTTCAATAGGTGTTGAACAAATATTAGTGAATGAATACTGTCTATAATGGTTAATTATAAAAATAATGGCTCATACTTATTATGTATCATATGTCAGGCATGTCCTAAGCAGTGTACATAATATCTCATTTAATCTTTATAACATTATCAGTAGCAGAAACTACTAATTGTCCCCAAAAATCTGTTCTCATTTTTCTCGGTAATAGAACCTCTGAATTTTAGCCAAGCATATGGACATCCCTCTATCGGTCTCACTATTAGCTAGATGTAGTCATGTCACTAAATTATTACTAATTAGAAATAAACAGAAGTGATTTGCTATTTATGGAAAGTGTCTTTGAACAGAAAAGGTGTGCCCTTCTCCTCCCTCTTTATCCTTTCTGCTGTCTGGAGAGAAGACATGATGAATGGAGCTGAAGCAGCCATATTAGACCATGAGGTAAATATAAGAATTGACACCTTTCATAGTAAAGAAATAAGATAGAAGCCTGGGTGCTTGTTTCCTGGATTTGGGGGAAAGAAAAAGAAGATTTTATGTTGTTTAAGCCACCATTTTAGGTTTTCTGTCACTCACATCCAAACATTTTCCTAACTAATAAAGGTGAATACTCTTATCATCCCCATTTTATGGATGATGCTCAGAGTATTTGAGTGGCTTATCTAAAAGTAGAGATGCCACATAACAAGGAAGCTGGAGAAAGAATTCCTGCTTTGGAGGTAAAGTTATAGTCACTAATTTACAGTATGTCTCCACTTTTATGTTTCTAGGCCAGATGAAATCTTTTGTGTCATAAAGAACAATTAAATGAGAAAAATATTAAATATAAGCACATTGTTTTTATGATTGTAAACGTCAGAAGGAGGTGGGATTTAACAAGAACAACAAAAACTATCAGACAACTATCAATTATTTATTAAGCACCTGTTACATTTCAAGTTCAGAAGTAAGGTAGTTGTAGACCAAGAGATCAGTAAAGCTCTGAGGGAGGGGGATTTAACCTGGCACTTTACTTTAGAGAGGCAGCAATTACTTGTATCCACAACCAAAAAAGAGACCTTGGGTAAAAGGAAGAGTGTAAAGAAAGATAAAGAAGTAGGAAAATACAATGCATAACTATGAATTCATCTGAAGTTCTTAGGAGAACATTTAATCCAATCAACGAACATGAAAGCTGTTTAGTAATTTCACAATCATGGAAAGAAATACTAGGGCAACTGTCAAAACTGGTTAACGGGATGTAATAGTTCTATTTCATTTTTAAATTTAAAGGATTTTATAGATCCACTTATAGTATCATGTATATGACAGATAAAGAAACAAGCCACAGTTATTTATTTATGCATTCTCTTCCCCAAAGCCCACTCTGCAAAGAGATTAAAGAAAATATTTTGCCTACACAACTCTTCCTCCTTTTCTCCCTACTACAGGCACACCCATACCCAAACCCTACATGATGAGTCAGTCTTCACTCTTTCTTCTCCATTGAACGTCTGCTGCTCCACTCCCTCCTGACCTCCTTTTTCTCAACATTACGATGGAAACTCCATAACTTACAAAGAAACAAAGCTTTTAAAACATTCCCCAAAGGCACTGGTGTACTAATCTGGGTCATTTTCCAAGACCTCACAGACTTAACCCTTCATGACTTCACTCCCTTTATCAGAAAAGTTTCAAAGTCTGGGAGGCTAGACTGGTGACCCATAAAACCAGAGACACCTTAATCTTTATACTCTGTTTATATTAAATATCAGGAGTTAACTGATAGATACATGCCAAAGTTATACAAATATTTTTGAACTAATACATTGATAAGGTTGCCACATAGTAAAATGGAGGATCACAAAAAAGTTTGCTCATAACTGGTTAATTCTCAATTCTAAAACTCACAAAGAAAGGAAATCCTCACTGTAAACACAGTCTCCATCAGCCTGCAAATCACCCCTCTCACCCTATTGCTCTCCCAGAAATGTGGAGTCATAGACATTATTAGAACTTTAATCCAAGATTGGAAGTAGATAGGATTGTAGTGTTCTGACACAGGATTCCCTCTCCTTTGCTGTGGTAAAATCATGTCAAGAAATTCTGTAGTTATGCATATGTGCACACATGCACACAAAGATGCATGTTTTCGATGAGAGAGATGAGAAGGAACAAAAGTGAGCAGCAGAAGGTGGCATGAGATCCTCCATGATTTAGTCCCAGTCTATTTTTTCTAGCTTCATCACTGACCAATACCCCCAAGGAGAAGATATCCTGTCATACCGGTCTTTTTTTTTTTTTTTTTCACACCGGTCTTTTTGCCATGTACTGAAGCAGCCTGGCATTAATGCTTCTGTGCATTTTGCTTCCCATTGTTTCCTAACTCCGCTAAGACTCCTTTGCCCAGCTTAAATGGCATCTCCCCTCTGTAGCCCTCCCTGATATTCACTTGACAGCATTAATTGCTCTCATCTGTTTCCCACAGTTTTTTCTACATTTCACCAGTACAACCTGTCATGAAACACTACACTGTAGCAATTGATTATATAGGACCCCTGCATGGATTAAAAGCTTGTAAAGAACAGAGACTTTGCATCTTTAAACTTAAGGAGGTTTATAGATACCCTGAACCCTACATTCCTGGTACAGTTTCCAGGTATACAGTCTCAATAGACATTTTATTCTCTCCTTCTTTTCCACGGCTCTTTGAACCAAATCCATGCTCATTAGGACCTGGATTCCTTAAGAGCTTTCAGTTTCCTAATTCTAACCTCCTCCTATTTCAATCCATCCCATATGATTTTCAGAAAAATATTTCCCACCAATTCTCAGGCTTTTGGTTAAGATCAAGTGCAGAAAAATATTCTCCAAACATTATTTCCATCATATCACTCCTTTATGTGAGATAAAAGGAGATAAAAGGGAGTGTCATTTTATCTAGTATAGTACATCCACACCTTAGCTTCATCCTTAAGAACATCATCAATTTAAAAAAGAATGCCTAACAAATAAATAAATGAATGAATGAATAATAAATAATAAAAAAGAATGCCTATACTACTGGGTATTTACCCCAAAGACACAAATATAATGATCTGAAGGGGCACCAACACCCCAATATTTATAGCAGCAATGTCCACAATAGCCAAATTATGAAAAGAGCCCAGATGTCCATCAACAGATGAATGGATAAAGATGTGGTACATATACACAATAGAATATTACACAGCCATCAAAAAATGAATCTTGCCATTTGCACTGATGTGGATGGAACTAGAGGGTATTATGCTAAGTGAAACAAGTCAGTCAGAGAAAGACAAATGTATTATGATTTCACTCATATATAGAATTTAAGAAACAAAACAGATGAACATAGTAGAAGGGAAGGAAAAATAAAATATGTTAAAAACAGAGAGGGAGGCAAACCAAAAACTCTTAACTATAGGAAACAAACTGAGAGTTTCTAGAGGGGAGGTGGGTGGGGGGTGGGGTAACTGGGTGATGGGCATTAAGGAGGGCACCTGATGCAATGAGCACTGGGTGTTATATGCACGTTGTATGATAACTGGGCCTAGCAGTTGTCTCAGTTATAAGTGATATTTACGTAAGAGCAAATTTAAGAAAAAAGAAAGAAAGCTCTGTTGATCCTGGGGGGATGGAGAGTCCTTTTTGACTATTTTCTGCATGTCATGGACAAAAGAGCTGCTGCATGGCCAGGCTGTTTTTACAATATGTGTGCTGCCTACAGAATGTTGCACAGATGAACTGTGTTTACTCAGAGGAGTCAGAGGACAGTGGGTGAGTAAATTGTATAGGCTGTGCAGAGGTGGTGGCAGAGTCAACCACACAGCTCTGTGGAGCTGACACGGGAAAATCAAGTCATGCATGGTACCGTCTGAATATAAACTCTTAATAAATTACTAAAACAAAGGATTAGCTCATGATTCCTCAAAAATTTTTGGTTCATCTGAAATCTTTCATGAAGATGCTGAAGAGCTATCAAGGCAGTTAGACCAGGAAAGCCCAGAGAAGAGAATCTGACATTTGCTGCCACTTTGTTCCACAATGAATTTGCTGCTTTGAAAGTGATGGCTGAAAGGCTGACACATAGATTACTGGTTTATTATAAACATATAACTCAGGAACAGCTAGATGGAAGAGATGCAGAAGACAAGATATGGGAAAACAACAAGTAGCATACGTGCCCTCTCTAAGCACACCACCCTCCCCAAATCTCCATGTGTTCACCAACCTGGGCGCTCTATAGTTTCTTTAATTTATCTCAGTTGTATTTTGTATTTATCTATACAGAGGTCTTGCACATCTTTTGTTAAATTTGTCCCTATGTTAGTGTTGCTATTATAAATGGAATTATTTTATGTTTCAGTTTCCAGTTATTTGCTGCTAGTATGCAGAAATACAAATAATTATCGTGTCTAGACAATATAACTTATACCCTTGCTAAATTTAATTATTACTTCCACAGATATTTTGTAGGTGACTTAGAATTTTCTACACAGATATACATGTCATTTTCTTTTTTTTTTTTTTAAGATTTTATTTATTTATTTCACAGAGAGAGGCAGATCACAAGTAGGCAGAGGCAGGTGGAAAGAGAGGAGGTAGCAGGCTTCCTGCTGAGCAGAGAGCCTGATGCGGGGCTCGATCCCAGGACCCCGAGATCATGACCTGAGCCGAAGGCAGAGGCTTTAATCCACTGAGCCACCCAGACGCTGCCATGTCATTTTCATACAAAGAAAGTTTTACTTATTTCTTTCCAAAATGTACACCTTTCATTTTTGCCTTATTGTACTGGTGAGGATCTCCAATTATGATACCAAATTAAATATGAAGATCGTATATCCTTGCCTTGTTCTCAGTCTTTGAGGGAGAGAATTCAATACATTTAATTCACTATTTAATATGAGGTTAGCTGTGTCTTATAAATGCCCTTTATTAAACTAAGGATGTTCCCTTGCATCCCTTGTTTGCTGGAAGTTTTTATCACAAAAGAGTTTTGCCCAATGCTTTTTCTCCATTTATTAAGATGACTGCATGATTTTTCTCCTTAGTAAATTATATCGATTGACTTTCAAGTACTGAAACAAACTCATAAATTCATGGAAAATGGAAAGGACCTACAGTAGCAAAACAATTAAAGGGAGAACAAGTTGGAGGACTTAACAATCTAATTTCAACACTACTACTAAGCCACAGTAATCTGAACAGTGTGTTACTGGCATAAGGAAGGAAATTTAGATCAATGGAATAGAATATCCAGAAATACATCTACCCATATACAGTCAATTGGCTTTTAAACAAAGATGTAGAGGTAATTCTTTTTTTTTTTTTTTTTTAAGATTTTATTTATTTGACAGAGAGAGAGATCACAAGTAGGCAGAGAGGCAGGAAGAGAGAGGGGGGAAGCAGGCTCCCTGCTGAGCGGAGAGCCCCATGTGGGGCTCGATCCCAGGACCCTGAGATGATGACCCGAGCCGAAGGCAGAGGCTTTAACCCACTGAGCCACACAGTGCCCCGATGTAGAGGTAATTCAATGGGAAAAGGATAGTCAATAAATGGTACTGGATCCAAACAGAAAAGTAATGAACATCAACTCCTATATCACACCATACACAGTAATTAATCCAATATGGATTATAAAGCTACAACTAAAACCTAAAACTGTAAAATATCTAGAAGAAAACAGGAAAAATCTTCATGACTTCGGGATACAGAAAAATTTCTTAGGACACAAAAGCACTAACCACAAAGGGAAAAAAAAGTAAAATGGACTTAATCAAAAATTTTTAAAAATTTAAACTTCTGCTCTAGAAAGAAAGAAAAGACAAAAAAAGCCACAGCTTGGGAGAAAATATTCCCAAAACATACATGTGGAAAAGTTCCTATATCTAGACTATACATAAAACACTTATAACTCAGTAATAAGAAGTTAACAACACAAGTTTTTTGAAATGGTCAAGAGACTTGAATAGATACTTCATAAAATAACACGAATAGCCTATAAGCAAATTGTGACAGATCAAAATTTCTGTATGAAATAAATATGAAGCTCAATCCCTTCCTCACACCACAAGAAAAGTTACCTCAAAATGGATCACAAAATGGATCCTAAGTGTAAAAGCTAAAATTATAAAACTTTAATAGGAAATATAGGAGACAATTTTTACAAATACTGGAACAAACAGAAATTTCTGAACACAAAAGTAAAAACCACAAAAGAAAAACAATTGATAAATTACAACATATTAAAAACATCTGCTCTTCAAAAGACAAGCCATTATTGTATGGTAGAAAATATTTGTAAGACAAATATCTAATAGAGGATCTGCACCTAGGATATATAAAAAACTCCTACAACTCAATAATAAGTAGACAACACTATTTTTTAAAATGGGCAAAAGTTTGGAAAAAGCACCTTACAAAAGAATACTAATGACCTGATCTCAGGGTCCTGGGATGGAGCCCTGCATCCGGCTCTCTGCTCAGCAGGGAGCCTGCTTCCCCTCTCTCTCTGCCTGCCTCTCTGCCTACTTGTAATCTCTTTCCTCTCTGTCAAATAAATGGATAAAATCTTTAAACAAACAAACAAACAAAAAAAGAATACTTATGACCAACAGGCACATGGAAATATGTTCAATGTTATTAGTCACCAGGGAAATACCAATTAAAATCACAATGAGATAGGGGCACCTGAGTGGCTCAGTGGGTTAAAGCCTCTGCCTTCGACTCAGGTCATGATCTCAGGGTCCTGGGATCCAGTCCCGCACTGGGCTCTCTGCTCAGCAGGGAGCCTGCTTCCCCCTTTCTCTCTGCCTGCCTCTCTGCTTGCTTGTGATCTCTCTCTCTGTCAAATAAAGAAATAAAATCTTAAAAAAAAAATCACAATGAGATAGAACTTCATCCCCCACTAGAATAGCTAATATTAAAATGGCCATACCAAAGTTGGTGCAAACTTGGAGAAACTGGAATATTGTGGTGAGAATATAAGGTGGTCAGCCACTTTTGAAAACAGTTTAGCAGCTTCTTATAAAGTTAAATATACACTGACTAGATGACCCAAAAATTCCACTGGTAGAAGAAAAATAAAAGCATACATCCATAAATAGACGTGTATGCAAATGTCTTTAGCAGCTTTATTCATAACAGCCCAAACTGTTGGAAATGACCCAAAAGTCTATCAACAGAAAAATAAACCACCTGTGGTATATTCATACAATCAAAGACTGCTCAGAAATAAAAGGAATGATCTCCAGATTATGTAACATACATGGATGAATCTTAAAAACATTAGGTTATGTGAAAGAAGCCAGGCACTGAATGATTCCATTTATTTGAAGTTTTAGACCTATGTTAATATAGTAGCTTCCAGCCATATGTGGCCATTTAAGTTTAGGTAAAAAAATTAATTTAAATTAAGTAGAATTATTTCTTTTTGTTGTCTGATTGCTGCCGCTAGGACTTCTAGTACTATGTTGAACAAGAGTGGTAAGAGTGGGCATCCTTGTCGTGTTCCTGATCTCAAAAGGAAGGTTGTCAGCTTTTCCCCATTGAGAATGATATTCTCTGTGGGCTTTTCATAGATGGATTTTATGAAGTTGAGGAATGTTCCTTCTATCCCTATACTTTGAAGAGTTTTAATCAGGAACGGATGCTGAATTTTGTCAAATGCTTTTTCTGCATCAGTTGAGAGGACCATGTGGTTCTTCTCTCTTCTCTTATTGATTAGTTCTATTACATTGATTGATTTGTGAATGTTGAACCACCCTTGCATCCCAGGGATAAATCCCACCTGGTCATGATGAATAATCTTTTTAAACTGTAGAAAGAACCAAGATGCCCTTCAACAGCTGAATGGATAAAGAAGATATGGTCCATATATACAATGGAATATTATGCCTCCATTAGAAAGGACGAATATCCAACTTTTGTATCAACATGGACAGGACTGGAAGAGATTATGTGGAGTGAAATAAGTCAAGCGGAGAGACTCAATTATCTTATGGTCTCACTTATGTGTGGAGCATAAGGAAAAAGCATGGAGGGCATTGTGAGAAGGAAAGGAAGGGTTAATGGGGGGAAATCGGAGGGGGACATGAACCATAAGAGACTGTGGACTTTGAGCAATAAACTGAGGGTTTTAGAGGGGAGGGGGTGAGGGGATGGGCAAGCCTGGTGGTGGGTATTGAGGAGGGCACGTACTGCATGGAGCACTGGGTGTGGTGCATGAACAATTAATCTTGTAACACTGAAAAAATAGAAGTATTTGGGGAAAAAAGAAAAAAAGAAAAGAAGAAGAAAAAAATTAAAAATAAAATTAAGTAAGTAAGTAGAATTAAAAATTTAGCACCCAAGCTGCACTAGCCACATTTCAAGTGCTCAATAGTCATACGTGCCTCCCAGCAACTGTATAAAATAGCACAGATAAGACTATAAAATGGTACAAAAAGGCAGTGGCTGCACAGTATACACTCCTCCAACTGTATACTTCCCTCCATCAGCTTTTCAAGTGGACTGCAGGCTGCATTTCAATCCCACTAGTGCTCTTGGCCGGGCACCTCCAAGCACTGAACAACCTGCTCAACTGTACAATATGGTACTGACATAGCACCAGGGCAGTGGAATCCTTCAGTCTGAGTTTGGATCCCATCTCCATTTAACTTTGCTAAGGCTTAGTTTTTATATCTGTAACATGGGGGGAAATCATAGTTTCCCATATAACCCTCACAATAATCCTATGAGGTGGTAATCCCTCAAAAAATAGTACCCTTTATTCTTATCATTATATCCAGAGTCATCACATACTCCTTCCTAATGTAGAACCATGTTTATTTCTGTTAAATCACCTTCCAGAACAACAGATGTTGGCGAGGATGCGGAGAAAGGGGAACCCTCCTACACTGTGGGTGGGAATGCAAGCTGGTACAGCCACTCTGGAAAACAGTATGGAGGTTCCTCAAAAAGTTGAAAATAGAGCTACCCTAGGACCCAGCAATCGCACTACTGGGTATTTACCCTAAAGATACAAATGTAGTGATCCAAAGGGGCACATGCACCCGAATGTTTATAGCAGCAATGTCCACAACAGCCAAACTATGGAAAGAACCTAGATGTCCACCAACAGATGAATGGATAAAGAAGATGTGGTATGTGTGAGTGTGTGTGTGTATATATATATATATATACACACACACATGTATATATATATACATATATGCATATATTATATATATATATATACACATACACACACACACAATGGAATACTATGCAGCCATCAAGAGAAACAAAATCTTGCCATTTGCAACAATATGGATGGAACTAGAGGGTATTATGCTAAGCGAAATAAATTAGTCGGAGAAAGATAATTATCACATGATCTCTCTGATATGAAGAGTTTGAGAGGCAGGACGGAGGGGGTCATGGGAGGGTGGGGGAGAGAAATGAAACAAGATGGGATGGGGAAGGAGACAAACCATAAGAGACTCCTAAACTCATGAAACAAACTAAGGGTGGCTGGGAGGTGGGGTGGGTAGGGATAGGGTGGTTGGGTTATGGACATTGGGGAAGGTATGTGTTATGGTAAGTGCTGTGAAATGTGTAAGCCTGACGATTCACAGACATGTACCCTGGAGCAAATAATAAATTATATGTTAATAAAATAAAAAAATTTAAAAAATAAATAAATCACCTTCCAGGACTATAAGAATAAAGGCGCAATAAATATTTGCTCATGTATTGTTCTGTGTAGAATATTATTTGTATGTTAGTAGGTGGTGATTTTTTATCACATCTAGTGCAAGCAGCTGAATTATTTGTTAAGTTGAGCTCTACAAGTTTACTGAGTGTTAGCAAGGGACTAAATGTGCAAGGGACTAAATGACTTCAAAAGGAGAGAAAGGCACAACTCCTGCCCCCAGGAAAATCATTCACTGTTACAGAGCCATAAAGAAGAAACTTAGGATATGAGCTAATATCATAAAATCCTGAATAATCCAGGCAGGCAGTTAAAAATTGAGAGAATCATTCAACAATGTGTGCACTAACTGTGCAACTGATAAAAAGTGAAAATAAGAGATGGCAGAAATCAGCACGCACTCAAGTCTTAACAAAGAAGACTTCCCAGAGAACGTCATGTAAAAGAGGACTCTGGCCAGGGGAAAAAATGGAGGAAAGAAGGAGTTTGGGCCATGTCTTGGAGATGGGATGGAAGGTTGTGGGTTGAATGGCATGTGGAAGTTACCCTACCCTCACTAAGCACAATGGCAGCAGAAGCAATAGGACCATCCTGGGTAGGTGCTGGAAAGTTCTCATTATCAGGTAAAGGCAGACATTTGGGAAGCCTTGCAATGAAGGGGAAGAGAAAAGTGGGAAGAACCCAGAGCTGCTTCCCTGAAGCCTGTGTATCACCCATCTTATGCATTAAAAATATAACAGGCTTCCACCAAATAGCCAACTGCCACCATTCAGCTGGGGTAACTATAGCTCATATTATAAGCAATTTTTAATTAGTTGATAATTTGCAATATCAACACACCCATTCACTAAATGTTTTTTTTCTTCAAACTGGTATTCTATAAGTCATTCCTCAGTTAATGTAATTGTCTTTCCAAAGAATTAAAAATACATGTGATGAAAACTAACTCACTCTGGTCGAGATAAACATAATAGAACTGCTCCACTACCCTAGCACATTCTCACATTACAGTCTCAGTAAAATGATCCTCATTTAATCAAAATAGGATATGACTCAGCTCCTGCAAACTCTTTTCTTCATGGCTGTGCTTGCTCTCCCTCCTACCTGGTTCTCCCCATCTGACACCTAGTCTACATTTCATCATCTCATGGAGTAAAACGTTTTCCAGACTAAATAACTCTCCAGTTCCATAGAGGCTCTCCCATAAAGCCCTAACAGATGGAAAGCATTTTAAATCTACATACTTAATACATAAGATAACCATTGTTAGCCATTTTCTTTTTTATATTTGCATTATATTTAACACCATACCAATGAAGGTCTTCAGGTCCTCTGGTCAACAAGCTTAAAAATAATTCCTGTTCCTTATGAATACCCACCAGTGACATCAAATTCTGTGTGAAAGCCCAAGCTAACAGCTGACAAGCTGATATTATTCTAATGGCTTGTTTTCAGTAGGGTTAAAAATGCAAATGGGATACCTCATTAACACTCAAAGTTCATTTTAGCTGTACCTCTGATTTGTCACTAAGAGGTCATCATCCAAAAGGAAGAAGAAATATCACTCATACATCTTACCTAATTGAAAAGAAAACAAAGCAAATAAGTGTTTTGGGTTTTGCTGTTGTTATTTAAGTTTTTTTAGTCTGTAGACCAATACCTTGGTGCTTACGCTATTTTTCAGGGCAGTGTAACCCAAAGTACAGAGCTGTTTGCACAGACCACAATCTGAAGCAAGCAAGGTAGCTCTGACCCGCATTACCAGCTTTGAGGACATCCATGAACCTCTAACAGGTGATGGAGGGCAGTCGGTATCCAGGGAGGGTAAGGATATGCAGGTGGAAGCAAGGAGCCATGAGATGGCCAATCTCAGGACCTGGGTGGTGCGGGGCTCCTCAGTAAATCAATGATATTATACAGCACTTGGTAAGGTAGAGTTCATTTTTGTTACCACTTTATCATTATTCCAAGTATCAGTTATGATTTTTAACAGTTCCAAGGCTAAAAAAAACAAAGCAAGTTTGGCAAGCGTGATGTAACACATTCTATACTGTTTAACAAATAACACATGTTGTATTTTTCTGATTATACAAGTAACAGATTTACTGTAGAAAATTTTTTAAAAGTCTCATAAGCATAAAGTAGAAAACATGAGGTAAGATCCTAGGTAAGTCCTAATTTTCTTATAACTTCCAGTTTTTTCCCCCATGAACATATATCTTTTTACAGAACTGAAACTATACTGTATTCTCCATTTGTATCCTGTTTCTTTTAATATTGTCCAAAGGAATAACTTTTGGACATAATGAAATCTATATAAACATAACACACCCTTTCCCAATGTTCTAAACATTATTTTAAAAAGGAGGAGATCATGGAAAATGCCCCCCTTAAATCATGCCTAATGTCACCTGTTCAATATATTTTAATACTCTCCTATCTTTGGAGTACAAGAACTTCTAGATTGCTCAATCTTTCTTGCAAGGGCTGATCAACCAAAGGGTATGATTCATTCATTCACTTATTCAACAAAAAATTTTTGAACACCTATGTGCCAAACCCTATGTTAAGCACTATGTACAAATGTTCCATAAAACTACTGATTCTAGTTGAAATTTATCAGAAATATATGCTAGGTTCAAGTGATATTTTATAATATTAAATTAGGTCAAATGGAGCCAAGATGGAAGGTGTTCTAATCAAAACCGGACTCTTCAACCCAACCAATTTGACACTCGTCTCAACCAGGGTGGTCTGGTCTGCTGTTCCCTGAAAGTGCCTATTCGCTCACACTTTTGTGTCCTGTTCATCACTCCTGAGCCCCCTCTACCTTCCTTTCTGCAGAGCCTCACTTTATTCAGGAAGCTTCTCTGACCAGTGACTGAGACTCACTCTGAAACTACTATTGCACTAGCCATCCAGAACATTCTTTACATAACCTTAATTGCCCTTGTTCCAAAGTCAGGTGGTGGTAAGTATCTGGGACAGGTGCCAGAGACTCATTTTCTTAATTATTTCCCACAGCTAAGCACTACATGCATTACTATTAATCACCTAACCATTCCTCTCAGGAATTTCTCCACATGAATCCATCTCTGAAAAGATTTTTCAAGAAAAATATTCTACCCTATCAATTGCTGCAAGCATATCTATGTATTTCCTATCCTGACTAATAATGGCTACTTTCCTGCAGTAGGATGACAGTGAAAGACAACACTTTTGGAACAGCAAATTTTGATCCACTTTACCCATAACTCAAGAAAATAGAACTATCCTGTGTAGGGGCACCTGAGTGGCTCAGTGGGTTAAAGCCTCTGCTTTCGGCTCAGGTCATGATCTCAGGGTCCTAGGATGGAGCCCTGCATCGGGCTCTCTGCTCAGCAGGGAGCCTGCTTCCCTCTCTCTCTGCCTGCCTCTCTGCCTACTATGATCTCTCTCTATGTCAAATAAATAAATAAAATCTTTAAAAAAAAAAAAAAAAAAGAACTATCCTGTGTAAAGCAGTCTCTTGGGTCATCACCTCTGGGCCATATCAAGACCTGAGAAGGTCCACGCGAGGCACCCATCTGGGCATCTTGTGTCTTATTCGATCATCACAACAACTATGGGGAGGTACGTACTAAGACCACAATTTCCAATTTAGAGGTAAGAAAACATGGTTTAGAGATTAAGCAACTTGCCCAGAATTATTCAGTTAGCCACTAAAGGAAGCAGATATTCAAATGCAGGTAGCTACTTCCCCATAGCAAGCCTTCTATGCCCTAGCTAATATTTTTCCTCATGTGTTCTTCCCATGAGGCTGAAACCAGTGGTTCTCACATTTACATCAGCTTCTTAATCATGTGGGGGGACTTGGTACAAATGCACAGGCTTGGGTGAGAGATTCTGATTCGGGAAGGAGAGGGGAGATCTAAATTTCAACAAGCACTTCCCCTTTTTCCAACCAACTGGGTGACACTGGTGCCAGCTGTCTTCAGACTAAATCAATGATACTGCATTGAACAGAGGAGGCTAAACTCACCGGGGGAGAGGCTTTTGTTTGGTGGCGGTGATTTCATTACCCATGATCCACCAGGGCCTTAAAAAAAGGTGGCAGGGAGTTAGTGCTGAACCGGTACAGAGAGTCAGTTTGGGACAATGAACTAGTTCTGGTGATGGATGGTATGGATGGCTACACAAGAGTGTGACTCTATTTAATGCCACTGAACTATACACTTAAAAATGGTTAAAATGGCCAATTTTATGTTATGTGTACTTTATCACAATAAAAAAAATAACAGGGCAAGATGCTAACCTCTTAGCTGCCTTGCAGAGGAGTTTGTGATACCCCTTTCCTACTGATCTGGAAAGAGGTGAGGTTTACTCTTAAGGAATGCTTGTGAAAGGGACCTACTGAGAAACAAATGGTGAAGAAATTTGGTCCCCAGGTGACTCCTCTTCAGCTCTGGACTGGCGGTGCACACTCCAAGGCGAGCTGACAAGGTCCGTGCTTGGTGAGAGTTCCTGGCACATATTAGCCTGCCTCATCCCCTTCCTGCCCACAGCTTGTCCCCGACATACGCATGGGGGTCCACGGACATGACAGAGAAGGGAGACAGGTGCTCAAGGGCCATCGGGGAACGAGCTTGCTTCACAGCTTCAGGGCCGGCTCCAGCCTGGGACTTTCAGCAAGTTACCCCACTTCCCTCATACATCACCTAGGCAGTTCCTTCTCACCTTTCAGAGTTCGGCTCAAATGTCACCACCTCAGAAGGGTTTTGCAAGCTCTAAAGCAGCCCTTCTCCCCTCCCACCCATTGCTTTCTGTCATATTACACTGACTGTCTTCCAAGTATTTACCATCACTGGAAGTTCTAAGTATTACTTATTTGTATGCTAGTTACTTACTGGCAACCTGAGACTAGGACCTGAACTTCCTGAGAGCTGCAAAAGTAGTTTTGTCTACTGTTATGTTCCCAAAGCAGAGACACAGTAGGAACTCAATAAATATTTGTAGAATAAATAAATGAATCAGACTCATTTGTTAAATTATGTATAAATCAGTTCCTTCTACCTCCCAAGATGATTTACAGGAAATCAGCTGTGGCCAAGGTGCTTTGTAAAAGGGAAGATTCCACAGGCTAGGTGGGCTTATTGTAGGTTGGGGGAAGGGCAGTCCATGACCCCCTGAGCACCTCAAGGAGCCTCCTCAGTGACCCTGACACAGTGATTTGGCTCCTCCTTACTCCCGCATTCTTCCTAGGCAGAGACTTGTCTGGAATCTAAAAATGATGATGCTCCACCCTGCAAACCATCCAAATAGAATGTAACACAATTATTTGTTATAAGGCAAGGCCTCTCAGTGAGTTTTCTCACTAACGAGGCATTATTTCTCAAATAAAATGGGACTTAGGAAGTCAGGGATCTTTCAGGTGGGCAAGCCCAGAAGAACCACAGAGCTAGCCCCTGTCCCAGGTCATTTGAGTTCAACAGCATAAACTGAGTGCCCAGTATATTGCAGGTCCTGGGCTCAGCCCTGGGGGCAGAGAGATGACTCAGACTGTCGTACTGAAGTGGGAGATCCAGATACTAAATGAAAAACTCAAGGTCAGCAAGGTGAATATGGCATTGGAAGTGTGTGTGTGTATGTGTGTGTAAGGGAAGGCTTTCTAGAATGATTGACACCTAAATTGAATTTAAAGTACAGAGGAAAGGCAGTTGGGGAAGAGTGAGTAGCCCAAGGTAAGGCACAGAATGGGATGACCATGTGTTGCATTTAGGGAGCTGCAAGTGGTGAAAGCACTAGGTATTTACTGCTGGGGTATCCGGGGTGCCAGCAGAAAAGTGGGGGTCAGAAGGGGAAAAGGAGGCTGGCACATGTACCCAAAGAAGCGGGTAGCGACCACTTTCCTACAGGTAGCAGATCAGAGCCACTTTTCAGACATAGGCCCGTGGAAGCCATGTGGAGATAAGCCCACTCATTGGTCCAGCAGCCCCAAGGGCCACTTTGGCTTGCCTAGGAGTAGAGACAGGTAAAATGAAAAAAATCCCCCAGTCTTCACTGTGCTGCAAGCAGAGGACTCGAGTTGGGAGGGGCTTGGCTTGGGGAACTGGAGAGGTCCCAAGAAATTTGCTGGCCAGACTTGTCACACATGCTAGAGGGCACAGCTGCCTAGGTCACTGAGTCAGGACAGCCTGTGAAGCCCAGCTCTTGGCAGTCTTACCCTGGGATAGCGACGCTTCCTGACAGCTTGGCAGAACCTCCCAGCTGAGTCAGCACTGAACAGAGTGAAGAGGAGAAAGAACCAGCATGATCGCCTGCGTTGTAGCCCAAAGTGGACTCTCCTCTGAGTCCTGAGCGAGGAGCAGCAAAAATGAAGAGAAGGAAAATGAGGGCCTTGGTGTTTACGCCAAGGCTTACACGCCAAATCTGCTCACTAGATGTGGTATGATTTACAGTATCAAAGGCAGGAAAGCCAGAGAAAGAGAGAGGGAGGGAGAAGGAAGAGAATGGGTGGGTTGGGATAAAGCAGCTACAGAAGAGGGTTCTTCCTTTTCTTTCCCGGCTGTCCTGACTCTGGAGCTGCCTCAGTCCCATGCACTTGAGAGAAAAGGGAACAATGAACCGGTTTCTCACAGGGGGATATACTTTCAGAAGCTCTCAAGTGGAAATTTAAAACTTTATATATTCATTTTGATGATATTTGTAAAAAAAAAATAATAATAATAAATAAAGTTCTCAAACCCAACCTACCCTTCCCCAAATCAATCACTCTAACTTTGGTTGAACCTGGGAATAGAGGTGAAAGTCCCCATCTTATTAGCATAGGTTCACCCCTTCCCTTTTTCCTCACTACTTCTAGCTCCTCCAGCATAAGGCACCAAGAAGGCTGAACACAGCAAGTGGCTGAGTCTGACAAAGAAATTCTCTGTCATAAAGTTAATAGCATATTCATAGTTGGCCCCTGGAGGATGTGTTTCTCATTGACCCCAACAGCTTGCAAACCCCTGGCTTATGATAGACCAACATATCATGGTATCTACTGGGCAGTCTCCTACACAGTACAAGCAATCAACGTCTGCAGGATCGACAGATGCAAAAGTTAGAAACATGGTATATTCCATTAATAAAGGAATGATTAAATAAAACATAGCACATTCACACCCAGGAAAACAGATTTTTCTTTGTTTTTATGACTGATATAGAGGAAAGACTTTCAGAGCATATTGTTTCATTTTTATAAGTAAAAATTGGGACACCTGGATGGCTCAGTTGGTTAAGCATCCAACTCTTGATTTTCATTCCTGTCGTGATCTCAGGGTTGTGGAATCAAGACCTGCACCAGGTGCCTCTGTTTCAGATTTTCTCTCTCTCTCTCTCTCCCTGTACCCTTCTCCCTATTCTCTGTCTCTCCCAAATGGATAAATAAATCTTTAAAAATAAATTAATTAAATAAAATACTTTTAAGAGCAAAAATAAAAGTAAAAATTAAAGAATAAAATATTTTATGAACTCACTTACATAAAACAGAACAAAACCACACACACAAAAACAAAGGTATATCTTTAGGTATATGTGTGTGTATGATAAATGCACTTTAAAAAGTTTGTAAGAACACCCACTGAACTGGTAACAGTGATTGCTTCTGAAAAACAAAGAAAAATTGGACAAGGGTTAATGTTAATGGGGGCTTTTCCTTTATCTGTGTTTACACAGTGTTTACGTTCTTTCTAAGCAAGAATGTATTACTTGCGTAATTAAAAATAAGTCATAAAATGCAAATCAAAAATATAATTTCTTAAAATCTGAAATTATTGTATGTCTTTTTTTCATCCTGTAAAACTTTGCTTGAATGAGTTGAAGAGCCTGAGGAAGGCAGCAGAACTAGTTCCCACTTGGGCAAGGGTTTGTTTATCCTGCTTATCTCAAGTTAGAGCCAACAATGCTAATGATTCTGAGTAGCACTGGCCACTCCTTGGCCATCCCATCCACTCCCACCCACAGCTTCAACTATCACCTCTATGTGGATGACTCCCAAGCACCTCTTTCCAGACACAGACTCTCTCCTACAAGCTACAGTCCTGATTTTCCAACTTCCTGTTGGGTAGAGCCAACACCCCACGTACAAAACCAGACTCCTGCCCTCCTCCTCTCCCTAACTCAATTCTTTTGCCTAACTTCCTCCTTCCTATTAACTGGCACCTCCTTTTCCTCAGGAACCAAGAAAGAAGAGTTCCCATTCATCTCTAGCCCTCTTTATCCACATATTCACCCAGTTAGCTGCTATATTCTAGTGATTTTTTCAAAAAAGTTCCTCCCAACCGTTTACTCCTTTCGTTGTCACTGACATCACCCCAGTTCAGGTCCTTTCCATCCATGATCACCATCCATGATGGTGGAATCACCTTCTAAATGGTCTCCTTGCTCCTGACTGCTTTCGTTCACCTGCTAGATGCCTGATTTCCCATGTCAGCCTGTTAAGGTCATTTGGAGCTTCCATTCCATCACCTATTGCATCAGCTATCCCAATGCTGAACTGTCTGCAAATTTAGGAAGTCAGACTTCATTTAAGTAGCTGACGAAAATGTTAAACTGGGCTGAGCCAAAGATAAGCCCCTGGACCACAGATCTCTTTCCAAGGGAACCCACGGGTTATCACTGGAGGAAAGAAAGTAACTTAAAAACAAACAAACAAAAAACAAATTACTGTCAGACACTTTTCATATATTATCTCACTTATATCTTACAACAATTCCTGATACAAGGCATTATTGTCCTAATTTTAGAGGTTTTATCTTTTTTTTTTTAAGATTTTATTTATTTATTTTAGAGGCAGCACAAGTGGAGGAGTGGGGTGCTACAGGGGGAGAAGCAGGCTCCCTGCTGGGGAAGGAGCTCAATGCTGAGCTTGATCCTAGGACCCTGGGATCATGACCGGAGCCGAAGGCAGACGTTTAATCGATTGAGCCATCCAGATTGAGAATGGCTTAGAAACTTGTGAAAAGCCTCACAGCTATTAGGTGGTAGAGTTCTGATCTGAATCCATGTCTGTTGATTCCAGAGCTCATGGGTTTTCCAACATGTAGTTGGAAACTTCCATGGATCCTCACCTTCTAAAAAATAAAACACACACCTCTTAACCTGCATTAAAGGCCTTAAATATTCTAGCTGTAAACCTAACTTTGTAACATTATAGAGTATGCATCTGTCAAACACAGTGATAGTGTTTCATGTGCTTTATTTCATTTACTCCACCACAAATCTATGAAGTAGGTACTATGATTATGTTCATTTGATAGATTCAGAAACTGATGCAAAGTGAAATTAAAAGTAGCTTGTTCTGCAAATCAAAAATGATTTCAAAATAAAATTTTAAAAATATAACATTACCCAGCTAGTAAACAGCAAAGCTGGATTTCAAACTGAGGTCTGCCTGACCAGAGAAATATTTAGAAGGCAGAACAGACAGGAAATTTAATTCATACAGTCAGTCAACATTTGTCACCAGCTCAATATTGTGCTGGGGCTGGAGATAAGAGAACACTAATAGTGGTCCTGCCCCTGGCTTCATGGAGCATATGTTTTGTTGGGAAAGAGACACTGAAATGGGAAGGAGAAGCCCCCAGTGCTAAGAGACCATGGACTCAGAAGGGATAGCCCTGGAGAATTGAAGTTTCTGCTCTGGATCGGTAAGGGTTCTAGTCACTGCAATAAGGAAGATGAGAGAAATAGGTTTGGGAAAAGACTGAGTCCAATTTGAGACCGACTTTTGGGAAGATGTCACATAGGACATTGGAAATGCAGGTCTAGGGCTCAAGAGTGAGGAGTGGGCCACAAAAAGATCTGGAACCATTGATGTAAAGGTGAAACTCAACTCATGGAGATGGATTTACCCTAAGGAACCCCAACATTTATGTGGAGCAAATAAGGAGAAAGAAAGTCTCAAAGGAAATCCTGCCTACCTGGCCATGCTCTCCTATGAAGAGACCTTCGGAGACTGCTTCACCTCTTCCCAAGCAGGAACACCTTTCCATTCTTTCTATCAAGCCATACCCTGCCTCAGTCAAGCCCTCACTCTGCACCAGAAAACTCCCTCTCCTGGAATCGAGCCATTTAACAAATGGCCAAATACTCAGCCATTTCTTTGCAAGGACCCTGAAATTTTCAAGTGTTTGTGCCCTGTCTCACTAACTGCACTGAAAGATCTTTGATGGCAAATCCTGGGTATAAAATTAAGAATACAGTCAACATTCTCTTTACAGAACCAACCGATGGCAAAAAAAGTGTACTCTCAAAAAGTGTAATAAAGCAGTAAATCAATAGCAAAGGATTTCTGTGAACTAGTTACTCCAGAAGGACTTGAGTGTCTTCCTCGATAACAGCAACCAAACCCGGGGCATTTTCCCAAGCTTTCCCCCAGAGCCTCTGTACTGCACAGAGCCTGTCATAAGGTGACCATCTGCTAAGCATGAGAAACCTCATTCCCATGAATCGAGCCGCATTTTTAAGGAAACCCCTTTGACAAAATATTGTTGTATTTTATGGCTTGTAAATGATTCCTCCTTCATGATATTTTATACTACCCGTCCATAAGTAAATAAATGTCTGAGAGAGAGAGAAAGGGAGAGAGTTAGTAGCACCTTGTTTCACAAATCAGAGAAATTGTTGAGTTCTTACCTGCAATACCATCTTGTGGGCCCAATACCTTGGGGTCAATAAGCCCAAGGAGGCAGTAGCTGTGGGGGTCTCACTCATGCCACTAGCTGTGCAGTGCCTGACACACTGGAGTGACTCAAAATGACCTCTGTATGTATGAGCAATGAATGAATGAGACAAGGAGGTCGGGAAAAAACAAACTTGTAGAAAAAAGTGAGGAGATAGGGAATGAGGGGTGACAAGTAGCAAGAGTGTGAGGAAAGCAAAGGTGAAGAGACAACCAATCATTTCCTACATCTGAGGCTCAGCTTCTCCACAAAGACACCCACACACTAGCTACATTTTGGGGTCAGCTTCTCAATCCTATACCTGACAAATGCACACATATAGTATTCACCATTTAATATTTTTAAGTTTTGGGTAACTGCCTTCTTTCTTCCTTTTTATGTGCCTCGGGAACACTTTTTTTTTAAACATTTTGTTTAGTTGAGAGAGAGAAAGAAGGTACAGGAACTGGAGGGCAAGGACAGAGAGAGAGAGGGAGAGGCAGACTCCCCACTGAGTAAGGAGCCCAATGCAGGGCTTGATGCGGAGCTTGATCCCAGGACCCTGAGATCATGACCTGAGCCGAAGGCAGACACTCAACTGACTGAGCCACCCAGGTGCCCCAGGAACACTTTTTTTAAAACCTTTCACCTAAACTAAGACTTGACACTGAATTTGACAACTACTAGGTTCTTAAAAGGCAATATGCAGCAGCTCACGCCTGTGCTGTGGTTTTGCCACTGTGCTACTTAACATTCCATTTCTTCAGAAAAGGAGGTCTCTGTTCAGTGTCTGGAATCTGCTAACAGCAGAATTCCAATTCTGCCTCTTATGAGAAACATAAGGAAGTAAGAGTGTCCCAGGGTTAAAAAAAAAAAAAAAGAAAAGAAAAAAAAACAAAACAAAGGTATTGACTGCATTTTCACAACACAGGAGGAGCCTCAGTTAACCAATCTCTGAAACGCACTTTGTCCTCCTTACTCTCTGCCACACAAACAGCATCTCCAGCTCCTCACCACATGGGAAGCTGCCTGTCACTCTCAGGAAGGCATGAGGGTCTCCTGAAACCTAATCTACGCATACTCAGGAGCAGCAAGCTAATTTTAATGCCAGCCTTTGATGACCAAGGCTAAAATAAAGCTAACTAAAAAATATTCCAAAGTAAAATCTAAATGGGTTCCAGATTATTCTCTTAGAGAGGTAATTTATTAACACCATGATAATAAACTGCCACAATGAGACTGCAAATATGGTTTCATGCTAGAAAATTCATTAACCTAAAATAACATCAGTAGTCAAATGTGGGAAAAAAAGCATATTATCACCTCAAAGATTACCTTTCTGGCATGTGACATAAGCCAATTCTCTTTTATTTCTTTTTTAAATCTGTGAATATGAAACTACTTTCTCAAAGTGATTTAAACTTTTTAAAACCAAAAGACAACATTATATTTCTTAGTGAATATGAAGAGCACTTCCATTAAAATCAAGATTAAATTAAAAGGTCTATTATCCTTATTCTTAGTTATTAATGTTCTGGAATTTCTGCTTCAGAAGAGAAATAATTATTATTTGCAGATAATACAATTCTCTACCTAGAAAGCTCAAGAGAATCAGCTAAAAAATTAAGTTGATTAAATAAAAAACACAAAACCTTTTTTAAAGATTTTATTTATTTGTAAGAGAGAGAGAGAGAGCACTCACAGGCACAAGAAGGGGAAGCGGCAGGCTGATGGAGAAGCAGACTCCCTGCTGAACAAGGAGCCTGATGCAGGATTCGATCCTAGGACCCTGGGATCATGACCTGAGCTGAAGGCAGATGTTAACCAACTGATACACCCAGTGTCTCAAAACACATAAAACATTTTTAAATAAGAAAAATATGTTTGGGGCGCCTGGGTGGCTCAGTGGGTTAAAGCCTCTGCCTTCGGCTCAGGTCGTGATCTCAGGGTCCTGGGATCGAGCCCTGCATCTCTGCCTACTTGTGATTTCTCTCTCTCTCTCTCTCTGTTAAATAAATAAATAAAATCTTTAAAAAAACAAAAAAAAGAAAAATGTTTAATGTGAAGGGTACTACAAAATTTAACTGAAAGACATAAAAACATTTCAGTAGATTAAGAAACATACTGAAAAGATAAAGAAGATGTGGGGGCTGTGTGCATGTATACAAACATACACACATAAATATGTGTATACATATATATACACTTATATATACATCCACCCCCACATATACACACCCACACACACAAAATGGAATATTACTCAGCCATAAAGAAGAATGCAGTCTGGCCATCCAACATGGATGGAGCTAGAGGGTATTATGCTAAGTGAATAAGTCAGATGTAGAAAGACAATACCATATGATTTCACTTACATGGGGAATCTAAAAAACAAAACTAGTGAAGAAACAAACAAACCCTTAAATACAGAGAACTAGTGGTTGCCAGAGGGGAGGTGGATGGGGGGAATATTACAGCATAGGGAATACAGTGAATAATATTGTAGTAATGTTCTATGGTGACAGACGGTGACTGCACTTACAATAGTGAGCACTGAGTAATGTATAGAATTGTCATGTCAATATGTTGCACACCTGAAACATAACACTGTGTGTCAATTATACTTCAATAAATTTTTTAAAAGAAAAAAAGAAAAATAGGAGTATATAAAGACTAAATATCATAAACATATTTATTCTTTCTGAATCAATGTATGTTTATTACAATCCCAATCAGAATCTCAGTGGATTTTTGAGTTCTGACAAAATGTCTCAAAATTTAATTTGCAAGAATAAGCAACAAAATAAAAATAAAGAAAATTTAAATAATTATGAGACAGAACTGCCCCTATGTGATACAAATGTACATTATACAGCTAACATAACTAAAACAGTGAAGTACTCAAGCATTTGGAGATAGATTAGTCTTACACCTAAGGCTGACTTTAGAATATACAAAATGAGATTAGGAATTGCCTAGGATTATCTAACAACTATATTATTCAAGGAAATTACATAAGGAATATAAATACATATGTATGAAGAAACAAATATATTACTAAGGAAAATTAAGTATTTAGAAAACAGCTTAGGTCTTCAATTCATAATATGGACAAAAAACTGATTCCAAATGAAAAGCCGAATATAACTCAAAGCCTGAAAATCTATAAAATATAGTTAATCATAGAAACTAGATAAAGGGGCACCTGGGGTTAAAGCCTCTGCCTTCGGCTCAGGTCATGATCTCAGGGTCCTGGGATCGAGCCCCACATCGGGCTCTCTGCTCAGCAAGGAGCTTGCTTCCCCCTCTCTCTGCCTGCCTCTCTGCCTACTTGTGATCTTTCTCTGTCAAATAAATAAATAAAAATCTTTAAATTAAAAAAAAAAAAAGAAACTAGATAAAGACTACAAATTTAAAGGCCATGGAAGTAATTATCAGGGAGGACACAGATCTATGGTCATATAGAAATTAAAATTTTCTGTACATTAAAAAGGTGCTGAACATTTCAAACATATGATATTTCATTAATATTTTTATATAGATCCCATAACAGAGATAAGCACAATCTGCTTAAATATGATTAACAAAGTTAGGTGAAAGTTTACAAAACTTGAAAACATGATCTCAGTTTGGAGAGAAAAAAAAAACAAAACAAGGACAAAAACCCTAGAAAGCCATAAACTAAATGTCATTAATTACTCTAGATGGTAGAATTATGGGTGGTTTTTGGACTTTTCTTTACTGCACTTTTTTCTATTTCCCAAATTATCCAAAATAAACTTGTATTATTTTGCAACCAGGAAAATAAATGCTAGTTGAGAAAAACAGCATCAAGCGACAGAGAGGAAAATACTTGCAAAAATACAGAATGCAGGGATGGTACATCCTTAATTCATTAAGAGGTCTCATGTAAAATAAAAAAGACAAATGGACAAAACTACTACTAAATAAGCAAGAGAAAGCACAATAATACTATATTATTTCTAGTAATCAAAGAAATGCACATTCAAACTATGAAATACCAAGTCTGGTATCTTTCACTGACATCCACTGGAAAAACCACTCTCGTTTATCATTAACAGAAGTGCCAACTGGTACAACCTTTTTGGAGAGCATTTTGGCAGTATGTATCTGGATTCTCTAAAAAACTTCTACACTTTGATCTGGTAATACCACTTCTAGGGACTCTGTGCTAAAGAAAGAATTAGAGAACTGGGCAACGGAGAGGTATTTGAATAGAAAAAAATCAGGGATCAACAGCTAAGTGTCCAGCAATAGGGGGATAGATAAGCCCTCCATGGGACCACACGATCCAATGAGACCCAGCCACTGAAGTCAAGATTTGGAAACACTGAATGATGTGGAAACATCTTAATGATGGAATGTCAGGCAAAGAATACAGGATTTAAAATTGTGTATTATGTATCTATAGGGTGGTCTTAATTTTGTTTGAAACAAAGGTCCCAGTTTTACTGCTCCCCAGCTAGGTGGCTTTCGTCAAATCCTGAGTCTCTTAAGAGACGAGTTCTTTTGACTTTAAAAGTGAGAGGAGGATACTTGAACCCCTCCTTTCTAGCCCTCAATGTTCATTGTTGGATGGTATAGCATATAATAAATAAGTAATAAATCACAAACGGATATGTAATGTCTGCATTAACAAAAGATAAAATTTTAGTTGTTAAAATTGTTTGCATTAAAGATTCTCTCTTTTCTTTAACTAGTATCCTCCTAAATAGGTGACATATTTTAGGTGAGACTGCTTAGATAGTGATAATTCATTAGAACTATACAGCATGGCTAGAAATAAGCACACTCTCTTATCCTCTGTAACTAATTTGATCTGAGCTTGCCTGCCTGGGTCAGGAACACACTTCACCTGTTGTCAGCCATCCCATGACTTGGCATTGGTAAGGCCCGGCCCCTTCTCAGTCAGCAAAGGGTGGTCAAAATCCTAGATGCAAGAGGTGTCATGCAAGAACCCGCAGGGCTGGCCGACTGCTGTGTTGCACTGATGGCCCAGGAAGGTCACTTTTTGGAGTTCTTTTGCAAATTTCTA
The DNA here is from genome assembly GCA_028646535.1 of Procyon lotor. NCBI lineage: Eukaryota > Metazoa > Chordata > Mammalia > Carnivora > Procyonidae > Procyon > Procyon lotor. Next base: position 42,562,387 of record CM053617.1, on the reverse strand, counting down.
CAGCTTCTATGTATAATAGCTGAGGAGTTCTTAGCTTCTTCTGTTAGGTTCAAATATTAATTGAGCATATTTTTTTCACCACTGCCTGGAGCTTTACCAATCCCTCCCACTGTGAATTTTAAAGCCACACCAGAGGCATGGTGAAAGAATAAACCTCAAGCACAGTAAAGCAGGCTGAGTTAGGGACTGGTGAACCTGCTGAGTGGCAAAGAAGGGCATCGGAATCGGCTCAGACCCCAGCAGTTAACAAACTGCAGACAGAGTGAGGTTTATGTGCTGCCCTGTCATCCAAATTCATTCTGCCTTTGGGGGGAAAAACGGAATACAATTTCATGCCAAAAGCATTTAACTTCTGTGAATTGTATCCACCTCTCTGAGATTGACAAAGCAGACTACCAGAGAGGGCTTCAATTCTTCCAGGCAAACAGAACGTAGGTGAAAATATGTTCATCAGTGAAATCTGAGTTCGTGTTGTTAATAATAACAAATGAATCAAAACTTCTTTAGAAATGACAGTAACTTGAACCAAGTCCAGTGATATCCAAATTAAGCTGTGTTATACGATATTTTAATCCCAGATGTGTATAGTATGCACTTGGTCACATGTGTTTTTTCCCAGTGATTTTTTTCCATTCCCTGGATTTTCCATAGTCAGTGATATTATATAGTTTAAACCTAAAATGAAGTCATCAAAACAGAGTCTCTTTGCTTATGCCTCTTTCTTGATTCTGCATATTGCAGCCTTACTGTTTTATTATTATAATGTAGCTGTGCCAATAAGGCATTAAAACTATATAGATGATCATGTTTTGTTATACCTCTGGACTTGTGAAGACACATCATCAGCCCCTCTGAAGGAGACCTTCCAGGATTCTTATAAATGGAGCTCATTTCATTGGGGCCACCACCTAACAGATCACACCACAGAGTACACAGCAATGCCACCACTGAGCAGATAATGGCAGTGATCAGCCCTGTCTGATCGAATACCCAGTCAACCTTAGCCACTCTGTTTATGTTTATATTTTATTAAGTCCTAAGGGGAAAGGGGGAAGGATTCAACAGTATTCAGTCTGTGTTACAGACCAAATGCCTTGGAGAAGCAGGGAAGAGACTGGAGTTTCATTTCGCCTCTCACATCCCAGCCCCTACCGCTGGCAGGCAGGGGAGAAAAAAAGAAATATCCCACAAATCCTAAAAGTAACAGAGACCCTGCTTCTGGGCAAAAGGCAATGAAGCCTCAGAGACTTGAGGGGGTGTAGCTGCTGTACCCATGAGAGGCAGCCTCGTGTCACTGCACTTGAAGTCACCTGCAGTCAGAGATGATGGAAATTTCAGGGGGAGAGAGGAGTGACAGGGGACCCCTGGATGCAGCACAAGAGAGCAGAACCCTGCAAAGACAATGAGGCTACCTGTTTCTTCAGCATTGGGGGACTTGGAAATAAGATAAACGATCCGGAGAGCTAGTGTTAGTCGAATTCTCATTGTGATTAGGCACTGATCTAAACTCTTCACATTGTGCTCGCTTCGGCAGCACATATACTAAACTCTTCACATTATCTCATTTATTAAGTAGGTTCTACTACTGCCCTTCCCATTACATACATGAGGAAGTTTGGGCCTCAACAGGCCAAGTCTTTTGCACAAGGTTGTGCAGATTGTTTATAAGTAGTGGAGCCAGGATGTAAACAAAGCTAAGTGACAAGCATCCAGACTCCAAACTTGTAAAATGCAATTAGAGAAAACACAGAGTTCTATTATCTTGCACATCCCAGTCTCTGGGCTAAAGGTCTTACGCAGAGTGCCTTAACATGCAATTTAGTTCATCTCAAACTTCTCTGTCTCTCTAGCAAAAGAAGCAGGGTGAAGGGCTGGGGTCTTCCCCTACCACACCCCTCACCTGGCAGAGGCCCCAAACACTCCCCAGAACACAGTTTGAAAACCACTGGTCCCAACCAATACCACTCCGAATCACGTGCTTGAGAGACAAAAGCAGCACAGCTAGGAAACCAACAGCAGCCAGATAAACCAAAGGGAAAGGGCAAAAACAACCTCCCTCTGCAGCCCTAAGTCACAAAGGTACCTCACGGTCCAGTTCCGGACACTAACCATCTCCAGTTTGAGCATTTGAGGGGCCAGATGGAGGTGGAATTCAGGGCTGGAGCAGAGAGTCAGGAATGAGGCAAATCCAATAAACAGGCAGAGGTGGGAAGCAGAGCCAACAGGATGCCTGGGCCAGCGGTCTGTGGTGAGTGAGCGAGGCTGCTGTAAGAACAGAGGTGGGAGCACGAGAGGGAGGCCAGCACAGGAACTGCTCCCAGGGCCAGCGTCCTCCAGCTTCAAGCTATCCACGCGTATCATGCGCAATAGGAACGGCAAAACTTACCAAGCACTTCAATACCAGGCTTTTTGGGGGGACGACATTGCCCTCCTCCTCACTGATTCCAATACTCTTTTCCTTCCACACATACCATTTAGTGGCTGATACGGTCAGATTTAGCCGACAGAAATGCCAGCTTTGGGGAGCAGGGTGGGTAACACTTAAGAGCGCCAGACTGCTTGGATTCCCGTCCTCGCTCTACCACGACTAGCTCTGTAACCTCAGGCACGTTAGTCGACCTCTCCGGGTCTCCGTTTCTTCTTCTCCAAGATGCAGATAACGAAAGTACCCATCTGAGAAGGTTGCTGTGAGGATGACAGGCTCTTGGGTATGAAGTACTCCGAAGAGCACGCAGCAAGGTTTGCGCTACCCATTGGCTGTTCTCGTTCCCTCGTTGTGAGAGCTTTTGTTTTACTCCTGACCACTTTCTGGTTTCTCTCCCGTGCCCTCTCAGTTTCATATTGCTGCTGTGATAAATTGCCACAGACTTGGGAGCTTCAACAACACAAATCTGTTATCTTACAGTTTTGGAGGTCAGAAGTCTAAAATGGGTTGGTAGGGCTGCATTCCTTCTGGAGGCTCTAGGGAAGAATCCATTTTCTTGCCTTTCCCAGCTTCTAGGCGGCCTGCATTCCTTGGCTCATTATACCTACCTCCTGCTAGGGACTCTGATCCTCTTGCCTCCTTTTTATAAGGAAGGAGCCTCTTGACCAGACTGGGTCTATCAAAATAATTCCCTCATCTCAAAATCTTTAATCACATCTGCTGAGTCCCTTCTGTCATGTAAAGGAACATACTCCTAGGTTCCGGGGATTAAAACTTGGACAACTTTAGGAGGCTATTGGCATTATTCAGCTTACCGCACACACCTCTCCAAAGCGTAAAACTGCAGACTGGATGTAGGAAGGCCCAGAACAACAACATTAGCAGCTAACTTTCTGAGCATTCACTATGCACCCAGCATAGTAAGATTACTATCCTACAGAAAGGTTAATTAATTAATTAATTCTAACTAATTTAAAGTTAAAGCCAATAACCATACATGGCTTGTGGCTACCATACTGAGACCACGGTCATAGAGGGCTAGGTTCTGATCTGGCCCATGAAAACCTATTTAAACCGTAACACAGATGAATTACAGCTTTAATAAAAATAAGCCTGAAATTCTGCACCCTGAGAGCAGAGAAGTCTACAACATGCTGAAAAGGGTTTTCTCTTTCTTTCTAGGCCCCGTAGTTCGCCCAGGGCAAAGTACATCTTTGATATCATCTTTTCTCTACTCCCTACTTCTCCAACTTCCTTTGTGGGGACCCCACATATCTGGGCCACATGTTTCCCTAAGCCCCATCAATACCTCCCAGCCCTTCTCCCAGAGTACCATGTTCCCCATCACCTGCCTTTCCTCTCCCCAACCGAATTCCTACTTGCTCAATGTCAAGATCTCGACCAAATGTCAGCAGGAAAGCAACCTGATTAAACAAACTGCTACTGTTTTTTCTAGCTTTCCCCCTACTTTTCCTCCTAAACCCAGAAGCTCTAAATTGTTGTATTCCCCGGGAACGCCCTCTCCCCCCCACCTACCCACAGCAGAGGTAAGGCCCAAGCACAGAGATGGAGTTCTGGAACGAAGCAGCTGTTGTCCTACATAGGCTGCTTGCCAGCCAGGTGTGTGGAAAGCAGGGACTGCCAATGCATGCATACGCGCGCGCGCACACACATGTGCAGAGCAGATTCGCTCTGTGCAAATATCTCCTTTTGCCCAAGCGTGGGAAACATTCCCTGCCCTGCTTTAAAAAATATCAATTATCCTTCATTCACTTGGAAATGTATAAGTAACAAGGTGCACATCAAATTTATTTTTTAAAGTATACAACAAAAGTCTAGAAGGGACTGTGACTAACAACAGTTGCAAATAGAAAAAGAAAACCAAGTACCTTCACTGGAATCTATCTTCACCACAGTGCACTTGAGCATGGAATTTTTAATGACACAGGTCAACCTTGGAGCACGTCCAAGGAGCTTATGTTACTAGAAGGACTGGGAGAACGTCCCTCAGCTCACTCTCACCTCTCCCTCGGTCCCAAAGCATGGACCAAAGATAATTATTATGCATGGCTCCTGGGTATAAAGAAAATTTCCTCTGTGGGCCTATAAATGGAGGACAATGTGTTTTTCACATTGTGTGAAAAACACACAAATATTGTGTTTTTCAATAAATACTTTCAATTATATTATCTCCTCCAAAGTAAAAATTTGTGTTGAAGAACCAAAGTCTTAACATTTAATAGCAGCCCACAATTATTTCAGAGGGCCTCATAGCTGCAAGTACTGTGCTAAGAAAGCCACAGTTAATGACTGCAGTAGGGAAAATGAGACGTGCACAGTAATAACTCTCAAAGAAGGAGAATGGGGAAAGGTCAGGAAGGTAAAATTCTGCTGGAATAGCAGCCGGGGAAGATCGATTCTTTGGGGCTGCGCTTATCAGGGAGGGCCTCACAGTGGCAACAAGATTCAGCTTGAAGGATGGTTAGGATTTAGAGTGGTGTGATGGGCATTCAGGAAGAGGAAAGGGGAAAGGATGTTCTAGATGACAGCATCCTCAGGCACTCTTTAGAAAGTATCTGCGAAGACATGGGTGCATACAGACAGCATCCAGAGACAGTTCAGCTCCCCATCTCCCGCAGTGACCCCCTGTACCAGTATCCACCAGGTCACCTGCCTCCACCTCGCAAGACCGGCTCTCAAAAATTCTCCCTGGTGGGTCCAGCATTCTTGGCCTCCGCTGTGCCCACCCTGCGGTAGCGACCCCACCCAATCCCACCAGGGGTTCCGACAAGAAACACAAGGAAAAGCACCTAATCTTGCAGGGATCTAAATGACCCAGAGGCAAATCCTGCAAAACGCAACTGCAATTATGAACAAGGTGCAAATAAAACTTTTTAATGAAGTGACTCCCCCATAACATCTTTTCAGGGAACTTACCATTGAAAGTGACGCTGATAAATCTTTAAATGCAGACTCTTTCATACACGGAACAACTAGTTGAGTCGATGGAACCAACTGTCTCAGGGCTTAAATACTAGTCACGGGGGTGGGTGGGGGGAGAACCCCATACATTTATACTGTGCATTTAATATTAGCCACAATAGAGGGCTTCTGGCTCTCCTTATTCGTTATCACAACACCAGAGAACATTAAAAAAAAAAAAAAAAGACGTGGCCATTCTTCTAGTCACCAAAGTGAGCCCGGGTCCAATATGGTTATTTTCTAGGACTTGATGTAGATCGATCTCCGCAGGAGCAATCTCGCGGGCACCTTCCTTGAAATACAGTTGCTAGGTGCCACCTCAAAAAGAGCTTATGTTTTCCCTCTCTGGCTGGCTGCCTCCACAGAAAGTACACAGAAAATGCCGCGGAGACTGAGGCAAATGCGCGCGGGAGCGAGGCACGCGCTCGGGGTGCCCCGGAGCGGGAACGGCCGCCGGCTTGTGCGCCCCGCCCGCGCGGCCTCGGTTTCCCCCGGGTGGGGGCGGGGCCCCGCGCCAGGTAAGGACGAGGCGGCCGCCCTCGCGGATCCGCTGCAGTCTCACAGAAAGAGCCCACCTCTCCCCTGCGCCCACCTCAGGAACCGAGCCACACAGTCGCCTCCTCACCTCTCCTCTTCGGGCCAGTCTCGCCGCAGTCCCCAAGTGCAGCGTCCCTCTGGGGACGCGCCTGTCGCTAGCGGCGTCGGGTGTCCCCGCCACCGTGTGTCAGCGGCAGAGCGGGTGCCAGCAGCGCGCCACAGCCAGGCAAGTGCCCGGGAGGCAGAGCCCGGGGCGCGCCGCCCGCTCGCCCGCCGGGGTCCCCCACCCCCGCGCTAGCGTGTGCGCCCCCGCGGGCGCCGCTCCCTCGCTCAGCGCCCCTGGACTCCGCGAGCTGCCGGACCGGACGGCGGCGCGGGCGGCAGCGGGGCCCCCGCCCTGGGCCGGCCTTTCCCAGAACTCGCCCGCCCCGGGTGAGAGGCCGCGAGCGCCGCCGCGGGCCCCCGGGCGGCCGGGGGAGCGGCCTGAGGCGGGCCCGCCCCCGGCTCGGGCCGCGCGGAGCGGACGGGGGCGAGGGGCGGACCCGGCCGCCACCCCCGCCCGGGCGGCCCGCTGCGCGACCCTAGCTCGGCCTCAGGCTCCGCCGGGCGGCCGCGGTCCGGGCCCAGACGGGAGCCTGCGACAGCGCTGCCGGGCCACCCGGCTCCGGGGAGGCGGGAACTCTGGGCACCTCAGGCGGCGGGAATTTTTGCCCACACCTTCTCCCCAGGGACCGGCCCCGCCTGACACTTAGGGAAACTGAGGTTCGTGGCGGCTAGGTCACTTGACAGAGGTTACTCTGGTAAATAGCAGCACCAAGTCTTGAACCCATCCGGTCAGTCATTAATTTAACAAATTTTACTGAACACCATACCGTGCCTGGCGCTGTGTGTGCCAAGCTCTGGAACGACTCCTTTTGCCGCTGATAGTCGCCATTCAGGTCCGTGGACTCCAAATCCAGTGCTCTGTCACTGCTGAAGCAAACTTGGGGTTCAACCACCTCCAGAAACTGCAGGCTCTGCACAGAACCTTTCCAAGGGGCCCTGGGTGCTTTGTGTACCCCGTTGACATCAGGAGAGTCAAGGACCTGGAGAAAAGCCAAATTGTCATTCCTCCCCCTTTCCCCCAAACTTGTTCCTCTTTACCTATTTTAACAAATCACCTTTCCACAGGTACATTCAATCATACCAATCCCTGTAGCCCATAATCCCTCTCATCTGTTCTCTTCTTGGACCCAATCATCCCTCACACCACAGCCATATTATTTTCCTTCTTCTACAACTTAAATCTGTGCAGAAACCTTCATAGGCTCCCTACTGCCTTCCCAACTGACTCCCCATGACTGTAAGAACCTGCCTCATCCTGGTTAATATGGACCACCCTGCCTAATGTCTCTCCCTCTCCAACTCTGTACCTGTTTAGGCTGAGCCTCTACCTGGAACATCACCATCTCTGCCCACACACTTTCCTCCTGCTCAAGTTTGACCCTTTCTTTCAGGTCACTCTTAAAAGTGACCTCCCCTCCTTTGAGCCTCCAGAGCACAGGAGAGGTTGAAGCAAGAATGCACAGGAGGACACCAAAGAATTTCTGCCTATGAGAAAAATCTGCCAGCCTGGTCCTTCACTGTTTGCTGTTTTCTCACCACTAGGATTTTAATGAAAATCAACATTACTGCCTCCCTTGAGAACTGGTTTTGGAAAGGTCTCTGCAGAGGACACTGAGGAAAGTCTGTTCATTAAGAGCTTGAGATCTCAGCGCTAGAGCAATAGAGAGTGGTCATTTACTGCAATCCCTGAGTCCACGAAGAAGGAACCATCATTGACAATAAACAAGGTACACTGTTTATTTAATATATTGTTTTCCATTATGGTTTTTAGAAATCATTTAATGAATCTAGTAATGTCAAACATCATCAGTCACCTCGAGCCCCCAAACACTTGAGTTTTGTTGTTGTTGTTTAAATTAGGCACATGGGAATTAGATTGCTACAAACTGGTGGATGCATAAGCAGTTAACATTGACTCCTCCAAATGAGTCATTGCACTGTTAGTAACCAAGGCAAATTTAAGTCTATTGGATAGGGAAAGTTACCTGAGTGTGATAATCAACATCATCCCATTCCTGTAAAAGAACACCTTCCCCAAATCTTTGCAAAGAGAGCAAGTCCAAATCAATGTCCTTTGCTCGCCCCCTGGCTCCCTCTCTAAATGAGACTGGAGGGAGCTCTGTCCCTGAGGTTGCCTCACCACATTGGAATGTCTGAGCTAACAGTGCTTCCAGAGGGTTCATTGCTCCTCTGAACAGCACTGCCCAGACTTTCTGGAGATTTTAATTCACTTCCCAACCTCGCCAACAGTTGCACACAAGGTGCCTTTTTTACACCCTGCTCTCTGTTCAGTGAAACATGCAGACCATCTCAGGGGAACAATGGCTCCATTCAAGACTTTTTCAAAAGTGCAGCATATAACCTCCATGCTGTGTGTTGCTGCCAGCCATTATCTGGAGGAAGAAAGACTGTCAGATAAAGGGGGGGAATTAGGGGAGCACTGGATAATTTCCATGGAAAATTCAGCTTCAGTAAATTAAGTTACGCATCTTTGTATACGAGATGATTCTGCATAGTCAAAAGCAACAAAAACAAAAGCCCCAAGAAATAATGCTGTGGACTCTTTATTTAAATATAGAGCATCTGTGTTTGAAATTTCAAAAGAAAGCACACATCTTTTTTGAACTTGTTACATAACGGTCTCCATTCGATGGAAATTGATTCAAAGAAGTTATAAATATTGGGACTAGGGAATTTAAGTTGTAAAGCCATTGTAAGAAATGGAATCATCTCCTTATTTTTTCCCTCTCCCATCCTATAATTTCTCAGGTTGGGGGAAGCGGTCTCTGACTTCATGGTTGTTGCTGCCAACGGGAGGCCCCACACTCCCTACTGCACATATTACAGAAAAAAAGATTCGCCCTTTGCCACACTCAATAAGATAGCCATCAGTTAACCCATTTATAAATAAGCCTTGAGGTCTGCACAGGCATCACTGACAAATGTATTGATCTTTGCTAAACAGTAGCTAATTGCCAGGCAGAGTCACTTGCCAACAAACATCTTGGTAGCCTTGAAAACCAAGAATGGAAGGAATAAGCCAGCCCTTAGTTTAAGAATCACCATCTTCTCCCCTTTGAAGTCACTGCATCAGATTGTATTGGGTTTACCAGCTTTCTGCAAATAGGCTTGTGAATTCAGATAGGGAGAGAGCCCAAAACAAGCCTTTTAGAATTATCTCATACATGAGGGGGATGTATTAAGGCAGTTTGAGGTTGGTGAAAAACAACCAGTTTGTTAAAGTAGTAGGTAGCTCTACTTTTCTGAGGTGTTTAGGAGTGATGCTGGAGGAGATCTGGTAGGAACAGTGGGGCCAAGAAGGGAGAGACAGTTCTAAATGTTGTCTCTCAGCATAGCCAGTATTAGGGGCACAGACTCTGGTGTGGGACCACTTGAGTTGAAATCCCCAATCTACCCCCTTGCTGTGAGGCTTCAGGTAATTTACCTGTCTGTGCCTCATTTTCCTCGTCTGTAACCTACACCTACTCCTGAGGGCTGTTGTGAGGATTGAAATGAATTAATCTATGTGAAGCACTCAGAACATAGCAGGAGGGGTCCCAGCTAGGGTCCCAGCTGACAACCAGCATTAACCCTGGGCATATGAGTGAGTGTGCCTTCAGGAGTATTCTGGGGCCCTAGCCTTCAAGCAAGTTATCCTAGCTCTAGCAAGTAGGACAAAACCTGTCCTTGCCAATCCCTGCCCAAATTGTAGGTTTGTGAGCAAAATAAATGTTTTCGGTCTTTTAAGCCACAAGTTTTGGGATAATTTGCTATATAGCTTTAGCAACTGGAAAATAGGTGTGGATGTTGGGAGGTAGAGTTTTTAGAAGCTTATGGAAGTTTTCTACTGCTTGCTTCTGTGTTCGCAATGAAATGGCAACCAATGTCCTCAGGTGAAAGTAAAAATATGGAGGGAGGTGCAAAAGGTTTGATAGAGAAGGTGTGAAATACTCATTTAGGAAAGTGGGAGAGCGAATGTAATAATGAAATACAATGCCAGGCATTAAGCATTCAGTTGTGGCCAGAAATGTAAAGTAAGCCCAGTTATTGTGATGGTACATTTTTCTACAGAGGTTTAGCCACATGGATACATGGGGGAAAAATGTAGCTTCTGAAAAAGCAGAGGTAAAATTATGACTACTTGCAGACAAAAATATGATTATGTTTCTAAATAATATAAGACTGAAACTAGAAAATACTTAGAATTAATGAGAACTCACTAAAATCTGGATATAAGTCAAATACTTATCAATAGCTTTTCTATATAACATTAATATCTGCTTAGAGATATATTGGGATGGTCTCATTCATAATAGCAACAGAAGCATTAAAATTGTGGAAATTAGGAATAATCATGATGATATATATATGTATATACATGTGTGTGCACATACATGTCTAAACATTTTGGAGAAATTAGATTTGAATAAATAGAAATATACTATTCATCCATGGAAAGACGTAAAGATTTAAAAATGTCAATTTCTACCAAGTTAATAGTTAACATTTCAAGAAAATCCCCTCTAGAATATTTTTTTAAACTTGCCAGAAAATGCTGATGTTGCTGAAACTAGGGTGATCATCACATTGGATTTCATTATGATATTCTCCCTCCTTTTACTTTTGTTTAAAATTTTCCGTATTGAGAAGTTTTTAAAAAAAACTTGACTGAAAATTTCAACAGATTGTTAAAAAAATAAATAATTAGCCAAAAGAATGTTGTAAATGAAAGCTATTAAGAGGGGAGCAAAGGTGACATTTCAGCATCAGTAGCGACTGTTCACAGGAAGAGGTCACGCAGTAGCAGTGAGTGTCCAGTGGAGAAACACCAGCAGCTCGTCCTAAGCTGGCTGTTTCTGTCATTCGAGCATGGCCGTGTCTTTGCTTTCTTGGTTCCTGTTATTTTCAGAGCCTGATTCTCCAGGCTTTCCCGTGATTCTGGTATAATATATTCCTTTTCCACTTAAGTTATCAAGAATTGGTTTTTGTTGTTTGCTACCAAGAAATCTGACTTGAACAGTTTAGAAAAGAAAAAAACATACTTCTAAATAACGCATAGGCTAAAGAAAAAAATCATAACAGAAATTCTGAAATATTTAGAACTGAATGACAATTTTTAAAAAATAACAAACTATATACCCAAATTTGTTGGCTATACCTAAAGCAATACAGGAAATTTATAACTTTCAAGTGCATTTATTCAAAGGGTGCCTGGGTGGCTCAGTCAGTTGAACACTTAACTCTTGATTCAGCTCAGGTCATGATCTCAGGGTCCTGGGATTGAGCCCTATGTCAGGATCTACACTCAATAGGGAGTCTGCTTGAGGATTCTCTTTCTCTCTCTCTTTGCCCCCACTTGTTCTCTCTCTCTAAAATAAATCTTTTAAAAAGTATTTATTAAAAAAGAAAAGAGGTGCATATTAAAGTGTAAGCATTCAACACAAACTGGTCAGAAAACAAAAGACTAAAGCCTGAAAGAGAAATAATGCATTATTTAAATAGAAAACAAAAAAAAAATTGGATTTTTAAAAACATTAGTAAGCTAGGTAAGCTTTTAGCAAGAATAATTAAGATAAAAGAAAAAAATACATCTATAGGGCGAGAATAGTTGTAAAGTTTGTCTTTATTGAAAAGTGACGTAGCGTCAAATGAAGTATTTGACACGACTCATTTAACCCTCACAGTAGGCCCATGAAACAAATGCTATTATAATTCCTATTTACATAATAGGAAACTGAGGCACAGAGGGGTTAAGTGATTTGCTGAAGTTTCATGGCCAGTTGAAAAAAAAGACTGTAGGCAGTCTGGCTCCAAAGAAGTTGGACCTAACTAAAATTAGAGTAGAGAGTAAAAGATCGTATGACGACCCTACGAAAAATCTTATGCCATTAATTTTAAGAAGAAATTAAATGGATGTGTTAGGTTCTTGTTAGGTTTTTTTTTTTTTTTTTTTTTTTTTTTTAAGATTGATTTGAAAGGGAGAGAGCATGCAAGTGTACAGGGTAGAGGGGCAGAGGAAAAGGGGAGAAAGAATCCCAGGCAGATTCCACACTGAGTGTGGAGCCTGATGCAGGGATCAATTCTAGGACCCTGAGGTCAGGACCAAGTCAGATGCTTAATCACCTACACCACCCAGGCACCCTGGTTCTTGTTAGCTTTTAAAACAAATTTATTTACTTAACAGCTATCACAAATAGTGTAATTCCTCTGACTTTGTTTTTTTCAAGGTTGTTTTAGCTATTCTGGGTCTCTTGCATTTCCATATGAATTTTAAGATTGGGTTGCCAATTTCTCCAAAAAAGGTAGCTGGGATTTGGGTAGGGATTGAATCTGTAGATCAATTTGAACTCATTTATATCTATAGATTAAGGAACATGGACAAAAATTCAAAAGTTGCAAAAAGTAAGTTTCTCTCTCCATCTCACTGACCCACACACAACCACTTAGGTATCCTCCCAGGGCTGTTCTTTGCAGATTCAAATATTTATTTGTACCTTCTTTTAAAAAAATGTAGGAATAACCCACTATGTTTCATGCACCTTGATATTTTCACCTAACAGGGTGACTTAGAGATTTTCCTGTAATAGTATAGAGTACTGTTTCCTTTATTAATATTTGTACCCCAGTACATAGCCATCCCATTATTTCTATATCTGGTCTTCCCTTGATACATATCTAAGTTGTTTCTATCCTTTTGCAGTTACAAAAAGGGCTGCTGCAATGAATAGCCTTGTATGCACATCATTTTACTCACCCAAGAGTAGTATTTCTACAGGAGATATTGCTATAAGTTGAACTGCTACATTTCAAAAGGTTTCAAAAGTTTCAAATTTAAAAACTGCTGCAGGATTGACCATGATAGGCATTGTGAAAATATATATTTCCACTGGCAATGTATATGAGTGCTTGTTTTCTCACCTCCTCCATTAAAGTGCTTTTCAAACTTCTTGAGGCTCTTCCAACATGGAATTATAGGATATCCCTTCAGGGTGTGTCATTTTCTTTGGCATCTTGCCTCCTTTGTGGGATGTTTGCAGCCTTGTGTATCTTCTTTAGGGACCTTCTCACACCTGCTTAGCCTTCTTTGCTTTCGGCATCCTTTCTTCATGTATTTAAGAGATGTCTGAGGCCAATCTTAATTTATTTCTTTTTTTAGATGATGTGATCACTTTCCTCAGGGTCTAAAGGACCGTTTTGTTTTCTTTGGCATCTGACATAGGAGAGCCAGGGTGACTCTGATAGTGGATAAAGGAAGGAGACATACCCTCCCAAATATAAGAACTTTATAACCTTTAGACAAGAACATAGGGTAAAGGTCTGCAGTCCCAGAGTAGAAAAGGAATTTTTTTATGAAGTTCTTTAAAAAGCTAAATAATAAGAGAAAATTGGTAAATTTGGCTTTTACCATTTAACCTGTATAAATCATAGGCCTTGTTAACAAAGTTAAAACAAAATCCAAAAATTAGAAGAGGAAAATTGCAACATAAAGACTGTCTTGAAACAGTAGGAAAAATAGAAAATGGACAAATGATATGAACAGGTAATTGATAGGAAAAAAATAAACAGGAAGGACCAGCATATGAAAGCATGCTAAACCTCATTTATAATCTTGGAAAAACTAAAACATTTTAAAGTGAGATAGATTTTGATATCAGCTTTTTGGCAACAAAAAATACAGTCTGGCAAGAACAAATGTTAGAATTACCGGACATGGTAATTTATTTACGGTGGCTGGGACAGTAAATTGGTACAAACACTTTGAAGAGCAGTTAGGGAGTATCTGGTGAAGTTGAAGATAACCTTATACTACAAATCCAGTTTCACATCTAGGTATATACACAGAGGAATTTCTGCATTTATATATAAAGAAACATACTATACTTTCTTTTCAGCCTTGTTAATTGCAAAAAAAGAATGAATGAAAGAAAAAGAAAAATACTGAAACAAGACCAAATGTTTGAATATACATCTGTTGGGTGATGTGTTAACATATTTGTTTTTGTTTACTCACGTGACAGAATGCTATACAATAATTTAAGTGAATGCATCAGATTTGTATCAACATAATATATCTAAAAAATATGCTGAGTCAAAAACAAAAATTGCAGAATGTCACTTACAGTGGGATACCATTGCTGTAACTTTTTAAAAGAAACAAGATAAGATTATATCTGGTTCATGCGCACACGTGAAATGCAAATGTAAAAACATGAATGGGATGTGTGCACACAAACCTTATGACAGTAATTTGCCACTAGACAGATAAGGGGATGAAAAGGAAGGGTATAAATATCATTTCAATTATATCTGTAATACTTTTGGTCTTTAAAAATATCTAAAGCTGGACTTCTTTAAAAGTAAAAACCTCTGCTATGTGAAAGACAGTAAAGAGAGTAAGAAGGTAAGTCACAGACTGGGAGAAAACATTTACAAAAGACACATCTGATAAAGGACTATTATCTCAAATATACAATTAATCATATAACTCAACAATAAGAAAATGAACAACCCAGTTTCTAAAATGTGCAAAAGACTTGGAGACGTCACCAAAGAAGATATACAAATGACAGGTTAACATGTGAAAAGGTGTTCAACATCATAGATCATTAGGGAATTACAAATTAAAAAAAAACAATGAGTGGGGCACCTGGGTGGCTCAGTCGTTAAGCGTCTGCCTTCGGCTCAGGTCATGATCCCAGGGTCCTGGGATCGAGCTCCGTATCAGGCTCTCTGCTCGGCGGGGAGCCTGCTTCTCCTGCTACCATTTCTCCTGCTTGTGTTCCCTCTCTCGCTGTGTTTCTCTCTGTCAAATAAATAAAATCTTTTTTAAAAAAATAAATAAAAAATAAGAAATAAAAAAAACCAATGAGTTAGAATTACATACCTATTAAAATGGCTGAAATCCCAAACACTGATAATACAAATGCTGACAGGGATGCAGAGCAACAGGAACTCTTATGTTGCTAGTGAGAATGCAAAATGGTACAGTTATTCTGAAAGATAATTTGGCAGTTTCTTATAAAGCTAAACATACTCTTTACATGCATTCCAGCATATTGAAAACTTATGTCCACATAAAAACCTGTACACAGATGCTTACAGCAGCTTTGTTCATAGTTGCCAGAACTTGGAAGCTACCAAGGCATCCTTCAGTATGTGAATAAATAAACTGTGGAATATGGACAATGGAATATGGAATAAATAAACAATGGAATATGTGGACAATGGAATATCACTCCATGATAAAAAGAAATGAAATAACAAGGTGTAAGAAGACATTGAGGAATCTGAAATGTATGTTACTAAGTGAAAGAACTCAATCTGAAAAGGCTGCATATTGTACGATTTCAACTATATGACATTCAGAAAAAGCAAAACTATAGAGACAGTAAGATCAGTGTTTGCCAGGGGTTGGGTGGAAGGGAGAGATGAATACTTGGAGCAGCTAAACTATTTTAGGGCAGCTAAACTATTCTGCATGTCATTATTCATTTGTCAAAACCCTTAGAATATACAACACCAAAAGTGAACCCTAATTTAAACTATGGACTTTGGTTAATAATGATGTATCAGTGTAGTCATCAGTTGTAACCAATGTACTGCTCTGGAGCAGGCTGCTGATAATGTGAGAGACTGTGCATGTGTGGGGACAGGAGGTATTTGAGAACTCTGTACTTTCTGTTCAATTTTGCTATAATCCTGAAATTTCTCTAAGAATTAAAGTTTATTAATTTAAAAAAAATCTGAAATATTTCAACTATGTATCTACCTCTCAGAACAAATGTTACTATTACTATATTTGTTCTGAGAGGTAGATACATAGTTTTTATTACTTTCTGTACATTTATATGCTTGAGAATTTTCTCAATTCTACAAAAAGAAAAAATATATAATATGATGACAAGACTGAACTGAACAAAATAATAGAAAAGATGGATTTGAAAATAACTGAAATATACACATGCGTATATATAATACATATGGATTTAATAAATGATAAAATAAATGACACATCAATGGTAAAGGGATGGATTATTAAACAATTGGAAATATTAGGAAAATTGGCTATTTGACAAAATATCAAGAAAGAACCTCACCTCACTCACACACATCAAATACAGTTCGGAAGAATAAATAACTGAATGTTGAAATGAAACCATTACATAAAAAATAAAGTGGAGGTGAATATTTCATTTGTTTAATTGTGGGGAGGTGCTTTCTAAGCCTTAAAAGCAATAGAAAGAATTTGAGCAAATGTTTAAAAACACAAATATTGGGACGCCTGGGTGGCTCAGTTGGTTAAGCAGCTGCCTTCAGCTCAGGTCATGACCTCAGGGTCCTGGGATCGAGTCCCGCATCAGGCTCCTTGCTCAGCGGGGAGCCTGCTTCTCCCTCTGCCTCTGCTTGCCTCTCTACCTGCTTGTGATCTCTCTCTCTCTCTCTGATAAATAAATAAAATCTTTAAAAAAAAATAAAAAATAAATAAAAACACAAATATTTTAAACTACATGTTAAAGTATCAAAAACACAAAATTAAAAACACAAAAACCAAATTGCATAGTAAGCAGGTATGATTTTTATGGTCTGAAAGTAAGAGCAAAACCGAAGCCATGCAATGAAGTCTGAAGGTATCCCTAGTTAGCCTTCTCCTGACTCCTTACCCAATTCATGTCACTGCATAATTTTCCCTAATCACCAGACTTAAGATTCTCAAGAATCTTTAGCTGCTCAGAATTTTTCTCTGCAACTCCATCAACACATTGGCAAACATATTTTCAACTGTTACTTACTCAATATGCACTATGTATCAAGCACTCTATCAAGTGCTTTTCATACTTTATCTTCTTTCCCCCACTCTATAGCACCAGCATTATCTCTTTTTCATAGATGAGGAATCTAAAGTTCAGAGATATGAAGAAATTTTCCTTAGTTCAGCTGTGGGCTGCAACTCATTAAGGGGTCATGAGATCAATTTAGTGGCCATGGCTAGCAACTTTAAAAATGAAATCAAATAGAAGAGAAAATGTCAAAATACATTATGCATGCCAAGGGTGACAACTGTTTCATTAACCTTTGATTCAGGACTGAGGAGAGAGAGAGAGAGAGAGAGAGAGAGAGAGGGAATGTCCTGGAACACAATGTAAAACTTTTTTATACTGTGTATCATTCAGAAAAGTTTGAATGCCACTGTCTTATTTAGTATGAGGAGCGCCAGTATTCATATCCAGGGCGTGGGTCTCTAAAGTCTATAGCCTGGCTATATTACTGCTTACTCTTCAACCTGACATTTGAGGCTGTCCATTACCTTCCCCTTCTTTTCTTTTCAGCCTCATTAACTTCTTTCACCCAGCCACTGCCTGCCATTTTCCCACATTTTCTCAGGATGTTCTATGGTTAGGCCTTGGATCAAACTCTTTCTGCCATCGGTAACCTGTCACATTTATTGGGTGAAAAACTTCCAGAGAATCCTCCTCCATCTTTTACATGAGCCACACAACCATGCATTTTTCCATCTTGATTTTAGAGGAGGATTTTAGAGGAGGACCTTTATTATTTTATAAATAAAATTTATAAAATTCATGCGTTCAGGTGGGATTATACTTTGGTGGAAAGTAAGGCACCTTTTGACACTTCCAGGTCACTCTGCTATTGTGTAAATCTGTGATAAAGGACCAAGAGTGGCACCAGCAGTAGCTAACATTTACTTACTATGTCCCGGGCTCTGAGCTGAGCTCTTAGAGGCATGACCTCAGTGAATCATTGGCCCCATTTTATAGATGAGCAGTCTGTAAGTTCAATTTGCCCAAGTTTGCCTAGCTAATAAGTGGAAGATCTACTTTTCAAAACCAGGCTGTGTTTTTCCAGAACCTGTTCAGTTAACCCCTATTACTATACTGCCTTCAGGCTAATGTCTCTGAAAAACACTCTCTGACTGCTTAGTTTTCAAGCTCATGAAATGGGGTAGGGAAAGCTTGAGGGCTGGGGAGGGCTGTTCACATGGGGAGTACCTGAAGAAAAGCTGCTTCAGAGGGTTAAAGGGAACTTGGAGGAGGGTTTATCTGATCTGATGTGAGATGGGATGGAGGACAAGAATTTTTGTGGGAAAATCCAGGGTCATTGATGGGAAAGCGATCCTGAACTTGAATCTAAAATTAAAGACAAGAATCAGAATGGAACAATGAGCAGTTGGGAGAAGGTGGTTCAGAACTAAGGCAGCAAACAACAGACTCAACTATGGGAAGCTCCTTCCTTGTACTTGGGGACGAGGGACTTGAAGGTTGTCAGAAGTCATGGGGCGCTGTCTCCCCTGTGCCTCCATGGGGAAATGGCAGCTTGGTTTCTACCAAACAGATACCCTGGGAACAAGCAGGTGTCAGTGTTCAGAAACTTTCCTCTGAAGAAGGAATGCTGCCTTTGTCATTGCTGTGGGCACCCAATATGGAACACAGATGACCTTTCCAATCACCCATCCTCTAACCATGAATACTTGGAATAGACCATTGCCCAAGTGAAACCAATTGCTATGTATTTGTAATTTCACTTGCCCAGTGAACTCGGAACACTATAGAGAGCTGGGTATTGGTAAATAAGGAAGAATAATAATTTATATTTACTGTGGGTCTCCTGTGTGAAGGTCTTTTAACACATCCTCTTCTTTTGCCCTAGAAAGAACAATTAAGTTCATTTTCAAACTTACCGGCAAAACACAGTCCAGCTTCCCCCTAGGTCCTCTCTTTGAGCTATGACAAAGCTTCATAATAGAAAGGAATTTCTCAAGACACCTTCCCATACATGGGAGGTAATCTTTCCACAGGGAGATCGGTAGTGAGTTTTTAAAGCTTATCTCAATTTTACCACATCACCTTATTTTAGTTTCTACATAGCTGTTTTTCTTAACAGCCTGATATATTTTCCTATGTATTTGTTTATTGTCTGACTCCAGTTATTATTATTTCCCAGCTCCTATGATACAGGCTGGCACTAAATGGCAGCTCAATGGATACTGGTTGAAAGGACAAGGGTGTAAATGAGCAAAAACCAGAAGTGAGACGTGTAATTTAAAGATACTGCTCATAAAGATATGCCTCCAATTAAACAAAATCACTTCAAAAAGAGTCATTGTAGGGGCACATGGGTGGCTCAGTCATTAGGCATCTGCCTTTGGCTCAAGTCATGATCCCAGGATCCTGGGGTCGAGCCCCAAATTGGGCTCCCTGCTTAGCAGGAAGCCTGCTTCTCCCTCTCCCTCTCTCACTCCCCCTGCTTGTCTTCCCTCTCTCACTGTGTCTCTCTCCGTCAAATAAAGAAATAAATTCTTAAAAAAGAAAAAAAAGTCATTGCAGGATTTTTTAAATAATCCCACTAGTACCTAAAAACATGACCTAAGTACAAAAAAATGACTTATTTCACAAAGTATTGGTGTATGCTTTCTTTTTCATGGAATACAGCTACTGTATAAGCTACAACACCCTTGAATATATTATCCAGAATATAAATCCCTCACTATATGATCCAATCAATGGATAAAGTAAAACAAGCACCAACCTCTGTGACCGAAGTGACTAGAAACATGCACCAAGCAGGACTTGCAGAAAACTACCTGAAATAGCCATCTGACAGTATTCTCTGAGCACAATTTACAGGAGAGATTTGGGAGCATACTCTGTGGTATCAGGAAGTATCATCCCAGAGGTAAAATAGAAGTACCAATAACTCATTGAGTGGTGAAGACTGTATTCATTTCCTATTGCTGATGAAACAAATTAGCACAGATTTAGTGGCTTAAAACAATACAAGTTTATTATGTTATAGTTCTAGGTATTGGAAGTCCAAATTCAGTTTCCTTGGGCTACAGCCTAAGTATCAGCAGGACTGGTGCTTTTAGGAGGCTTTAGGGGAAGATCTTTCTTGCTTTTTCCAGCTTCCAAGAGTTGACTATCTTCCTTGGTTCATGGTCTTCAGCTTTGCTTCTGCTGTGGCATATCCTTCTCTGATGTTCTGTCTCCCTCTTCTGAGGATCCTTGTGATGATCTTGGATCACCCCGATAAACTGAGATAATCTTCCCATCATAAGATCTTTAACTTAATCACATCCACAAAATCCCTGTTGCCATATAAAGTAACATATTCACAGGTTCTGGGAATTTGGATGCGGATGTTGTTGGGGTCCCATTTTCAGGCAGATCTTAACCAGAGAAAATTAGTCTTAGGGCTTCACCTTGTAAAATACCCGGTTCTTTTCCAGTCTAATCTCTTGGTAGCTGTCCTGACTTATCTTTGTTCTCAACTTAGCTATGGTATTATCATATAATAACACAATATGCCAGGAACCATTTTATGTACATCATACATTTTAACTCATTTAGTGTAATTATAGTAGGAAGATTAAGTAAATTAAGTAGCCGAATCAGGATTAGAACCAAGGCAATTGCTCCCTAGAGTTAGTGATTCTACTTTCTTGATCTATGACCCATCTTCCTGCTGAGCACCCTGGTGCTGAATGTGACAGCTCACTTGAACCATTTGACATCTCACGACATCTATCTCTGAGTCTGGCTCCCACCTACAAGGATACACCACCATGGCCTCTGATTTGAGCCACATGCATCCTCAGACAAGTCATGAGCCTCCTTTAGCCCCTAAGCAGCTTTGGGTCAACAACCAAATGAAATCTCTGGCCCCTCAAAGATAAGGACCAGCTCTTGATGATGGTAACTTCACAAGCGTTAAGTCCTTAAGGTCCAACCAGATTCATTTCTTTTGAATGCAGCCTTTACTACAGTATTTACTACAGTATTAAAAAGTATTACTTTTAGAATTGGGAATGTGACTCATGCTTCTATTTTTTATTGAGTACATGGAAGCAACAGTTAATGCAATTTGGTCTTAACTCTGAGCATAATTCCACTATTGGAGGAGCAGTCATGCTCAGATTTATTAGAGGCTGGAGGCTCTGCCATAGTTCATTAAAGTTTTTCATTTTTCAACTATATTAAGCTACATGCATTCTGATAAGTCAGACAACATAGAGCTGTTGCTCTGATTAGATACTTTCCTTGCCCCAAGAATTCCTAATCTGAAACCATGGACATTTCAAGCAGCCTGTGGATGCACCTGTTGGTCAGTGATGGGTTTCTGAGCATCAAGAGCCACCAGGAAACCAGTAATGAAGTTCAATTATGTGCTACAAAGATACAGGTACTTGATAAACATTAACATTATTCATTGAGTGAGCCAATGCATATGCATGGCACAGTTCTAGACAGTTCTCCCCAACACCCACTTCAGAATATTAGAATCCAGTTAGTTAATTTGACACTCTTGTCACCAAAGCCTTGTGTCTGTAGACTGTAAGTATTGTGAGGGAGTCAGATGGCCAGGACTTCACAGTGAGATGACCTGGCTCAAGCAAATGTATTCCTAGCATCAAATCACTTTGATTGATTAATATACCTGGGATCATCCCCCAAACCAAACCCCTACTATAGCTTCTGCAGCTGGTTTCTTAGGGACAAATAAGGCTGCACCCTCTATCTTCCTTCCCCTGCTGTCCACTTGCTTATCAGAAAAATGTAAAATCTGCATGGCAAGAGGATGGAAGGGGAAGTTCAAAGTATAGCTACTATTATTAATCTACCTGTGGGTGTGAGCATGTACAGGCCAGGGTAGGTGAGTCTGTGAGTTCCTAGAAATGGGAGGTCAAATGGTATGCAGATGAATTTCTCTGCAAAAGTTCTCCAGCTTTATTCATATTCTCAGAATGGCACAGACCTAGTAGCATTTCAGAACCACTAGATTAATATCCTAGAACCTCAGGTTCTCAACTTTAAAATGGGAATAATATTCAGAATGTAGGAGGATGAAATTAGATTGCATGTACCTAGAACACTAGTACACTTCCTAACAAGTGGTAAGTTCATTAATATGGCCAGGAGTTAAGCTTAGGCCTTAAACATCAACATAATTCTATCTGAAAATATCTGAAAAATAGGCAGTCTAAATTTCCCTTGAAGATACAAATAAATAAAACCCAAAATATGCACAAGGTTATCCATGATAAAATTGTTTGTAATTCTCAAATTTATAAAATATTGAAAAAACTTAAGTCCTATTTAGGAGGCTGGTTGAATAAATTATGGTACATTCATATAACCAAATACCATGTGGACATAATAAAGAATGTTAAATATTTCTATTAACAAATATCAAGTGGGGGTGGCTCAGTCAGATAAGCGGCTGAGTCAACTAAGCAGCTGCCTTTGGCTCAGGTCATGATCCCTGGGTCCTGGGATTGAGCCCCACATCAGTCTCCTTGCTTAGCAGGGAGCCTGTTTCTTCTTCTGCCTGCTGCTCCCCTCCTGCTTGTTCTCTCTCTCTCTCTGACAAATAAATAAAATCTTTTAAAAAGCCAACCAAAGGGGCACCTGGGTGGCTCAGTTGGTTAAGCCACTGCCTTCGGCTCAGGGCATGATCCCAGAGTCCTGGGATCAAGTCCCGCATCGGGCTCCCAGCTCCACGGGGAGCCTGCTTCTTACTCTGGCCTTCTCCCTTCTCATGCTCTCTCTCACTCTCTCTCTTTAATTAATTAATTAATTAATCTTTTAAAAAAATAAAATAAAAAATAAAGAGCCAACCAAACCAAAAAAAACAAAAAAGCAAAACAAGTAGGCACACACACACACACACACACACACACACACACACACATCATCAAGTGGTTTCTAGGATTTTTAGGTTTCTAGGATTAAGTTTAAAAAAAAAAGGTATTTTTCTAAGTATGGTGCTGAAACAATTGGATATCCATATGCAAACAAAACAAAACAAAACCTCAATTTGTCTCTTATACCATATAAAAAATTACTTAAAAGGGATCGCAGATCTATATTCAAAACCTAAGATATAAAACTTAGTGTAGAAATGTTTGTGACTTTGGATTAGGCAAAGATTTGTTTAGATACAGCCCTTAATACTTGATCCACATAAGAAAAAACTGATAATTGGACCTTAATGAAATTAAGAATTTCTGCTCTTCAAAAGACACTGTGAAGGAATGAAAAGAAAAGGTGAAAACTGGGAGAAAATTTGGAAATTATATATTTGATAAAGGACTTGAATCCAGAATATATAAACTAAAGAACTCTAGAAACACTATTATAAGAGAACAAATAACCAAATTTTAAAAATGGGTAAAAGGTTTATATGGAGACTTATCCAAAGAAGATATATGAGTGGCAAGTTATTGCATAAATATCAGTAGTTATGTTAGTTAATTAGAATTGCAATGAAATACTAATCAATACTCATCTAATAGAATGGCTAAAGTCAAAAAAGATTGATAATACAAGTGTTGTTGTAGTTCATTGGTAAAGATATGAAACAGTTGAAACTCATACATTACTGGTAAGAATGAAAAATGATATACAAACTCTGGCAACTTCTTTTTTTTAAGGTTTATTTATTTATTTTAGAGAGAGAGAGAGAGGGCAAGTGGGAGGGGCAGAGGGAAGAGAATATCAAGCAGAGACCATGCTGAGTACAGAGCCCAACTCGGGGCTTGATCTCAAGACTATGAGATCAGGACCTGAGCCAAAACCAAGAGATGGAGGCTTCAATAACTGTGCCACCCAGGCATCCCAAACTGACAGTTTCTTGAAAAGTTAACGTACACACATACTACATGACTCAGCAGTCTCACTTTTAAGTGTTTACCCAAGAGAAAGGAAAGCAAATATCCATACAAAGACTTCACATGAATGTGGGGGCACCTGGGTGGCTCAGTGGGTTAGGCCTCTGCCTTTGGCTCAGGTCATGATCTCAGGGTCCTGGGATAGAGCCCTACATTGGGCTCTCTGCTCAGCAGGGAGCCTGCTTCCTCCCCTCTCTCTGCCTGCCTCTCTGCCTCCTTGTGATCTCTGTCAAATAAATAAAAATAAAATCTTAAAAAAAAAAAAAGATTTTACATGAATGGTCATAAGAGCTTAATTTGTAATAGCCTTGTTATGGACTGAATGTTTGTGTCCCCTTCCCCTTATTCTTATGTTGGAGCACTAACCCCAATGTAATGGTATTTGGAGGTCATTAAGTTTAGATGGGGTCATGAGAGTGGGACCTCTATGATGGGCATAGTGTCCTTAAAAGAAGAGGAAGAGAACCTTAGCTTGCTCTCTCTCTACCACGTGAGGACATATGAGCAAGTGGCTGTCTGCAAGCCAGGAAAAAGGCCTTCATCAGGAGGTGAATCAGCCAACACCTTGATCTTGGATCAAGACTTGGACTTCCTAGTCTCCAGAACTATGAGAAATAAATGTTTGTTGTTTAGGCCACCCAGTCTATAGTATTTTGCAATAGCAGCCATAGCAGACTAAGAAAACTGGAAAAAACCCGAATATCTATCAACAGATGAGCAGATAAACAAATTGTGATATATCTTTACAATGAAATACTACTTAGCAATAATGAAATACTACATGCAACAAAATGAATGAATCTCAAAATAACTATGCTAAGTGAAAGAAGCCACACAAAAAATAATAAATTAATCCAAAAAAATTTTGAGCATGATATTCTAATAGTACATTCTTATGGAGTATAGTGAAAGGACAAATGAACCAAAAAAATCTATAAGAAAATCTTGAATTTTTACTTTGTAGGTTTTATTTTGGTAGTGATATTGACATAGTACTTCAGAAACTATTTTCTTTCTATATTGTATAATAGAGTAATATACTGACATATTTGGGAACCAGTATTTTGACTATGGTAGAAGGGAAATATAAATGTGCAGTAGGAGAAGCTGAGGAAGAATCTTGTGATGATATGTTTGAATTGGAGGTATCATGTGAAATCGTGATTTCAAACAGTTACACACACATGCAAATATACACGTTAGCCTTTCCACAGACAGGGCCTAGAAACAGTGAAACCCCAGTAGGAGTGAGCATAACTACCACCCAAATCTTGGTTACTACATACCATTTCCTCCTAAAAGGAACCAGGTTTCCTTAGAGAAATTACTTATTCCAGGTCTGAGGCAATGAATGCACAAGGCGAGCCTATAATGTCTTCTTGTGCCAAAATGCAAAGAAGTGCAGAAAGACCAGTGGGGACATGTCAAAAGGACACAGGAGTTAGCTTGAAAAGCTCTTATTGAATCAAATTTGGGACAATTTGAGCTTCAAAAACAGTAGCAATACAATGGATTTTAACACTGTATTGAAAAAAGAACCCATGAGTTCATATTAGTATTTTAAAAGAGAGTTGTAGCTCATTTGTACATAAGAATATCAGCTAATTTGTAAAAAGGAAGAAGAATTGAATTAAAAATCATTTTGTAGCCACTAGTGTAACTAATTAGGAAACATTGTCAGTGGATCCCAAACACTCTGGGTGAAATGCTGGAGAACATGGTATTCATACAGTCTCTGAGTAGCAGAAGGAGGGGAAAGGTGCTTTTATAATAGACAGTATGGTGATGAAACTTAGCATGAGCAATAATTGTACAATCTGATATAAGGTGCTTCCCAATGGAATGCAATGGGAAGTACACAGGCATCATCACATGTATAATGTTCTTGACCACAATGTTTGACCTGAATTTAATCATGAAGAACACACCGTGGCAAATCCAGAATGTGGGATAAACTACAAAACGGTTGGTCAGGACTATTTATTTAAAAAAAAAAAAAAAAAAGGGGGGCGCCTGGGTGGCTCAGTCGTTACGCGTCTGCCTTCGGCCCAGGTCATGATCCCAGAGTCCTGGGATCGAGCCCCGCATCGGGCTCTCTGCTTGGCGGGAAGCCTGCTTCTCCCGCTACCATTCCCTCTGCTTGTGTTCCCTCTCTCGCTATGTTTCTCTCTGTCAAATAATAAAATCTTAAAAAAAAAAAAAAAAAAAAAGTCAACTCCGAAGGAGTTAAAAATACGGCAGGGCACTTTTCTGGACCAAAAGAAAGCTAACAGATGTGACAAACAAATGCAATGTGCAAACTTTGATTGAATCCTGAATTTTAAAAAACAGCTTTAAAAGGCATTTTGTGGGGAACCTGGGTGGCTCAGTTGGTTAAACATTCGACTCTTGATTTCAGGCCTGGTCTTGATTTCAGGGTTGTGAGTTCAAGCCCCACATTGGGCTCTGCACTACACATGGAGCCTACTTTAAAAAAAAAAAAAAAGCATTTTGTAATTATTGGGAAAATTTGCTTCTATACTATATATTAGACACTGACTTGAATCACAGTTAAATTTCCTATGAATGATAATGGCATTTTAGTTTTGTAGGAAAACATGATGGAGTATTTAGAAATAGAATGTCAATGATGTCTACAGCTTTCAAATGGTTCAGCAAAAAAATTGTGTGTGTGTGTCTTGAGAAAGAAGGAAAAAAAGCAAATGCGGCAAAATATTGACATTAGGTGAATACAGGTAAGGAGAATGGAGGCTCACTATATTATTATTTCAACCTCTGTAGGTTTAAAAATTTTCAAAATAAAAAGTTGGGTAAAATAGCAATAGAGAAATAAACAGTTCAAGAAAAACAAATACAATTTTATGCCTATTAAACGAGTTCCTCCCACTTTACTGTGCTTTGTTTTTTAAAATAATATCTAGTACTGCCAAGGTTGTGGGAAGCTATAGTCAAACTGCCAGTGGCATGACCATCAGCCCAGCCTATGCAGACTAGGATAGAGCGTGCTTATTAAGCACTGAAGCACATTTATGCTGGGGGAGACAGTAATTGCCCGGAGGATTCATTTCCAGAAATCAGGTTGGAAAAAGTAAAGTGCTAGGCCTGAAAATTGGAAATGGAAACAACTGTAATGTCTAACAATAAGGGTTAGTTTTAGGAAATTATGCTCTGCCACTAGATGGAATATTATGCAAGTATTAAACATTGATTTTAAGACTTCCTAAAATGAAAACCAAATGATTATGGTTAGCTTTATTGTTCTTTAACAACAACAACAACAATAAAAAGGAATGCAAAGCCACTGTGATTCCAACTTTTGGAAAAAAAAGCATGAATGCATATGAACCAAGACTAATAGGTAATATACAAACTTTAAATTTATTGTATTACAGTGTCAGAAATGGATGATTTTTTTCTTTAAAGTCATTTAAAACTGGTGCAGTTTATGCAATAAAGAAAAAATAATCTCAACAAAGTTAAATTTATTTCTATAAAAACTTTCATGGGATGGTAGATAAAAGCCCCATACTTTAGTGTACGCCGTATTCTAAAGACCAAGTGACAAATTAGTTAACCTTACAAAACTGTGGAAGGGTGTGGACTGGAAAGAAAGGAGAAAACTCAGAACTATGTGCCAATGTGGTAGAACACTGAATGTGATTATTTCACTTGATATTGTTATTTTATCAGCACATTAAAAAGTGATTTAAATGAGAAACAAAGAATTAAACTCATAGTTACTAGTCATTGAACATTTGCTTTACATATTTTATCTCTTTTAAGCTATAGACACACTCTTTAACATAGGTTTAATGTAGCTTTAAAGTAGGTTGGCTGTGGAGGTTGCTTTTCTCTCATCTCTCAACTGGCTGGCTTCGGTACATTCATTAGGAGGCCCCTGTTGTTTCCAGCTTCCTTTCTCCCTCCACTGGTAATAGCACCTCCAGTCTTGCATTGGAGAAATCATCCCTCTCTCCGTGTTAGCTACATACTTTTCTTGGTGGAGCTAATTCCATACACTGCCTCTTAACCAATCATATGTGGTGGAAGTGACTTTCCAGGACTTCTCATAAGAAGATTTCCAGCTTTGACTTGGTTGTCTTGGAATACTCAGTCTTGGAACTCAGAGCTGCCATATGTGAAGTCCCCCTATCCTGCTAGACAGATCATGTGGAGAGTCCTTGAGACTCTCCGTGAGAGAGAAAGGCCTAACCTTCCAATTATCCCCATTAGGGTGCCAAGCCTATGTGTAAACCCATCACGGGGCCCCCCCAGACCAATCACCATCTAGTGAGCATATTAGAGACCACAGGAAGCTGAAGAATCACCCAGCAGAGACCTCCCCATGCTTCAGGCTCTTCCACTAATTGTAGAGCTGTTGTGGTTAGTGTTTGCTTATTGGTTGGTTGGTTGGTTGAGAGCAATAAAATCCAGTTTTGGCTAACTTATGCCATATATTAGTTTCCTCTTGCTGCTGTAACAGCTGACTTAGTGGCTTAAAACAATACAATTTTATTATCTTATAGTTCTGAAGGTCAGAAATCCAAAATAGTTTCTCACTGAGCTAAAAATAAGGTGTTGGCAGTGCCACATCCCTTCTCAAGGCTCTAGGGATTCTAGAGGCTGCCTAACTTCCTTTGCTGCTGGCTCCTTCCTCCATCTTCAGATCTCTTTTATTCTGTTCCGTTATCATATCTCTTCTCTGCCTACCCAGAGAATCCAGGTCTACCTCCCAATTGTTAAAATCCTTAATTTAATCACATTAAAGGTTCATTAGGTTCCAGGGATTAGAACTTGGATATATTTATTTGGGTGACTACTATTCCTGCTACCATATGCCATAGAGGAATATTTTGGAAGGACACTGCATTATCTCATGAAAACCAAGGAGAATTTGAACCACTGAGGTTTAGGGAGAGCATGAGCCTTGTCATCTTTAAGGACTTGAGCACTGGTAATTAATAACAGCATTAATAAACAATTACACTTGAAAAGCTCTTACTATGCATCAGGCACTGCCCTAAGAATTCCATGTGTATTAACTCACTCAATCCTGGTGTCAGTTGTGTGTGGCAGATACTATAATCTGCTTCATTTTACTCAAGGGGAAACATTTCTCACTAGTGCTATGCCATTGAGATGAAGAAGCTCCAAAGACTTTCTAGCATCTTTTAGTTCACAATTCCAAATTCCCAGGACAGATCAGCCAGCTTGGGTCAGGAGACTACCCTGGACTATAGCTGCTGAGAGGGTCTGGTGGTCCTGTAATAGCCATTGGGTGCCACTCTCAAAGAAAGGATTTGTGTGAGCCTTACAGCCATCTCCAAAAGTGTCCATGGCAAGAGCAAAGATGCTCCCAAGACCTTTGGTAATAAAGAAAAATATGTATGGATAACCCAATTTAAATCTGACACATATAGTGACCTGTGGAAATCCATAGACAAATAATGTTTTTACTACCTTCAGTACTAAATAATCCGATTTAGCAATTGGCCAATTAGTAAGTAGGAAATTGGGGTTAAATGTTACTTTAAAACTGACGGAATGATTTATTATTCCATTGTAAATTGAGCAACCATTTCCAAATACTGGAGAACAAAGCTTTCTGTGGCCAAAAAGTTTGGGAAATGTGATATCTCCCCCAGAGATTTACGTCTCACGTTAGTATATTAAAGATTAACTCAAAGAAACCTGTTTTACTCTGTTCATTGGTTAAACCAACAAACCTATCTTCTTAGTGAAACTATTAACACATCCTCCCCTGCAATATTTTCATCTTAACGCCAACTTGGGTAGCTCCAGGGTACTACACGTGTAAACCAAAATATTTATGAAATTTCGCCTTGTCTTATCCGGGCAGCTGAAATTTAAATTCAAACACAATTTTCTTCCTTTGCTAATGACTTGCTGATTTTTAAATGTGCAGAGCAATAATTCCTAGGGTGTGGTTCTGAGACTAGCAGCATCAGCAGGACTGGGGAACTTGTTAAAAATGCAAATACTGAGGCCCCATCTCAGATCTACTGAATTGGAAACTCTAGGGGTGGAGCCCAGCAATATGCATTTTAACAAACCACCCAAGTGCTTCTGATATAGACTAAGGGTGAGAGCTGCTGCAGAGACTCTTCAGTGGCCGTGCTTGACAATACTGAGCTCAAACAGTTCCCTTAAAGTTCATGAATCATTCCTACAGCAAAACAGTTGGCTGAGAGTGACCAGCCATCCTAGTTTGCCTGAGACTAATAAATTTTCTAGGATGCAGAACTTTCAACTAAAACTGGGCAGTCCCAGGCAAGCTGGTATGGGGGATCACCCTCTTCCAGTCTGTATCTCCCATTTTACAGATGAGGAAACAGAGGTTAAGGGACTCACCTAGCTGGGACACTGTAGGGGTGCGATTCATATGTAGAAAGTTTAGTTGAGAGACTGGGTGTTTATCATCATGCTACACTGCCTACCACTACATGGGTCAGAACTGCTGCTCCTCTCTGCTCTACGGCATAGTGGTGGTTAGCTGGAGCTGGCTTTTCAGAGCCCAGACTCCGAGTCTCCCTCCATCTGAGGGATATGTTCTTAGGGTTGGAAAGAAGTTCTATTCACAGAGATCAGAAAACAAACAAACAAACAAACAAACAAAAAACAAACTCTCTTTCATCTCCCACCGATTATAAGATTATAATATAGTA
The DNA here is from genome assembly GCA_028646535.1 of Procyon lotor. Lineage (NCBI taxonomy): Eukaryota > Metazoa > Chordata > Mammalia > Carnivora > Procyonidae > Procyon > Procyon lotor. The sequence continues at coordinate 42,531,966 of CM053617.1, read as the reverse complement.
TTGTGTAGTATACTACAGTGTAGTGACGATGGCCTGACTTTGAATTCTAGCTGCACTTATTAGCCTTGTGACCTTGGGCAAACTACAGCCTCCACACCTCAGTTTCCTTATTTATAGAATGGAGATAAAGATGGTACCAAAGGATTAGGTGTGTGAATGTACATGAAGCCCCAGCCACAGTGCTTGGCACACAGTGAGTGGTCAATACATGTAAACAAAAATAATGAAGGAGATCACTTTTGTCCTTTCCATTCACACTTTGGTACCCAAGCCCACTGGCAAGCCCTCTTTCACACTGCACTGCAAAAGATGGCAGAGAAGCAAGGGTTGGGAGATTATTCATTTAGCAAGCTCTGTATGCTGATTAGCTGCAGCACCCTACACAGTGCTAGCACATGGTAGGTGTCCAATATATGTTTTTGAATGAATGAAATGTCTGCTATAAGCCAAGGGTTATATCAAGTCTTGAGGATATAGGGATAAGCATGATAAACCAGACCCTGTAGAAACAATCAAATAGGGGATACTTTTAAAGAAAAGGTAATAACAGTACAACAATGATCATGATAGGAGGATGCAGAATGAGAATGGGTGGACACTAGAGGAAGGACTTAACTGGTACTGCACACAGGAGGGGTCAAGAAAGGCTTCCCAGGAGGACAGCACAAGCCTAATCTAGGAGACTATTTTGAGAGAAGTAAGGTGTGGGTTCTAGTAGAGCAACAATATAGACCAAGGACAGAGGCGTGAAACCACCATGGTTCTGTGAAACAAATAGAAGGTGACAATGTCTTTGTTTTTTCTCAAGTATAGTTGACACACAATATTATATTAATTTCAGCTGTACATGCCCACAAAGGTTCCCTTTGCTCCACATCCTCACCAACACTTGTTATTTCTCATCTTTTTGATACTATCCCTTCTGACTAATGTGAGGTAATATTGTGATCTTGATTTGCATTTCTCTGAGGGTTGGTGTCTTTTTTCATGTGTCTGTCAGAGAAGACGAACATCTTTTAACGATTGGTTATTAGAGAGACCATTAACCCAGCATGTCTGTGGTGGAGTGGGAGAAAGTGTATATGCCTCCACCTCCTCCTGGGATGCATGTGCACTGGGTTTTCTGATATAGATGGGGCTGAGTGGCAGGAAAATTAGACAAGAGAGTGAAGGCCCCTGTTCTTGGCTTTGGGGAAAATTTATTCTTTATTCATTTTTGTTCTCTAGAGCCAAATTCAAGCTTCTGCAAAGACTGGGTGTTCCCTAAATGCTTCAACAGACTGGCAGAGCAGTGACACAGGCAGCCAAAACCAAACAGGCTCCCCAATTGTTCTAGGGACTTACTGTTCTCCAGCCTTTTACCCCGAGGGGCCCTTGAGGCTGGGATGTGCAGGCCTGGTATTATCCCACTGACGGAAATAGACTCCCAGGAATGGAAAACAAGCACACAAAGGGAGATACATACCCGGCTGTATGGGTGTGTACCCCTAGATGTGTTTTTACCCCCAAAGTAGAGATTGGATATTTCTGACTCTTCTACAAAGCTGAACTTGGACAAAACTGCATGTAAACAAATTTGTTTCTCCAAATCACTTTCATCATTTCCCAATTAGATTGCAGTTTATTGGTTTCTAGAATTAGATTAAAGTAGTTGGTAGACAAAGCTCTTCTAAAATAATATCTGCCAAAATGAAAGGCTCCAACTCGGTTTGAACTCCAAATGAATCAAAATATAATATCCACATCTTCTCTCTGATGTCTCTTTTCTAATCCTATTGAACTCTGAATTTTGTAAAAGGTTTATTTGTCCTGTTCAGAAGCTTACTAGACTAAAATGGAATTACTATACTTAAGACATATGACTCTGAAGGGGACTAAAACTTGTTTTCTTCCTTAGATTTACAAGAAAGTCAATTTCAGCTCAATTGACTTAACTTCAATAACCATTTTTTCCTTCCTGGGGAGGTCAGGTGGGTTTCAGTTGCAAAGAAGCATACTGATCTCTTTCATTAAAAAAGCATAATGTTAACAAAATTAAAGCAAGCCATGTCAGAGTGAATTGACCTCTTAGAACAAACCCGTGCCATTTCTAAATGACTGCAATAGTTTACACATGGTTGTTTTAACCCTCTTCCCCATCTACAGTAGTAAACAAATATAGTAACTTGAGGAATGAACTCGGTGTAAATAAGTCCACAAAAGGAGGCAGAATGGTTTAACAGGTTCTAATCTCAGCTCTAGCATCTTTAGAAAAGCTTAAGAAAGTCGCTAGACTCTCTAGATTTCCTTATCCTTACCTTCCAGTAAGGAATGTAAGAGCTGAAAGTAGATTCATAGTTGCGAAGGGCTGGGACAGGAAGAAATCGGGAGAGACTTCTAATGGAGATGGGGTTGCTCTGTAGGGATGATGAAATGTTCTGGAACTAGACAGTGGTCATGTTTGCACACCTTGTGAATATACTAAAAACCACTGTACACTTTAAAATAGTGAGTTTTATGGTATGTCTATTATATCTCAGATTTTAAAGAAAAGACATGTGCTACCTCACGGGGCTATCATTAGGAGGCAGAGAGAAAGTACATACAAAACCTCTGTAAAACTCTAAAGTGTCATTTTTAGTGAGGATCAGTTGTATCAGTTGGGAGTTTTATGTTGTTTGTTTGGGTTGTGATGGATAGAAACCTAACCTGAGACTTTACTGACCCATGCAATCAAACTGCAGGCCCTAAGATTAGAGATTCGAAGTGGGCCACCCTCTCTCCGCCTCTCATCTTGGCTTTTCTAAACATCCCCTTTGCTCCCTCCGTTGTGGCTGGGGAATGCATATCTGTGGCTGCCAGACAGGCAACTTCCGTTCTGTCACCAGAGAAGTCTCAGAGTCTTTGATTCTCTGGCTGAAGCTCAAAACTGCTGCACAATTGCTACAGTTAACTCAATTTGGGTAAAATATGCAAACTTAGGCCCATCACAGTGGCCCGGGGGGGTGACTTCTACAGGAAGATTGGCAGCTCCCATTAGAATCGTACAGTAGAGGTGCACACCCCAAAAGAGGTGGGCAGAAGGCTGCCTTCACCAGACAAAAAACCAATGTCCCACACTAGACCAATGATGCAGGAGTCCCCATGTTGGAGTCAGAATGGACTTTGGGCATCTTGGAGTACATTTCATCCAACCTCCTAATTTTATAAAGGAGAAAGCTCTGTTCAGAGAACTAGTTAGCAGAACCAAGACTAGATCTTTTAACTTCCAACTTAGTGAATGAACATAGGTTGATGATTTTCAAATCTGTACCACAACATAAACTGGGGGAACTTATTAAAAATAAACACTGCTGGGGCGCCTGGGTGGCTCAGGTGGTTAAGCATCTGACTCGTGACTCTTGGTTTCGGCTCAGGTCACGATCTCACGGTTGCGGGATCGAGCCCTGCACGAAGTCTGCTTCAGATTCCCTTTCCTTCTCCCTTTCATTAACTCTCTCTCTCTCTCCCCCCTTCTCAAATAAATAAATAAAATCTTTAAAACAAAATATAAATAGCAGACACTGTCACATATGGAAAAAACCTTTCTTAAAAAAAAATACATATTACGAAGCTCTCCCTTGAGATTTAAATAAGAACCTGGGTCGCTCAGGGGGTTAAAACCTCTGCCTTCGGCTCAGGTCATGATCTCAGGGTCCTAGGATCGAGCCCTGCATCGGGCTCCCCGCTCAGCAGGGAGCCTGCTTCCCCCCCTTTCTCTGCCTACTTGTGATCTCTTTCTCTGTCAAATAAATAAATAAAAATATTAAAAAAAAAATAAACAAACAAGAACTGGAGGACTGGGGTGTATGTTAGTCTAGATTCAATTACAAGGGCCCCGGGTGATTCTGATATTTGGGTTTTACCACTTAGGAAAGAGAACCTGATACCTAGATCTCCACCCTGAGATGCTCATGCACTGACCTGAGCTGTGGGAGACCTTCATGTGCAGCTAAGTTTGAGAACCACTAACTTAACATAATGCACATTAGAATCACTGGGGGGGGTGGCACCTGGGTGGCTCAGTGGGTTAAGCCTCTGCCTTTGGCTCAGGTCATGATCTCAGGGTCCTGGGATCGAGCCCCACATCGGGCTCTCTGCTCAGTGGGGAGCCTGCTTCCCCACCCCCTGCCTCCCTCTCTGCCTACTTGTGATCTCTCTCTGTGTCAAATAAATAAAATCTTAAAAAAAAAAAAAAAAAAGAATCACTGGGGAGGCTTTATTAATGCTTGAAGTGCCAGGGTGGCTCAGTCGTTAAGCATCTGCCTTTGGCTCAGATCATGATCCCAGGGTCCTGGGATCGAGCCCCACATCAGGCTCCCTGCTCAGTAGGAAGTTTGCTTCTCTGTCTCCCACTCCTCCTCCTTGTATTCCCTCTCTCTCTGTCTCTGTCAAATAAATAAAATCTTAAAAAAACAAAACAAAACAAAAAAACAAAACTTCAAGTGCCAGGGCCCAAACGTAGAATAATGTAATACAAATAAACAGATATGGTGCTATCAGATGCAAATGACTCATCTAAAGTGATATGAACTAAACAGATACCTTTATGGAATCTGCAAAGTTGTCCTTCATTCACAAATAACATTTATATTCCATACTGGGCATGGAAGCTGGCAAATTTATTTAGATACATACCATTTTAGGGGTAATAAAATATGGGGGGATATGTATATCTTAGAGTCATGGAAATATGGTATTATCCCTATTTTCAGATGAGGTTCTAGAAGATTAAATGACTAACCCAAAGTAACATGGTTCATTCTATGGCCAAGCCAGAAATACAACTTAGCTAGAATTCTCCAGGAACTCCTCTATGAACAAACTTTCCATTTACAAACTTTTCTTGACAAGAACAAAGCAATTTGCCAAAACAAAATCTTGTCAGCTCTGTCTGCAGCCAGCAATTGGAATTAGGAGTCCCCTCGGGCTTGCTAACGGACACAGTGGTGGGCTTTTAAGACCTAACTGATCCCAGGAGTGGAATTGGCATGCCTTTCAATGCAATGCAGGAACTAATTTTAAAGTATTTTAAAGCAGGTACAATTTTAAAGTATTTTAAACTAAAAATTTGGAGCCCAAAAAGATGTAAATGCATTTATCTTTGAAAAAAATAATTTAAAAAATCAAGACAATTAAAAAAAGGAAAATGGAAGAGATTAGAAGAATGAGGATGAACATGGTCAGTAAGATCAGTTTTATGCTTTGAATAGATCATTTTCAAATTGTCAGTGTGACCAAATTCATCTGATGTTGTATGGTTCTTTTCTTTCTTTTAAAATTACTATTTAGTTATAAGGAAATTTAGTGTTCATTAAAAAAAGAAAGCTACAAAGAACAATTCAGAAATAAAAAGGATGAACATTAATCTTCTTCCCCACTCTTATAAGAGATAATCAGTTTGGTATATATTTTTCTAGAATATACATGTCTACAGTGATTTTTCTTGGCTCATATGTGTGCAGTTTGTAACTTGGTTTTTTCCATTTAACAATATGTAGTGACCATCTTACATTATTTTAACCTGAAGGTGAATTAAACAACTCACTGTAAGCATGTTGAATTGCTTGTGTGGTGCCAAATATTTGTTCGACATTATAGAAGTGTCCCTAAATACAGCCCAACTCTCTCGGCTTTATTAAAATTCTATTTATAAATCAAGTCCAAAGTCACTGGACAAGATGGCACATTCTTTGTTCTTCTCTGACTTCCAACAATTGTAGAGTAGCAAACCCCCCTCCCTAATTCCTCACACTTCCTGTCAGTAGTGTGCTAGCAAACTGGCTCTGTGTGGAGAGGGAACCCTGATTTGTAGCAGATTTATTGATTTCCATGTTGTAAATATGCCCACTATAGTTTGGAGTACCAACAGTTTAACAGTTGGCTCCCAAAATTCCTGAATTTTTAACATTCAGTCATGAGCTGCTGGAACACACAAGTATCCAGCCTCTCAATGTTCAATTACGGCACCTAGGGGACACTTTTATCTTGATATAACACTATTATAGGCTGATTTCCTGCATATAATCACTGCACCTAAAAGAAAGGTGGGTATAATGGAACAAATGACCAAAAACCAAAAATGAGAGGAAAAAAATGAGTTAGGGAAACACCCCTCTCATATTTGTTTATTTGCTTGGAATTTCTAGAATAAAACCTCCAAGTATAATGAGGTTCTTCTGTTAGATGTATAGGTATAACTATTATCATGCTACCATTTTTTTCTATTCCCAGATAAAAAGTAGCCCACAAATCTGGTTTTATGTTCTATTAGATACTTTTTGCAATTTTCCCTCTCCCAGATGTGAAATAGCTCTTCCTCCAGTATTTTTTCCTGCATAATGATTTTTATGGAAGCGAATACAGTACACATTTTAAAGTCTTACCAGTTGTGGCAATAAAATAATGGCACTTTTAAAATCTAACTGTGTATTTGGAAATATAGGAAAACCATACACTTATTAGGAAAACATACTCATTCTTTTTTTTCTTTCTTTTTTTTTAAATTAATATATAATGTATTATTATTTGCCCCCAGGGTACAGGCCTGTGAATCATCAGGCTTACACATTTCACAACACTCACCATAGCACATACCCTCCCCAAGGTCCATAACCCAGCCACCCTATCCCTACCCTCCAGCAACCCTCAGTCTGCTTCCTGAGATTAAGAGTCTCATGGTTTGTCTCCCTCCTGATCCCATCTTGTTTCATTCCCCCCACAACCCCCCGCCCTGCCTCTCAAATTCTTCATATCAGAGAGATCGTGTGATAATTGTCTTTCTCCTATTGACTTATTTCACTTAGCATAATACCCTCCAGTTCCATCCACATCTTTGCATCTCTTGCAAATGGCAAGAGTTCGTTTCTCTTGATGGCTGCATAGTATTCCATTTGTGTGTGTGTGTGTGTGTGTGTGTGTGTGTGTGTGTGTGCGTGCATACCCCACATCTTCTTTATCCATTCATCTGTTGATGGACATCTAGGTTCTTTCCATAGTTTAGCTATTGTGGACATTGCTGCTATAAATGTTCAGGTGTACATGCCCTTTCGGATCACTACATTTGTATCTTTAGGGTAAATACCCAGTAGTGTGATTGCTGGGTCTTACAGTAGCTCTATTTTCAACTTTTTGAGGAACCTCCATACCGTTTTCCAGAGTGGCTGTACCAGCTTGAATTCCTACCAACAGTAAAGGAGTGTTCCCCTTTCTCCGCATCCTTGCCAACATCTGTCATTTCCTAAACTTGTTAATTGTAGCCATTCTGACTGATGCGAGGTGGTATCTCGCTGTGGTTTTGATATGTATTTCCCTAATGCTGAGTCTCTGTTGGCCATTTGGATGTCTTCTTTGCAGAAATGTCTGTTCATGTCTTCTACCTATTTCTTGATTGGATTATTTGTTCTTTGGGTATTGAGTTTGATAAGTTCTTTATAGATTTTGGATACTAGCCCTTTATCTGATATGTCATTTGCAAATATCTTCTCCCATTCTGTCAGTTGTCATTTGGTTTTGTTGACTGTTTCCTTTGCTGTGCAAAAGCTTTTGATCTTGATGAAGTCCCAATAGTTCATTTTTGCCCTTGCTTCCCTTGCCTTTGGTGACATTTCTGGGAAGAAGTTGCTGTGGCTGAGGTCAAAGAGGTTGCTGCCTATGTTCTTCGCCAGGATTTTGATGGATTCCTGTCTCACATTGAGATCTTTCATCCATTTTGAGTCTATTTTTGTAACACATGCTCATTCTGATGAAGATGCCATTGCTCAAAATATTTTGGAAATCCTCTTGTTGAATTGTCTTTAGCACAAGATTGTGAAGTTAATTAGGTTGCCCCATAGCACTACTTCATATGTTTTAAATTAAAAATAGAACCTCTAATGTGGGGTAAAAAGCAATTGATTTGGAATCAGATCTGGATTCAAGTCCAACTCTGTTTTGTAACTCTGCACATCCCTTAACATCTTCAAACTCACTTTTCTCCTCTGCAACTTGAGAATATGGTGCCTACACCAGGGTTGTCCTGGAGATGAAATGAAACAAGGCATTGTTATAGCACCTTGTGCAAGGAAAAGCACTATCCAAATGCAGGTTATTATTGATCCAGCTTGATTATAATTGAATGGGCTCAGCTATTTCTAAACTTCAGGTATAACCGCCGAAAGCATAAATGTCCCATCACTGAAAAAATATTCAAATGAATGTATAAAAGGCTGTGATACCACAGGTCAGTTTGTTGAACCCCAGTGGGAACTCAGCTGGGGTCCAGAGAAATCACGTCCTGTCCCAAAGCCCTCCTTACTCTCCAGGTCCTAAGCATTCTCATTTCCTCCTGCTCTTTTCCTTCCCAGCACCTATTCCACTGGGTGAACTTAGGGAATGCTGGCTAAATGCAGAGCATTTATAGCAATGAAATTTGAAAGGATCCTGGCTAGGCTTTTGACAAGAACATCGTCATCTCTCTCACACCCAGCAGCCTGAGCCAGCCAGCCAGCCCTCCTCCTTTTAAATGGCTGGCTCCAGGACTGCTGCTAATCTTGCCATTTTAAGATAGCCTCGACCCGAGGGGTGAGACAAGTTCCACAGTGGAGTACAGGGCATAAGCAGGATGTTCTTATGAAGCAATGAGTGAGAAATTAAACCCAAGCCCAGCCAAGCCACAGTCACACTGCTTAGCAAATCCCACCCATCCACCCTCCAACCTGCTCTGTCACATGAGTGAAATATTTAGCCAGGTCACCCCAAGTTCCTTGCTGTAAAACTAATCCTTTGTGGGTCTGCTGGAGCCATTACTGAAATCTGTCGTCTGCAATACTCCTTTCAGTACTCTTCAAGATCTCCTCTTTTTATATTTCATGTTAATCAAAGCGATAAACAGCCATCACTTAGGTATTCCAACACTGCCTTACCACATATAGTCTGCAAAACAGAACAATAGACAATTATCAGTTTGCTGTATTCTGTATCATTTTTTTTAATTTTAGTTTTTGAAGTGTGCTTTCTTTGTAAGAAAGTAAGAGGGGAAACTGCTTACCATTCTGAGGGGCAAAGGGAACCTCTCACATGTGGCTGTGAAGTGTTCATTTATGGTGATGAGTTGTCCTGCATCATAACAACCTTATAAATGAAGGTTTGCTGTGGTTGCCCTCTGTAGATTCCATTGTCTGTCAGGGTAGGGTTTTGTAGTTCGTGCAAGTAGAATATAAAGTACCTTAAAAAGAAAAAGAAGAATTTTTAGGGGCACCTGGGTGGCTCTGTCAGTTAAGCATCTGCCTGTGGCTCAGGTCATGATCCCGGGGTCCTGGGATCAAATCCCACATCAGGCTCCTTGCTTGGTGGGGAGCCTGCTTCTCTCTCTCCCTTCTGCTCCCTCTGCTTGTGCTCTCTATCTCTCTGACAAATAAATAAAATCTTTAAAAAAAAATTTTTTTAAAACAGGCAAACACAAATCTAATAATATTTGGTTTTTTTCTCTTTTTTTTTCTAATAATATTTGAAATAGTTTACAAGATACAACTGTTCCATTAATACGTTAAACACAATGAATACTCTGACCCAAGGTTAGTTATCCTTGATTAGAGCCACTACAGATTATTTTATTTATTTTTTGTTATTAACATATAAGGTATTATTTGCCACAGGGGTACAGGTCTGTGAATCATCAGGCTTACACATTTCACAGCACTCACCATAGCACCTACCTTCCCCAATGTCCATAACCCAGCCACCCTATCACTGCAGATTATTTTTAAAAATAAAACAAAACTCAGCTTTTTTCAGGAATCCTTTGAGGTGGAGGAATCTTAATGTGACACCTCTATTAGTATTCTGTAACCATCAACTTAGAAACTGAGTATTTGATGTTTGAGGGAAATTAGGTATTGAAGAAGCAGACCAAATGTTCAAATGTTCTCATCCAGCAGTGATCAGTACCTCAGGCCTGTTTGGTAAAACATTTAGTTATATATTTTCTTATTTCCTGTTGCTGCCTGCAAACATTTGCAAAATGTACATAATTGCTCCTGTCACTTAGTCCCATCACTTATTAGTTTCTCGAACTCAAACTAAATCTTCGTGGTCTTGGTATGAATGTTAAACTCCTTAATTGGGAATTTTTTTCTTTTTTTTTTTTTTAATTTTATTTATTTATTTTTTTCAGTGTTACAAGATTAATTGTTCATGCACCACACCCAGTGCTCCATGCAATATGTGCCCTCCTCAATACCCACCACCAGGCTCACCCAACCCACACCCCCCTCCCCTCCAAAACTGTCAGTTTGTTGCTCATAGTCCACAGTCTCTCATGGTTCATCTCCCCCTCTGGTTTACCCCCATTCACCCCTCCCTTCCTTCTCATAATGCCCTCCATGTTTTTCTTTACGCTCAGCACATAAGTGAGACCATAAGGTAATTGGTTCTCTCTGCTTGACTTATTTCACTCCGCATAATCTCTTCCAGTAATTGGGAAA
>CM053617.1:42486523-42521385 GCA_028646535.1 Procyon lotor | reverse complement strand
TATTTTTTAACTTTAAAAGTAGTTGGTGTTCACTGTCGAAAAATACAAAAATAGAGATAAAAAATGAAGGAAAAAATCGCCTTGTCTCACTACCAAAAGAACCAATTAACATTTTGTTGTATACCCTTTAAGGGATATTACATTTTAATTGAAAATATTTTTAATAAGTATTTAATATATGCCCAAAACTATTTTGGGTGCTGAAAGAAAAAGAGGTGAATGAGGCATATTCTTTCCTCCCTAGGACTCACAAAGAGGGCATTTGAGTTATTGATCAGAAGCTAGTTTGTTTGTAGAAGGACTAGTTGACATTTCATAGTTTTCAAGTTTTGAATATTTATGTTTTTATGCCTAATTAAAAACAGTTCTAAACCCCTAAAGTCCAGGCTATGCCTCAATAACTCAAGTAGACTCTATTGCTGAAATCTTGACGTCAAGCTATTTCCAGGTGATTCTAGTGTGCAGCCATGATTGAGAACCACTATCTTACAGAAGCAGCACTTTTTTTTCTTTTAAAGCATGTACCTGCGCAATTAGAAGACAGCATCACCACTAAGTCCAAGGACCTGATGTCCTCGCTTGGAGGGTATCACCAGAAGCGGAGGTCTGTCTTACTGGCTAGAGCTGCTTTTTGACCTCTGGGACTCTGGATTCCAGCCTGTAGACCCCTAATCCCTGCCTGCTCAGGATCAGGTGCCCATGGCTACCCCAGATATTTGCCCATCTTCCTTCAGCCCAGCTCTGTCCTGCTAAGTGATTCTGATTGTTTGCCAGGCCCCCTGCCATGTGGCCAGCACCCAGGGAAAACAAGGTTTTGGCTCTTAGGCTGTATAGTCTCTATCCTGAACTTTTTCAAACCATCTCACTTCCCACTGTGTTTCCAGACTCTTTAAAATCCCAGCTCCCAGTCTCTTGCCTCATTCTTGACCACAGTCTCAAAATGACCTCCTGGATCTGGCAGCTGATATTGCTCCTTTGGCTTCCAGTCCTTGGCTCCAAAAGCTGTTGCGCCTTATGTCTCTATCACAGCGGTCTCCTCCACTCCTGGGGTGCCAGCACCTTCTGAAGAAAACCAGGACCCCTCTCCTCAGCTTATGAAAGGGGAGAGGGCAGTTTTACCCTGCCTCAGCTAAGGTCCATGTTCTCATCTAAACGTGCAGTGTGGGCCTGACCACTCTCACTTGGCTGGTCTGACACTTTGACCCAGCCTGGCCATCTTAATTTTGTTGGACATCACAAAGAATTGGAATTAAATGAGAGAAAATGCCCGGATGTGCATCGGGCTAAAGGCATTGTATCAGATTTCTGTGCTTTGGAGGGGCTGGTGTCTGCCCTGCATTCCATTCCACTGACCATGTGGTGCATTCTCGGTGCAGGCGGCTAGATGAAGTGTGTATCAGAAAATACAGCTGCTCACCCCTCAGAGCTCCAAGTGCCCTCTCTTGTCATCCGCCTTCCCCAGCTCCGGCCTGCCCCTTCCTGGCCTGGACCATAGCTCTGATCCAGGGTTTATCCTCATGTCTATTCATGGCTTGTATTTGTCCCTAGCCTCAAACCCGTGTCACTGATCCCTCCAAGGGGACAGAGAGGCCAAATTCCTGACATCAGGTTCAAAGACATTTGTTGTTTTTGCCTGCCCAGCCTCCTCTCTCTTCTTCTGGTAACAGCATCCAACTTTTGTTTGGGAAATTCTATGGTCACCTCAAATCAGAAATAACGTAGATCCACTGTGCATGAGAAATGTCCCTCCCTTGGCCAAGGTGGGGCAGACATCCCAAACTAACTCACTCAGATGCTTTCTGTCTCTGGAATGTTACAGGGGCCCCAGACAGTCGAACCCACTGAGCAGGAAGATGGATGCTTTTTTGTTTCTAACATCTACAGCCTCTGACCTTCCAAGTTCGTTCCCCTTTCTGAGCTTCATTCTATTGCTTTTACTTTAGTCTCCAGTTTCTTTATTTTATTATTTGTTTTGCAATAGCAAGTGCTGGTTCTATCGTTTGTGACCAGTAGATACAACTAGTTTACAGCCAACTTTTTATTTTTTCTTTACAATTACAGAATTATTTGGAAAGTGTGTATTTACTTACTTTAAAGATTTTATTTTTTAGCTTTTTTTAGAGAGAGAGAGTGACAGGGGAGAGGGCAGAGTGAGAGGGAGAAAGAGAATCTCAAGCAGACTCTGCACTGGGTGTGGAGCTCGATCCCACAACCCTGAGATCATGACCTGAGCTGAAATTAAGAGTTGACTGTTTAACCGACTGAGTCACCCAGGCGCCCTGAAAGTGTGATTTATATCCCAGGGTCACATGAAAGGGCTATAGAGCAGAACTAGATTGCAAATCTTCCCATACAGCCCTCACACTGTACATACAAGGAAACTGACATTTTGGAAATTGAGATAACATGTAGTGTCCTCGTCATCTAGTTACTGAGTTCATGTTGGGGGAGGTGTCTATTAACCAACCAAATAAAAGGGGAAGGACCCCCCCAAATAAAATGTGAATAATTCATTCACCTAGATCTTCTTGAAAACAGCACTTCAGAGCTTCCAAAGTTCACTAAATTCTTTTTTCCTTTTAGAGAGGTGCCTTGTGATTTACATTTGGTAATTTAAAATGAAGAAATTTGGTCTGATTTTTCAGTTTTCCATAAAACTCTCCAGCTGCAGGATAAAATATCCTCTTTTTTTAGGAAAGGAATCATAATTGTTACCACCTATTGTCTCCAATGCATATTATACACTTCCTATGCAAAGATAACATTCTAGCTCCATCAGTGAGTGCAAAAGATGTAATTGGAGTGGTACTTACAGGGTGGAAGAGTGTCCAGTCTCTGGGGACCCATAGACTTTGTCCATGACTTGTATAATCAAAACAAAGGTAAGTGGGGGGGGTTTTTTTGTTTGTTTTTTGTTTTTTTTTTTTTTTTTTACATCTCAGAGCTTCAGCTCTTCTCATTTATAAAACATAATGTGTCCGCAATACCTGTCTTACAGAAAACCAAGGCAGGTTGGATGAGAAAGTGTTAACCACCTCCTGCTGGCAGGCTGGGCCATCACAGGCAAATAAACAATTGTTGAATAAAGCACTTGTATATTACCTCCCAAGTCCACTTCCTTCTCCCAAGATGCTTTCTTAGAATTATGCAGTAGGCAGATGATGAAAAGCTGTCCCTAGGACTTAATCATAGAAAATATTCCTGACAAAGTACATTTTGGGATATTTGGTCCAGGAACATAGCCAGTGATTTTTCAAGTGTATCGCTCCAGCAAAAACAAGGCTTTTGGACAATAGGACATCTTATTACTTTGGCTTTTTGTCTACTTTAGATTGCTCTCCTTCTACAGATAGTCATGTTCAACCTGAAAGAGACTGAGGTCTAACGTCTAAACCCACAATCTTACTGAGGAGGAAACTGAGGTACAAGGGAAACAAAGTGTGTGGCATATTCATTGATACAACATCAATAGGAATAGAAAAGGCTCTTTTTTAAAGATTTTATTTATTATTTTAGAGAGAGTACCTGTACAGGCTAGCAGCGAAGGGGCAGAGGGAGAGGAGAAAGAGAATCTCAAGCAGACTCCCCACTGAGCATGGTGCCCAATGCAATGCAAGGCCCCATTCCTGACCCTGAGATCATGACCTGAGCTGAAGTCAAGAGTTGGACACTTAACCGACTGAGCCACCCAGGCGCCCCTAGAAATGGCTTTGACTTTCTTACTCTCTCTGCCTCCTACCACTTGAGGAATTATGCTAAGTCAAGGAATAAACTGCCTGGATAAAAAAAAAAAATGGTAGAGAAACTTGTCTTATTTCAGGCAGCCCTTCAGCCTATGACCACCATGAAAAGCATGAGAAGAAGTAGGGACTACTGAAGGTGAATGCTTTGTATTTTTTCACAGAGCAAAAGCCACTGCTAATGAGTCTGACAGGTTTTTCTGATAACAGGTGCACTTTGTGTCCATGAGAAACTGAAAGACACTAAAATAAATAATAATAAACTTATGCGATACTGATTTTTTTCAGTCTTCCTCTAAGAAACTTAAAATAGTTAAGGGATGGCATTCATTTTTTTTAAAGCCCAACTCAGCTATATTTGTTGATACACAAAAAGTTTAAAAAAAATTAAACCAGCAAGGGTGTAATTACTGTCCAAATAAATTATAAATGTTGATATGCTGAATAAGTCACCTGCATACTGTCTGACTCACCAAGGCACTTAGTAAATATTTGTTTAATGAATGAATGAAAGATAAACACTTGCATGGGCAAATCAAGTCAACTGTTAATTTTTATGTTCGGTTATGGAATATGAAGCAGGAAAGAGTCAGGAATACTGGTCCAATCCTGGCATTTTACACAGGAGGAGCTGAGGCCACAGAGTGGTCATTTGACTAAGGCATAGGCTGGTGACAACTCTGAAAATGTTTTACGTCCCTCAAGCTGAAATTCCAAACCTGTTGACAAACTGACTTATAATGTGTACACAGTCAGCTTGCTGATATAATAGATTTTCCTCATTCACTTTGCCCTAATGACAGTAGCATTCTTTCATTCATGCAATACACATTTATTCCCTGCTACTATGTGCCAGTCCTAGTCTAAGCAGTGAACAAAACAGATCAAAATCTCATCTTTAGGGAGCTATATTCTACCAGGAAAAGAGCAGGCAAAAGGAAAGAAAGTGAGTAAATATATCATACATCAGATGGTAAAAAGTGCTCAAAATAAAGCAAGATTAAAAATGGGGATCCAGGCTCCTGGGTGGTGTAGTCGTTAATCGTCTGCCTTCGGCTCAGATTGTGATCCCAGGGTTCTGGGACTGAGTCCCGCATCAGGCACCCTGCTCAGTGGGGGGCCTGCTTCTTCCTCTTCCACTCCCCCTGCTTCTGTTCCATCTTTTGCTGTGTCTCTCTCTGTTAAATAAATAAATATAATCTTAAAAAAAAAAAAACAGTGGAGATTCACTACTGGATATACACTCAAGAAAAATTATAACATATGTCTACACAAAAACTTGTACACACATGTTCTTAACAGTGCTACTCTTCATAGTGAAGAAGTGGAAACAACCCAAATATCCATCAACTGATGACTGGAGCAATGAAATGGGATATTATCCAGCAATAAAAAGGATAAGGTACTGATTCATGGTACCTCATGGATGAACCTTGAAAACATGACACTGAGAAGCCAGTAACAAAGGACTACATATTGTGCAATTCCATCAGTATAAAAAGTCCAGAGTAGACAAATATATGGAGACAGAAAGTAAAATAGTGATTGCCTAGGGATAGGGAGTTGGGGTGATTGGGATTCACGGCTAAAACATGCAGAAAAATCTTTTTGGGGCAATTAAAATGTTTTAGAATTGATGGGAAGTTGGATGCACAACTGTATGAATACATCAAAAGTTATGGAATTGTACACTTTAAATGGGTGAAGTAAGTGCATGGTGGTGGTGGCTTTATTTCTCAATAAAGCCATTTAAAAATGATGGAGGATACTGGGGCAGGAGTGGTCTGCTGCTGTTTGAGGAGAAGTGGTTAAGGAAGGCCTTGTGGATGATATGATGTTTGAGCAGAGACCTCCAGGAATTGAGAGAGTGAGTCTGTGGATATTTGGAGGAAGAATATGTTCCAGGCAGAAGGGACAGCAAAAGCAAATGCCTGTGGTGAGTAAAAGATTGAGATGTTAAAGGAACAGCAAGATCATGTGCCTGGTGTATGAGTGTGAGGAAGGCAATAGAAAAGGAGGTTAGACAGTTAACAGGATAGGGTAGGGACATGTTGACAGAACTTGTTGGCTAAAGAACTGTGGCTTCTCTCTGAGATGGGTAACCACTGGAGCAAAGACATGACATGGCTTTTAGATAAATCAGTCTGCTACCCTTACAGTAGATCAGAAAATTAACAGATTTCAGGGCACCTGGGTGGCTCAGTTGGTTAAGCGTCTGCCTTTAGCTCAGGTCATGATCCCAGAGTCCTGGGATCCAGCCCCACATTGGGCTCCCTGGGCTTAACATAAATTTAGAACAAAAGTGGAACTGGTTCAGGGGTCTTCCACACCCAGTCCAGCTAAGAATGTCACTCAACCTTCACGTTGGAACCAGAGCTGGGGAGGAGCTTGGAGCTCGGAGACTTGATCTGACACAATTTCATCTGGTTTTAGAAGGACTTCCCTTTAGGAGAGGAGATAGCAGTCAGATTAACCAGCAATTGTATTTGACAATAAGAATGCTAACCCTTAAAAGGGTTATCTGATAGAACTTCAAGGCCAAGGATAGGGATCAGCAATGGAGGCTGACTTCTGAGTCCTCGCCTAAATCAAAGGATAGGCTGAGGGAAGATAAAATTACTGAGTTCACAGACTTTAGAATCCATTTATCGGGGTGCCTGGGTGGCTCAGTCATTAAGCGGCTGCCTTCAGCTCAGGTCATGATCCCAGGGTCCTGGAATCGAGACCCGCATTGGGCTTCTTGCTCCGCAGGAAGCCTGCTTCTCCCGCTACCACTCCCTCTGCTTGTGTTCCCTCTCTTGCTGTGTTTCTCTCTGTCAAAAAAAAAAAAAAAAAAAAAAAGAATCCATTTATCTATCCTTAACTTCCGCTCTCTATGTGCTTTTTTACCAAGAAACACTGCAGAATCAATGGGATGAGAAGGGATGGTGGGAGGAAGGAAGTGATGAGATGTATTTACTTTACTGATGACTTACAATTCCTTGTGGTTTTTCAGAACTATTTTTTTTATATTTTTTTCTTCTTCCTCTACATGTTACATTAAGACTATTTTTTAATGTGCATATTTGAAAGCGTCCTGTTTCTGTAGGTGAAGTTCAAGGAATAGATTTTTTTTTCTCTTAAGATTTTTACCCTGCTTAGCTGACTTCACTATTGACAACCTGAGTTTACTTATATAAATTAAATGATAGGGCTGTGTATAAGATATTTTGACAGAATGGCTAGTGGTGTGACTACTAGAGAATTATGTTTTAGGAGGTGAGAAATGCCCTTTTGAATTAGTCATTCTCAGTATCTTGGATGGTGATGGCGCTGAACAGAAAATCAGGCAATGCTGATTTTATGAAGAGCTAGGCTTGTATTTTTTTCTCCACTCCTAAAAATGAACTATTCAAAATGTAATCAATAAGGGGCACCTGGGTGGCTCAGTGGGTTAAAGCCTCTGCCTTCGGCTCAGGTCATGATCTCAGGGTCCTGGGATCAAGCCCCGCATGGGGCTCTCTGCTCAGTGGGGAGCCTGCTTCCCCCTCTCTCTCTGCCTGCATCTCTGCCTACTTGTGATCTCTTTCTCTCTCTGTTAGATAGATAGATAGATAGATAGATAGATAGATAGATAGATAGATAGATAGATAATGGATAATGCAATCAATAAAACCATACCCACTCTCAGAAAAGCTCTGGGTGATTAAGATGGGTAACCTTTCAGAAGGATATTTCTACCCTGAGTGTGCTCATTATTCTTGAGGGGATTCAGACGTGCTTGGGGAAAGAAGATCCTGTGGCTGGTTTTTTTTTTTGGGATGGCCCAGGGCTTGGATCCAAGGCATAAGGGACCAAACTTAATAGACGAAATAGAGGCTTATGGAGACAAGCCAAAGAGGTGTAGTATTTGCACAGTGAGGGTGTAAGATGAGTTTAGGGACTAAGCTTGGGGGCCTGGAGAGTGGTCTGATGAAACATCAGCTTTAGGCTTTTCCCTTCGTATTTTTGAGGACATTTGTCTCCTTACCTCTTTCCTTCTCTCTCTTGTCCTTTTCCAGCCATCCCATTTGCTCTGTCTCCCCCCATATATTATGATACACAGTGAAGGCTATTTTATGGATTGTTGTATTTACTGAATAAACTTTTATGTTCCTGTGTTTATTTTGTCATTCATCCTTTTGCAGTTTGCCTGAGAAAGGAAAACAAAAAACAAAAAAACAAAAAACAGTAAGCAGAATGCTTCCTTTTAAAAGTGGACAGCTTAAAAAAAAAAAAATAAAAAAAATAAAAGTGGACAGCTTTAAAAAAATTTTTTTTTCAGTAAGTGGATTTCTTCTTTTTAATGGGTCAATGGCTTTTCATAAGAAAAACACAAAACAAAACCTTCCCCATTGTTCCAAATCTACACAAAAGTGTTCAAACTTCCTTTGGTCAAGAAGAAAAGTGGTGAATTAGAAAGGGGGGCTCATCCTATTTCTGTACATTATATAATAGACAGAAATTGATTTTTGATAAGGAAGTAAGCAGCTGCAAATACTGAAGTTCAGCTTTCATGAGAAATGGTTGCTCTATTTTAGGGTTCTTGCCAAAGCTGAAACAGGTGCTGACTTTTTTTTCTTTTTTTAATACTCATAGCTCACGGGGGTTTAGCTGACTGGAAGGAGGCCCCCACTCAGTGGACCTGTGCCCAAATGGGATGTTGTTCAGGCAGCACAATATGCTCTAACCAGCTTGATGCTCTGATACAATTCCCAAAGCCCTTCTCGAATAGTTGGCTGGGTGGACTCCTGCCCATATTAAAATTAGAATCACACCTGCCACATCCAGCATGTGTTAAGTTTCTGAAAATACTAGAGAAGGAAGATGGCAAAAATATTCATACCAATGTCCTTAAAGAGACGGTAGCTCTGGGACATTGCGGGTGGAGTGCAGGAAGGGAGTAGGAATCATCAGTGACTTTGTTTCTCAAGTCTGAATGCAGGACTATGGGAACCCTTTGAGTCAAATCATGGTAACACATTTGTTTACGCCTCCTTATTTTACAGTTTTCAAGCATTAGCTTAGTTTTGCCGAACTTCTGGGTGCCTTTTACTTATTTTT
Source organism: Procyon lotor (assembly GCA_028646535.1). Lineage (NCBI taxonomy): Eukaryota > Metazoa > Chordata > Mammalia > Carnivora > Procyonidae > Procyon > Procyon lotor. The sequence goes on along the minus strand of CM053617.1, from coordinate 42,512,563 downwards.
AAAATATTGTGAAATTTTACCGAGAACAGAATATAATGCAGAATTTGCAAAGAGGAAGGTAAAAGTGTGAAGCAGGTTTTTGGAGATAACTGAGGACAATTCGCAGCCCACCTATGCCGCCACAAGCTCAAATGCCGTGGAGTCTGTAGGTCACACCAAGGAGAGACTCGGCCCAAGAGTAACAAAACAGGAATGGGGGGGGGGGGGGCTGTGGTAAACTAAAGGGGATATGAGACCTCTGAGGCCACTTAGCTCTACCAGCTGTACCCGTGTGATTACATGGTTCATGGCTGCCAGATCTTCTGAGTGTTGAAGAGAAGCCAGAAATCTGGATGCTATATAAGACTTCTCAATTTTTAAAACACTGGGGAGGTCTTGGGGCACCTGGGTGGCTCAGTCAGTTGAGCGTCCCGCTCTTGGCTTTGGCTCAGGTCATGATCTCAGGATCATGGGCTCTGTACTCAGTGGGGAGTCTGCCTGAGATTATCTTCTTCTCTCTCTTTCTTCTCTTCTCAAACACATTGACTAGCTTATGTAGCTCAGGGCTGCTGATTAGTGACGCCTGTCTTGTACAGCTTGCTTCTTCGGGACCATCTGCTGCTCACCAAGCTCCCCTCCTGCATCAGCGGGAATCATTGGTTCCAGTGAGGCCTGGCTTTGCCCCATCCTGCCAGCTAGCCATATCTTCTCAGACCCAGAGTGTGTCCCTATCTCTCCTTGTTAAGTGTTAGCCTTTACTTTCCCTCCCACTTTCTCTGATGGCCTTTTTGGGCAACCTCAGTCCATTCTTTCACTTAGCACATATTTACTGGTGCTTATTATGGGCCAGGCACCCTTCTGGGAATGGGGTCATATCAGTGAATAGGATAGGCAAAAAGCTGTACCCTCATCAATGTCACCTTCTAATCTTTCTTGAGCTCTCTTTGTCCTTGAACCAGTAGAACTCAAAGGAACTCAAAGTTTCACACCATCTTTGGCACCTAGGGACTAGATCAGATCTCCAGTGAATGTCTCTAGTGCGTAAATTCTCCCCTGACTGAAATGAGAGCTTTCTGACAGCAGAGACCATGGTTTCTACTTCTTGGAATCTCACAGCACTCCCCCAAATAATCTTGACCCAAGTGTCTAAAAACATCCACTGTTTTGAGATTGATTGATCTGATTTTATCATAACTGATGGAATGGAGCCTATTCGAGCAGGTAATTGCATCTCATCACTGTTGTTATTGTTGTTGTTGTTTTGTTTGTTTTTTGAGGGAGAGAGAGAGATCAGGGGGGAAAGGGAAAGAGAGAATCTTAAGCAGGCTCCACACTGAGTGCAGAAACTGACTTGGGGATCAATCTCATGATCCTGAGATTGTGACTTGAGACAAAATCAAGAGTCAGACGCTTAACTGACTGAGCCACCTAAGCACCCTTCATCACTGTTCTTTAAAAAGAAGATTTAATGAAACTTTCTTTCCTTTAACTTTTGAATTACAGCATTTTATTTTGAAACATAGGTTGATTAACCTCTGGGAGTAAATAGCTTGGACTTCAGAGTTTCACTTTGGGGCCTTTGTAGTATCTATCTGATCATTTTGTGCCATGAGGCTCATAGAGAAGCTAATCAAAAGAGACCAGGGAAGAAGGGAGAACCTGGCTGCACTTCTCATCCTAGTGATGATATTCTAAGACTCTGCATGACTTTTGTGTTTTGAAAGCTTTGAGGCTGTTCATTCCACAAGGCATGTAGATCACACTTGAGAACACAAGTCTTATATCTACCCATCAGTATTTTTCACCCTTCTGACTACTCAAGTCAGCTCAGTGAGATTTAGTAGTGGAAGTGCATGGAACAGTTGGACAGAAATATCTTTATTTCTGCTGAATTAGAGAGCTATGTGCGGCTACCATATGGAGAGTCAGCTTAAGAAAGAGAGTAAAGGAAACAGAGGAAACTGTATTTCCAACAAAGGAAAATAAAGGAAAGGGGGAGAGAGAGAGAGAGAACGCGAAAATCCAGATCTTAATGACATTGATTGAACCCTTGGATCTAGCTATGCCTGAAGCAAATATACCCTTTGACTTTACAGTTAAATGTACTGACTTTCCTTGTCACTTAAGCATTTTGAACAGATTGTCTTACCACTTACAATTCAAAGAGTCTTGATTGGACTTGTGATTTAATTTAAACATTTAATAAATATATGTTGAGCATCTACTATGTTCAAAAGGTTATGCAAGGAAGTGCTGGGGATACACAATTGAGGAAGATGACTTCTTTATAAATTAAAATTTTGAAAACTTGACCTTTTATTAGCAATTTGATACATTTGTCTTTCTGTCTTAAACACAGGCACACACATACACACCCACATTCTTCTTTTCAAATTAAGCATTTGAGAGTAAGCTGAAGAGATTAAGACCCTTTACTGCTAATGGATATCTCCTTAGAATTATAACTATTTCTTGTTTTGTTTGTTTATTTGTTTTGTTTTTTTAGTTTCCACATATAAGTGAAATAATATGTTATTTACCTTTCTCTGACTGACTTATTTCACTTAACATCATATCCTCTAGGTTCACCCATGTCACAAATGGCCAGATCTCATCCTTTTTTCATTTATGTAATATTCTAGTGTGTGTGTGTGTGTGTGTGTGTGTGTGTGTGTGTGTGTGTATACACCACATCTTCATTATCCATTCATCTGCCGATGGACACTTAGATTGCTTCCATGTCTTGGCTATTATAAACAATGATACAATAAACATAGGGGTTCATATATCTTTTTTTTTTTTGCATCTATCTTTTTGAATTAGCGTTTTCATTTTCTTTGAGTAGATACCTGGTTGTAGAATTGTTGGATCATACAGTATTTCTATTTTTAATTTTTTAAGGAACCTCTATACGGTTTTCCACAGTGGCTGTACCAATTTACATTTCCACCAATAGTGTACAAGTTTCCTTTTTGGCCACATCTTCTCCAACACTTGTTATTTCTTTTTCTTCTTTTATAAAGATTTATCTATTTGAGAGATAGAAAGAGAGCAGGGGGAAGGGCAGAGGGAGAGGAGGAGAGAATCTCAAGCTGACTCCACGCTGAGCGTGGAGCCTAACTCAGGGCTTGGTTCCAGGACCCCAGGATCGTCACCTGAGCCAAAATCCAGAGTCAGCCACTTAACCAACTGAACCAACCAGGCACTCTCTTCTTTGATACTAGCCATTCTGACAGGTGTAAGGTGATATCTCATTGTTGTTTTCATTTGCATTTCCCTGACGATTAATGATGCTCAGCATCTTTTTATATATCTGTTGGCCATAAGTATGTCTTTTTTGGAAAAAATGTGTCTTCAAGTTCTTTGCCCCCTTTTTAACTGGACTTTTTTAGGGGGGTGTTGAACTGTATAAGTTCTTTATATATTTTGGATATTAACTCCTTATTAGATACATCACTTGCAAATATCTCCTCCCATTCAGTACATTGCCTTTTTGTTCTGTTGATGGTTTCTTTTACTATGCAAAAGCTTTTTATTCTGATGTAGTCCCAATGGTTTATTTTTGCTTTTATTTTGCTATTTTGCTATTATGCCTCAAGAGGCATATCTACCAACATATCCAGAAAAATGTTACTACAACTGATGTCAAAAAAATTACTGCCTGTGTTCTCACCTATGATTTTTATGGTTTTAGAACTCACATTTAGGTTTCTAATCCATTTTGAGCTTATTTTTGTGTACAGTGTTAGAAAGCAGTCTACTTTCATTCTTTTGCATATAGCTGCCCAGTTTCCCAGCACCATTTATTGAAGAGACTATCTTTTCTGCATTGTATGGTCTTGTCTCCTTTGTCATAGATTTATTGACCGTATGAGTGTGTTTATTTCTGGACTCTATCCTGTTCTGTTGATCTGTGTGTCTATTTTTGTACCAGTACCATACTGGAATTGTGATATTTCCAGCTTTGTTCTTTCTCAAGATTCTTTTGGCTATTTGGGGTCATTTGTGGTTCCCTAGGACAGTCTGTTACTATCAAATTCAGGAAAATTAACACTGATCCAGTAAATACTGGTATCTAAAATATAGTTTACATTCAAATTTTGCTGACTGTCTCAATATTGAATATAACAGTACTTTAATTCACCAATCCAGGATTTAATCCAAGACCACACATACATTCCATTTAGTTTCCATATCTCTTCAGTGTCTTTCAATCTGCAATGGCTTGTCCGCCTTCCATGAGATTAACATTTTTTTAAAAGATTTTATTTATTTATTTATTTAACAGAGAGAGAGAGAGAGAGAGAGAGAGATCACAAGTAGGCAGAGAGGCAGGCAGAGAGAGAGGGGGAAGCAGGCTCCCCACTGAGCAGAGAGCCTGATGTGGGGCTTGATCCCAGGACTCTGGGACCAGGACCTGAGCTGAAAGCAGAGGCTTTAACCAACTAAGCCACCCAGGTGCTCCGAGATTAACATTTTAAAAGAGTGCTTGCCTATTATTTTATAGAATTTAGGTGTGTCTGAGTGCCTTCTGTGACTTCATGATGAAGATGCTTTCTTGGCAAGAATACAACATGGTAAACATCCCTTTCGGGGCATCACAGCCGGAATCACCTCGTGTTCCTTCATCCCACCTTGAGTGATGTTAGTTTTGATCACTTGGCTACAGTGTTATTTATGATATTTTGGTAAAGGTACCATTTCTTCTTTTATAATTAATAAGTAATCTTAAGAAGATGTTTTGAGTCTGTATACATATTCTGGTCCCCAACAAATTTTGGACCAATAATTTTAGCATCCACTGATAAGTCTTGTGTGAATCAACAAATAACATGGTGGTACAAAATGATGATTCAAAAATTCTATTGTTCCTCATCCATTTTGCAGTTGACATTTTTCTATAAATAGAAACTTTCTCTTTCCCCCATTCCTTTATTTATGTCTGTTTGTTTTTAGCAGAAATATGAACTTATGGAATCTTTTCCTTTTCTTTTTGAAATAAATTCAAACTTAAAGTTTCAGGTATAGAACAAAGAGTTCCCCATGACCCAACTGTAAGAGGAAAAGTTAATGATATAACATCCATTACTCCTGAATACTTCTAGAATCCTTTTAAACAAGGACATTCTCCTACGTAACTAAAATACAACCTTTAAAATCAGGAAATTAACATTGATAATTAGTATCTAATCTGTAGACCCATTTCGTAATTTTTTCATTTGTTCCTTGGAAGTCCATTGTTACAGAAAGATTCAATCTGGAAATACACATTGCATTTAATTGCTATATCTGTGTATCTTTCCTTGACTTTTATGACTTTGACACTCTCAAAGCTAAGTCATTTTGTGGACTGTCCCTCAACGTGATTTTGCTTTATATTTCCTTGTGATTAGATCAAGTTTTGTGTTTTGAGAGGTATATCTCAAAAGTCATGCTGTGTATCTTCAGTATACCCTATGAGGTAGCATACAATTTCAGTTTGTACTATCATGGTGATGTTACCCTTCATGACTTGATTAAAGTGGTATCTATTGTAAGATTTCTCTACTATAGTTATTTCTCTTATTTCATACTCAACAAGTATTTTATGTAGTTATTTTGAGATCATGTAAGAATTCTGTTCCTCATTAAACATTCACCCACAATTTCAACATTCACTGATATTTCTTGGCTGAATTTATTATTATGATGGTTGCCAAATAGTGATTTTCTAATTCCATTATTCTATCTACATTCATCAATTGATTTTCCAATGTAAGGAGGCTTTCTTTCTTTCTTTCTTTCTTTCTTTCTTTCTTTCTTTCTTTCTTTCTTCATTCTTTCAGTCTTTCTTTCTTTCTTTCATCAATCATCCATCCATCCTCTATTTAGCCACTATCTATTTATATCAGTATGGGCTCATGGATTCTTATTTTGTTTAACATGTTACAATCTGCTACTAATGATATTTACTTTATTGCTCAAATTGTCCCTGACTTGAGCATGAAACTTTTGGAAACTTTGACATGTCCTTCATATTCTTTGAATTGTTCTTTAAAAAACAAGATAATTATTTTGTGTTTTCCATGGCACAGAGCCAGAATCAGCCATTTTTTTCCCAAGAAGCTCTGGTTTTCATTAGTGGGGAATGGAATTTAGAAACCAAGAACTGGGCATTTAGTGTGCTTATTGCTTCTGGGTTGTGATTGCTTCTAGACCCTTTCAGCCAATATAAATAGTAAATCTATACCTATGTATTTTTATTTATTTATTTTTTCTTTTTATATTTTTATTTGACACAGAGAGACAGCGGGAGAGAGAACACAAGCACGGGGAGAGGGAGAGGAAGAAGCAGGCTTCCCGCTGAGGAAGGAGCCCGATGCGGGGCTCGATCCCAGGACTCTGGAATCATGACCTGAGCTGAAGGCAGGTGCTTGATGACTGAGCCACCCAGGCACCCCTACCTATGTATTTTTAAATCATGACTTTATAGTGATTCTTCTAATTCAAGTCCAGCAGCACAGAGTTCTACATGTCCATGCTCCATTTTATATTTACACATTTGTTTTCCAGCAGCAAAAGCTCTGATTTCTGGGGTGCCTGGGTGGCTCAGTCGTTAAACGTCTGCCTTTGGCTCAGGTCATGATCCCAGGGTCCTGGGATCAAGCCCCGCACTGGGCTCTTTGCTCAGCAGGGAGCCTGCTTCTCCTGCTACCATTCCCTCTGCTACCATTTCCTCTGCTTATGTTCCCTCTCTAGCTGTGTTTCTCTCTGTCAAATAAATAAAATCTTTAAAAAAAAAAAGCTCTGATTTCTAAAATCTTCAGAATAAGGTTAATCATTTGCTTTATCCTACAATAGTCACAAAAATCTCTGAGAATATACCCATACTGCTGCCAGTAACAAACTTCCTAAGCAAGATTCAAAATATATTTGCAGTCCTTTTTGTCTTTAGAGCATATTTGTATGTTCAGAGTCCTGAATTAGTTTCCCCTATGTAATTATATTACTCATTTGACATACAGCTCAATATATTTGGTTTTGTTTGTATTCAATTTTAGTTTTTGTGCTAACTCATTGATTTAATTTTTTGAATATGTAAAAACATTAGCATGGTTCCAAAAGTCAAAATAATACACAAAAGTTTACTCAGAGAAGTGACACTATCTCTGCTTCCTCTCCCACCACTTTTCCAATTTTCCTTTGTAGGGACATTATCATTAATATTTGGTTTATCCTTCTTGTGATTCTTTTTGCAAAAATAAGCTATTGCATGCATATTTTTGTTTTCCTTGTTTCTTACACATATATCAGAAATTTACACCTTGGTTTTTGTTTTTATTTTATTTTTTGTTTTTTATCTTAGAAATACCTTGCAAAAGAAAGAAAGAAAGGAATAAAGAAAGAAAAGAAAAATCATAACTTACAGTATTAGAGTTCTTATTTTTTTTAGTAACAGCTTTATTGAGATACAATTTATTGAGATACAACTCATGTACTATACACTTAACCCATTTAAAGTATACCATGTTTGACCACCACGACAATCAACTTTAGAACATTTTCATCACCCTCAAAAGAAACCTCATACCTATCAGAAGGCATTGATCATTCCACCCCAGTTCCACCAACCCTAAGAAACCACTGATCCATTTTCGGTCTGTCTAGCTTTGCTTGCTCTGACTTTTCATGTAAATGGAATCATACAATGTGTAGTTCTTTGTGTCTGGACCATTTCACTTATCACAATGTTTTCAAGCTTCGTTCATGTTGTGTCATGTATCAGTAGTATTTCTCTTTATTGCCCACTTCTCCATTGTGTAGATATGCCACATTTTGTTCCTCCATTCTTCCGTTCATGGACCCTTGAGTCATTTCTGCTTTTTGGCTATTATGAATAATGCTGCTATGAACACTCATGTGCAAGTTTTTGTATGGGCAAATGTTTTCGGTTCTCTTGGCTATATGCCTAGGAGTGGAATTGCTGGATCTCACGGTAAATCTATGTTTAATTTTTTGAGGAACTGCCAGACTGTTTTCTGCAGTGACTGTAGCATTTTACTATCCCACCAGAAATAGATGAGGGTTTTGATTTCTCCATGTTCTTGCCAACACTTGCTGTTATCTGACTTTTTGACTAAGGGGTGCAAAGTGGTATCTCACTGTTGTTATGGTATTCATATCCCTGATGCCTGAGGGTTCCTTATTCTCTCTGACTGCAGCATGGTACTCCTTTTGTGTGATGTACCATAATGAGCAAGGCAACGTCTTGCAGTCTTGTGCCGTCTTGGGAGTTCACTGACCAGAGGAGAGGCAGACTATTAATTTAATCCTTAATAGTACAACTATTTAAGAAAGAACAGAACACCCTAGAAGTAGAAAAGTGGAAGAAACTCATTCTAACTGGGAAATGAAAGTCTTAAAAAAAGATGAGCCTGGAAGGATAATGTGGAGATGGGGGAGTAGCCTTTGAAAAGGCAGAGAAGCTTCAAAGAGCCTCACTGACCTTCCTATATCACACATAAACTACTCATGAAAATAAATCTTTTTTCATGTACAGTGAATTTTAATTTTTCCTAATAATACAGGAGGTCAGTGAAGTATTGGCAGGAACTTATGTAGTCAAGTTGGTATGTCAATAAATAAAGGCATAATGAAACAACACATTGAATGCCATGAGATGTCTAAGTTATAATGAAATACTTTGCAATCCATGCCAAGTTTTTCCCTTCATGGGTATAAATACATAATCATAGTCTAGATCTATTTTGCTGGCATCTGACCATAATAAAGTGAACTTGAAGTGCTTTCATTTCCTTAATCAGCTTCCAAATTTCTGCTAGGTAAGTGACACAGGGGCTAGCCTGTCTATCGGAAGAGGAGTAGAGTCCTGATTTATTCTAATTTACATGTGGCTGGCTTGGCTAAGAGAATACTGCATCTTACAAGGTGGACTCTCTCCTATCTTTCTTTGCAAGGTATTTATCTGGGTGCCAGGACTGGACCATTCAGGGTCAAGTTCATTCAGTCACCATGTGACAGGAAGAGATCGGGTATCTCATCTGGTTTCCAAGCCTTGCTTTTTGGACCAGCTATGGGCATTTGTCCAGTTTATGATTGTCCTCCACTTGGCTCTACCCAGGGACTCTGGCAATGGGTGAAGTAAGAGGTAAATAGGAAAGACAACCATAATCCCTCTGGGCTCTGCTGGCCCTTTTGACCGTGGTCTGCCCATTTATTCCAGAATTCTATTTTCAAATTCTGCTAGGATGATGTCTGCTAATTCCTAATGCTGACACTGGCCTTAACCAAAAGAACACAGAATCCTTTTGTTTCCTTTGGTTCACCATATCCTGACCTCAGACTTTACAAATGCTTGGACAAGATTGTTCTATTGAAATCCATTTCCAATAGAGGTGACCCCAAAAGACCCCAAAACCAATAGTCAACATGGAGCAAGGGACCAGGACTGCAGGTGTTTGGGGATAGAAAACAATGCTTCATTTCTCTGTAGTATGTAATTTTTTTTCTTTTACCAACTATACATATTACTTTCATGAAAAAGAAGACAAAATAAATTCACTCTGAATTTTAGCCTGGAAGTGATTTTTCCCTTCAGATCAGATTGGCATCAAAGCACCTCTGGGTAACTTTCCTCAGAGGCCAGGAGCAAGAGTCTTTTCTCTGACTGCTAATGTGTGCCTTTTCTTGTATTGAACTTTAACACCTTCTTTCCATTTTCCAGAAGATGTTAGAAAAGAAGGAAAATAGATTTAACAAAGGGCATCTCCCTGCTAGGAATAGACTCTCACTGTAAGGTCATGCAGTGAAGTAGTTAAGAACACCATGTGTGAGGGTTAGACCATGAGACAAGGGAGTCCTGACAAGCTAAGGGTGGCTCAGTGAGACCTCAAAGAACATCCTTCACTTGGCTCTTGGTGACTTTGGTTTCTTCTTTGCTTAAAACAATAATAATCCTTAAAGGTTATTCAGTATTAGGCATTGTGCTAAGCTCCTTATTGTCATGATTTTGTGTAATTCTTTTTTTTTTTTTTTAAGATTTTATTCATTTGAGAGAGAGAGCATGAGAGGGGAGAAGGTCAGAGGGAGAAGCAGACTCCCCATGGAGCTGGGAGCCCGATGTGGGACTTGATCCCAGGACTCCAGGATCATGACCTGAGCCTAAGGCAGCCGCTTAACCAACTGAGCTACCCAGGTGCCCAATTTTGTGTAATTCTTGCAACATCTCTGTTATTTGGGGACTTATAAACCCACTGCACAGAAAAAGGTTAGGAAGGTGATGTTACTTGCTTAAGGTCATCTCGCTAGTGATGAAACTAGGATTCAAATTCACATTCATCAGACTCCAGAGATGGAGTCTGTTCTTTTGGCATAATATACTTTTCAGGTGTGTATTGTAAAATTAAGAGATGTTCAACAAATCATTTTGACAATACTCAGATGTTCAGTTCCTGTGTCAGTGAAGCATTTATTTAAAGTTTTAAAACTTTAAAACCATCATATCTGGTGTGTTTTATAGATTGGGTAAAAGAATGTTATGTGTAAAATTTCACCCCTGGAATTTTGTCTGCATTGTAAGATTGGGTACAATTGTGTTTCTGCATTGCTAAGTTGAGCTTAGGTAGCTCAACTTGAAGCTATTTGAATTTCCTATTTTGAATAAGATTTATTAAATAATTATACATCTATACTCTTCTATCTATCTATCTATCTATCTATCTATCTATCTATCTATCTATCTATCATTTGACTTCTAGTTTTTGGTTTACTCATTTCAAAATATAATAACATTTATAAAATTAAAAGCTAAGCCATAAGTGTCCCAAACTTATAAATATTACAAGTATAGTTGGTTAGACAGGCAGGACACCAAAATTGTGAGGGATAAAATTGTTCTCCTGTTGTTCTCTTGCTGTTGCACAGTTTATAATGATATGATGAGCACCTGCACAAAATGGAGGGACCTTAACTTTGTGTGACTTTTCATAGAGGGCAGCTCACTGGAGCCGTGGGTACGTGGCTTCTTGGGCAGTTTCGTGTGAGGGGTCCTGAACAGTTCCTGAATTTTTTTTTTTTTTTGAACAGTGCAGATCCTCAACCTCCATAAGTAGTTTATAAGAAGTTCGAATAACTTCTCCATAGTAGAAGCTTCATTCCACATTGTTCACAATTTAAACTCGTGAGTCAAATGAACATGTTATGGATCTTTAATACATAGAAGTTTTTAGTACAGTTTTCAAATGAATGAGGTACATCTTTATGTTCCGACATGGAAAATGCTCATGATATAGTGTCTAGACGGAAGGTGCAGGACAGAGTGTATAATATAATTCCATTTTTGTAAAAATCAATCAAACAAATGCCATATATATATGTGTGTATATATATATATATATGTATGTATGTAAAAAAAACAATCACTATACTAAGCACTTGAGGTAAACTGGGGAGTCGAGCCTTCCACTTATATTTTACACATCCATGTTGTTGAATTTCTAAAGTATTATTTTTAAAAGAGTGAGGAAGAAAAAGTATATATTTTTAAAATAAAAATATTTCAAAGTCTGTTCCCCAAGCCATTTGAAAGCCACTAGATTCCCCAAGTCTTGCCACCTGGATCCAAACCACAAGGAGGTGCTGTTGGACTTTGGATGAGTCACTCCCCAGACACCTCAATTTCTTGCTTTGTAAAATGAAGAAAACACCCACCTCTCACCGGGGTAGGGAGCATCGAAAATGTAGCCTTGAAAGTTACTTGATGTGCCTTTGGAGCCTGCATTTAATTTTCCTAAATCTGAATGGGGGTTGAGGGAAAGTAAGAACAAAGAATCCTTCTGCTACTCCAAGATATTTATAAAACCAGAACAAAGAATTCAATGCTTGATTTCCTCCTCTGACCTAAGTCTCTTACTCATTATCAGAGTGCTGGAGTGGAAGGAAGCTTGAAAGTGGGCTGAAAGTCTCCTTAATGAATGTGATGAAAGTTAGGCACAGGAATCCCAGAAAATTGCATGCAAGACTGAACTTTGGACACAATTCCTGGGGATTTCCAGGCCCAGAATACGGACGCTTTATTGATTTAATTCAGTTACTTTATTTTGCCCAGGAGGAGAACACCATCTGGAGAAATCACCACCTAGCTGATAGGCAGGGCTCAACCCCATTTCCTCACTCCCCTGCCCCTCATATCTACAACCAGTAGGGAGGAAGGTGACCAAAGCTTGCAGAAACAGTGGATGGTGCCCATGCCAGGGGAGGGGACACTCTCTAGGCTGAGCTTCCATGTTGCATAATTAAATTTAGGTGTGGTCTTTGAAAACTGGTAGCTAGTGGGGGACCTGGATGGCTCAGTCTGCAGACTCTTGGTTTCAGCTCAGGTCATGATCTCTGGGTCCTGGGATGAAGTCCTGCATTGGGTTCAGTACTCGGTGCAGAGTCTGCTTGTTCCTCTCCCTCCCCCTCTGCTCTTCTCCCATGCTCTCAGTGCACTCTTTCCCTTTCAAATAAATAAATAAAATCTTTAAAAAGAAAGAAAGAGAGAGAGAAAGAGAAGGGAAGGAAGGAAGGAAGGAAGGAAGGAAGGAAGGAAGGAAGGAAGGAAGGAAGGAAGGAAAGAAAGGAGGGAGGGAGGGAGGAAGGAAGGAAGGAAAGAAAGAAAGAAAGAAATCGTAGCTAGTTAACATTAAGAGTATACAAAGCTGGGGTGCCTGGGTGGCTCAGTGGGTTAAACCTCTGCCTTCTGCCCAGGTCATGATCTCAGGGTCCTGGGATCGAACCCCGCATTGGGCTCTCTGCTCAGCTGGGAGCCTACTTCCCCCTCTCCCTCTGCCTGTCTCTCTGGCTACTTGTGATCTCTTTCTCTCTCTGTCAAATAAATAAATAAAATCTTAAAAAAAAAAAAAAGAGAGAGTATACAAAACTAAATATAAAAACAAACTAAGCTCCTTGATGGTTCTCATAGGTCCACACAATGACCTCATTTAATCCTCACAATGGCTTAGTTGTCTAGATGGCTTAGTGGAGACAACAGGACCAGTGCAGATCCCCTCTGCTATTGAACCCTGTGCCTGCTGCTCTGAACTTGGGTGTTCATGGCTCACAGATTCCACCCTTCTCTCCCCAGAACTGCTTTGGGGTGGGAACTACCAATAATGCTATGGTGTAGCTTATCCTCCAGAGCACTCCCAGGATCAGGTAGGACAAGACTTAACCTAAAACCACAACCTTGCCTCTTTCTCTCCCTAGTCTCTTTCTCTCAGCTTTCACAGGCTCTTCCTAAAGAACACACCCTCGCAAATCATATAAACCCAAATCCCTATCTCAAGCTCTGTGTCTAGGGAATCTGAGCTAATAACAAGTGCTAAGTGTCACTGTCATTATTTTGTGGTTTCCAGAGAATAATGACTTGTGTGATGACAATACATTGGTAAGGTTCTTAACTGCTGTCTTTTATAGATTCTTTTATATGATTCTTTTATAGAATCATACTTGGAACCTCAGAGAGCCTCTAGTTATTTTATAAGAGAACATGTATGTATATATACTTATATGTATATGTTTACTTTATATGTGCTAAATATATATTTGCTTATACATCTTTATTCTGGTTTTTCCACTTAATGTCATATCACAATTATTTTCTTTTAATTCTGCTTTTATAAACATAATTGTAAAAGGATGCTTAAGATCCTAATGCTAAAATTAACAAGTCAGGAAGTGACAGATGTTGGCGAGGATGTGGAGGAAGGGGAACCCTCTTATACTGTTGGTGGGAATGCAAACTGGTGCAGCCACTCTGGAGAACAGTATGGAGGCTCCTCAAAGAGTTGAAATTAGAGCTACCCTACGATGAAGCAAATGCACTACTGGTATTTACCCCAAAGATACAAATGTAGTAATCCGAAGAGGCACCTGTACCCCAATGTTTATAGCAGCAATGTCCACAATGGCCAAACTGTGGAAGAGCCCAGATGTCCATGAACAAATGAATGGATAAAGAAGATGTGGTATATACATATACAATGGAATACTACTCAGTCATCAAAAAAATGAAATCTTGCCATTTGCAATGACATGGATGGAACTAGAGGGTATTATGCCAAGCAAAATAAGTCAATCAGAGAAAGACAATTATCCTCTGATTTCACTCATATGTGGAATTTAAGAAACAAAACAGAGGATCATAGGAGAAGAGAGGAAAAAGTAAAACAAGATGAAATCAGAGAGGGAGACAAACCATAAGAGACTCAATCTTAGGAAACAAACAGTGTTGTTGGAGGGGAAGATAGTGGAGGGATGGGGTACTTAGGTGATGGACTTTTGGGAGGTAAGATAGTGGAGGGATGGGGTACTTAGGTGATGGACTTTTGGGAGTGTAATGAGCACTGAGTGTTATAGAAGACTGATGAATCACTGACCTCTACCTCTGAAACTAATAATACGTTATATGTTAATTAATTGAATTTAAATATTTTTTAAAAGATCCTAATCTATGGATGTAGCTTTAAAAAAACAACCTAGGGGCGCCTTCGGTTCAGGTCATGATCCCGGGGTCCTGGGATCGAGCCACATCAGGCTCCTGCTCAGTGGGAAGCCTGCTTCTCCCTCTCCCATTTCCCCTGCTTGGGTTCCCCATCTCTCACTGTGTCTCTCTCTCTGTCAAATAAATAAATTAAAAAAAACAACCTAATATACTCAAATAGGGGAATAGTTCTTTACATTTTATTATAAATTATAAAAAACTTTATGTACAAGTTTTTTTTTCCTGTGTTCAGATTGTTGTCTTAGAAAAAGTCCTAGAAATGGAATTCCTGGGCCACAAGGTATGACATGTATTGGAACTTTATTTTCAGAAAGATTTTACAGTTTATACTGACAAACCATAGTGTCATCTGACAATTTGTACCCTCTTGCCAATATTGAGTATTATTAAAACAAAAACAAAGACTCTTACTTAAAGTGAAAAGAACTCATTGCTGTGTTAATGTACTTTATTTGTAGGAAAGTTGAAATTTTTTCATATATTTATTAGTCATTTGTGTTTCTTGTTTTGGGAGTTCCCCCTTCAGTGGGGCTTTAAAAACCAATTTATACACTTTTCAAAGGTGACTCTGGAAAAATATACTGGTTATGGGCTTGGTTATGAAGCCTTCAATTTAGAGATTTTTTTGTCTTATAATTTCCCCAGAGCAATACTTTCTACCTGCTCTAAAGCAAAGTGTATGAGGGAGGATTTGAGTCTGAGGAAATTTCATTAGTAATTAACACTCAAACAGACTTATCTCCCTTTCTAGAAGCAGGATGGAGTCTCAAAGAGAGTTCTAAACATAAAATGCAGTGAGATAATTTAACAAACGATTTTAAGTGGAATGGAGGCAGAAATGACCATATCCTGGTAGAGACAGAAGATGTGTCCACTTTGAGGCAGAAATACACAGTAGGCAGAGGACATTGTTCAAAATGTCAGGAGGAAAGTAATACAACCCATGTGTCTTGAAGATGCTAACAAACACAGATGTTTGTCTTATGATTTCAACGTGCAACTTTGAAACCATTTCTTATTTGGTTGTTTCCTTATTCCAAAAGTGGGGTAATGTTTTTTTTGTTTGTTTGTTTGGTTGGTTTTTTTTAAAGATTTTTTTTTTTTTTTTTATTTGACAGAGAGAAACACAGTGAGAGAGGGAACACAAGCAGAGGGAATGGTAGCGGGAGAAGCAGGCTTCCTGCAGAGCAGAGAGCCCGATGCTCGATCCCAGGTCCCTGGGATCTGACCTGGGCCGAAGGCAGATGCTTAACGACTGAGCCACCCAGGCGCCCCCAAAAGTGGGGTAATGTTAAGAAAAAAAAGTTGAATGGATAATCAACACTGAAACTAAAGTAAGCATTTCAAGTTGGCATCCTCTTTAATGTAGTATTATCAGTGATCTATTTTTGTGATAAAAAATTTAAATGCTGATGAGTTTTTAAGAGACAACTCTAGAGGGGAACCTGGGGGGTTCAGTGGGTGAAGTGTCAGCTTTTGGCTCAGGTCATGATCTTGGGGTCCTGGGATCAAGCTCTGAGTCAGACTCCCTGCTGGATGGGGAGTCTGCTTCTTCCTCTTTCTTTGCCTCTCCCTCTGCTCCTGCTCTCTCACTCACTTTCTCTCAAATAAGTAAATGGAGTCTTAAAAAAAAAAAGTGAAAGCAACACCAATTCTCTAAAAAAGAAAGAAAGAAAGAGAGAGAGAAAAGACTAGATTGTGTACTGAAATTCGTTGAACTTGTGCCCAACCTAGAGGTGAACATTGTTTTGGAAAATCTGAGAAAATAAGCTCAACCAATTCTAAGGAGTGGAAAGAAAGATCCTGAAATATCCTTCTCTTCTCCAGACATATTATTTAACCTAACACATTCCTCATAGCAGCTGCTCTAAATTTTCTCAATTTTCCCCAAACCCCTATAGGCCATGTGGAGAAGACAGAGGCTGGGTGACTTTCCTCATTAAAGTCCGTCCTCATCTCCAGACACCCCCACCACCAATGCCATTCAATTATAAGTTCTAAGGGCACTCTGCTTCTTTCCTTTAAATTTCCCTTCTTCTAGCACAAAGCAGAGTGCCTTCTTCAGAGGCATGGTTCAATAATTAAGATTTTTTTAAGTGAATGGGGCAAAATGAACTTAACATAGAGTCCAGATGTTATCTGTGGTCAGACTTTGCCTAGAGCCTGTTACCTGGGAATAATGACCTAAGGGACCATGGCAGAGTGCTTCACCCAGGGCTGGGTTTGGATCTGGTTCTATCGCTCATTAACTGAGTGGTCCTGGACAGGTTGTTTAACCCCTCACTCCCCACCTGCTATTATTTTTCAGATATTTCATCTCTAAAAGTTAGGACAATAACAATCCCTGCCTTGTAGAGCTTCTGAGAGGGTTAAATCAGATAAAGGACTTTGCACAGAGTGTGATACTTAGCAAGAATTCAAAATGGATATAATACATATTCTCATATGTAATCAGTAGCAAACCTCTGAATCATTGGCCAGCTTTGTAAACTTTTTCCTAATCTCTGTTTCATGCAGGCAAACCTGCATGATAGTGGGTATTGAAGGAGAACTAGTGGGAATTGTTTCTTGGCTCCTTCTTCCAGATTTTAGAACTTGTCTCTGGTGCCAGGAAGATCTGCCCCTTCCCCATCTCTTGGATGGAAGACAAAACAAGTATCCTGTGCTTCACTCTGAAAGGTGAAGGTCATGAAAGATCTCTTCTCTTTAGTAGAACTGAGCTCAGTGTGGACATGGGGTGGGTGCATTTAATGTCTGAAATCGAATTACTTAAATTTTCTTGCTTCTTCTCATGAAAGGACTCTATAGACAAATTGTTTTCTTCTAAACACGTCTACTCTTATCTTAGAGATCAGTTTCATTATGCAATTTCTAAACCTTTCTGATCTGACATTCCTTTGTAGGGTAGGGCTGGAAGAGACTTTCTTCTGTTAAAAGACAGAATTCAACTCAGTAAATTTAAAGATCTAATTGCCTTTATTCAGTGATTCATCAATCAGCAGCATCTTATCTAGCAAGTGAGACAAGGAAGTTATGAGAGTAGATTGTTTCAGGCAAGGTTACCTTTCCTTAGGGCAAGTCCAGAGGTCTTATTATGTAGATAACCTCACTAGAGGGATCAGGAAATTCCAGACTGATTGGTTTAAAATTCCACTCCTGCCAGAGGCTGAAAACGCTGTTAGGTTGCATATTAAGCCTTGGTGGGGTTTAGCATAAGTGGCTCCATTTTTGGTCTGTTTCTTTTTAACATTTCCCTTCTAGGTTCTTTGGCTGGCCAAATAATTAAATTAAATAAGACAGATTAATAGAAAAACAAATTCAATTTAAAATTTAATGAATCTATGAGAACCCTATAAAAATATGACAGTGGGGAGCCAGGTAGTTGAAACTTACGTAACATCTTGAGCTAAGGAAAGGGGCAGGAGTCTGGGGGTACAGAGGGAAGAAAGGTCATTCACAGGAAGGACGAGGAGATGTTTGGAGAACAAAAGTCTCCCTGTGTTGCAGATAAATTTCTTTGGTAAAAGGTATCTCTGGTAATAGGTCTCTTCCTGGCCCAGGCCCCATTTCCAGTGTAAGTTTAGGCAGTTGAAAGGAAGGTAAAGAGCTTTTCCCAAATCTGTAGTTTCTTAAAAATAATCAGCCTATAATAATCCTTATGCCAAAGAGCCACGTCTTGGGTTGACAAATTCTGCTCGTCTTCAGCTATTGGAGCATAACTCAATCACCAAAATTTCAAGGTAGAATAATTAATATACATTGATTGCTCATTAACTCACTCAGCAAATGATGATTAGATGCCTACTATGTTTTTTTTTTTAAAAAGAAGCGCACATGTTTAGATAGAAGAGTTTGTTGGCTCCCCTCAGCTCCATATCCTTTAAACACTAATGAGGTCACCTTTTTGTTTTTCTAAAATAATGTCTGACTATAGCGACATCTACTGGTAAAATTGAGCTCTAAACCATGGGCATCCTGAGCCTGTAGCCTCTAAGGTATTTTCACAATTTTCCCCCCCATCCTCAATCCCAGCCACACATCCTGATCAGCGTTCTGTGATAATGGTAACTTCTAAACCACCTTGTTAAAGTCACTTTCCTGGAAATGATTTCTGATTCTTAAAAGTTTTTCTGTTTGAAAGAGTATTGTTATCTTTGCTTAAAAATCCTAGCCTGAGCTGGGCAGACTTTTGAAAGGATCATTTTAAGTGTATGATGGTTGGTTTAATGTGTCAACTTGGCTAGGCTATGATGCCCAGTTGTTTGGTCAAACATCTCTCTGGATGTTGGTATGAAGATATTTTGAAGATGTGACTAATATTTATTTTTTTAAAAAAAGATTTATTTATTTGGGTGCCTGGGTGGTGTCTGCCTTCAGCTCTGGTCATGATCCCAGGGTCCTGGGATAGAGTCCCACATCTGGCTTCCTGCTCTGTGGGGAGTCTGTTTCTCCTTCTCCCTCTCCCCGCTGCCCGTAAGTGCTCTCTCTCTCTCTCAAATACATAAATTTTTAAAAAAGATTTACTTATTTTTCTTTATGGAGGAGGGATTGGGAAGAGGGAGAGAGAGAATTCAAGCAGACTCCTCACTGAACACAGAACCTGATGTGGAGTGTGATCTCAGGACCCTAAGATCATGACAGGAGCTGAAATCAAGAGTCAGATGCTTAACTGATTGAGCCACTCAGACACCCCTATGTATTAATATTTAAATCAGTAGACTTTGAGTAAACCAGATTATCATCCATACTATGGATGGGCCTCATCCAGTCACTTGAAGGCCTTGAGAGAAAGGCTTTAGGCTTTCCAAAGAAGGAATTCTCCTCAAGACTGCAACAGAGAAAGTCTGTCTAAATTTGCAGCCTGCTTCCCTGAGGAATTCAGACTCAAGACAACATCAACTCTTACCTAAATTTCCAGGCGACCAGCCTGCTCTACAAATTTCAGTCTTGCCAGCCCTCACAACTGCATGAGCCAATTCCTTAAAATAATTCTCTCTTTCTTAAGATTTGTATATATATCTTCTATTGGTTTGTTTCTCTGCAGAATCTTGAATAATACAAGGCCTATGTGGCCTGTAACTTACTCTCAAATGTTCACTCGGGGAATCTGGGTAAAAGGCAATGGGAATTTATACAATTCTTACAATGTTTCTGTAATTCTGAAATTATGTCAAAATAAGAAGATAAGAGAAAAACAATGCTTATTTGAAAACCGGTTTGGAACATGGCTTTTCTCTTATACTCAAACATCTAACGTGTAACAGAGTCAAAATACTGGGCCCTCACAAGGTAATTTTTAATAGGAAGAAGGCAGTATTGTTTTCACAATGATTCAACCAGAAGGAAAAACTTTAGAAATGAATAATAGATTTTTTTTGTGTGTGTGAATAGTAGATTTTAATTAATCTTTATTTTGGTGGAAAAACTATTGATCATCGTTGAATATTCAAGTGCCAGTGTGAAAAATTTAGGGGAGGGGGAACAGCTGAAGGACTGAGGAAAGACTGGTAGTTAAAGAAGAAACAGGTGTTGGGTGTATCTAGAGGGGAGCGGGAGGAGAGTTTAAGGAAGTTTCCATTTACTTTGATGTAATTGGAAGAAATTTGAGCATGTTTATGGGCTAAGGACATAGAGCTAAGGTAGAGTAGTTAAAATTATACTAAGGAGAAGCAAAATCTGGTATATATGAGAGAGGATGGAAACTTAACTTGTGATTTTTAAGATTTTATATACCATTATAATTTTTGTTTTTAAATAATACAACTGGAGGGGGCACCTGGGTGGCTCAGATGGTTAAGCATCTGCCTTAGGCTCAGGTCATGATCCCAGGATCCTGGGATCTAGTCCCATAAGCAGGCCGGGTTCCTTGCTCAGCAGGGAGTCTGCTTCTCCTTTTCCCTCTGCTTTTCTCCTACTGCTCATGCTCTTTCTCTCTCTCTATCTCAAATGAATAAGTAAAATCTTTAAAAATAAATAAAAAAAATAAAACTAGAGGACCAATATAAGGTTGTCAACTTCTGTATTTGTGAAGACATAAAAAAAAAAAGTTATCCAAACAGTGGCTATCCACTATTACCATCCTTTCATTAAAAAAAGGTATTTAGGGGCGCCTGGGTGGCTCATTGGGTTGGGCTTCTGCCTTTGTCTCAGGTCATGATCTCGGGGTCCTGGGATCGAGCCCTGCATCAGGCTCTCTGCTCAGTGGGGAGCCTGCTTCCTCCTCACTCTCTGCCTGCCTCTCTGCCTACTTGTGACCTCTCTCTCTGTATCAAATAAATAAATAAAAATCTTTTAAGTAAATAAATAAATAAATAAAGGTATTTAAACTCTAAATATAGAAAAAATATAATGTAAACATGTGGCAAATTTAGCATGATGTGGGGCGCCTGGGTGGCTCAGTTAGTTGGGCCTCTGCCTTCGGCTCAGGTCATGATCTCAGTGTCCTGGGATAGAGCCCTACCTTGGGCTCTCTGCTTGGCAGGGAGCCTGCTTCCCCCTCTTTTTCTGCCTGCCTCTCTGCCTACTTGTGACCTCTCTCTCAAATAAATAAATAAAATTTAAAAAAAAGATTAGCATGATGTTCTCACTTCATTGAGGCCTGTTTATATGGGCTCTATCTCTGGGGGTCAGTCCTAGCTGCGCCTGTATAAGCAGGTGTGTCTCCCCTGCTTGGATCCCAGCACAACGGAGTATTCTCACAGCACACCATGTATGGTTGCACACACCTATTTCCTCTCTTGTGACCTTGGCTCTCCCTCTGACTTACTTCCCAGCCAATCTGCATAACCCCTGACCTGGCTCCAGGCTCTGCGTCCTCCTCCTCCCAAGGATAACTTTACAGGGATCTGTGGCACCCACTTCCACTCACTTTATGGAAATGGCATGTTTATCTGCTAGGGTTATAATCATCTTCTATTATCAACTCTGCCCTTTGTTAATGTTCAAACTCATTTATCTCTTTCCGGTTAGTATAACATTTCTTTTGTTTTCACCTTGTTTATCTCCTCATCATTGCATTGCTTCTCATAGGTGGTTTGTTTTGTTTTTGTTTTGGGGCTGGGAAAATTGATTAGCACCTTGTTCCTGCAGCTCTCAGTGGCACAGTAAGTGCCTCCTGCCTTCACATAGCGTATCTTCCTGGTGGTATGAGGGTTGTTCCACTGAGCCTTGTATATGCCCTGCCCTGCTTCACCACCTTTGAGGTAAAGTCCAGACCAGTTCACCTTCTTGTATCTGTAAATGGGAAGCATGAGATCAGTGAGAATGTATGTGCTTTGGGTCAAATCGACCCATGTGTCCCTCTGTCCTTTGCTGGCTGTGTGACTTTACACAAGTCTCTTTCTTAAACATGCTGAGTCTTATTTTTCTCATCTGTAAAAGAGAGAAGAGAATATCAGTCTCGTAAGGTTATTCTAGGGAAGAAACAAGAGGAAAATCTAAGAGCTTTGACAGGTGCTGGCCCACATAGCAAAGCAATACAAGTGGTAGCTGTTCTTATGATCCTCCCTTACTCCCAGCATGTTCTAGAACTGGGCTATCAGACATGAAACCACTATCTTAGTGCGTCCACAGAGCATCTGAAATGTGGCTGATCTCAGCTGAGACATGCTGAAACTGTAAAATAGACCCCAGGTTTGGTGTGACTAAAAGAATGCATAATATCTCACTAATAATTTTTTATATGGTTACATGTTGAAATGGTAGTATTTTGGATTATTGGATTAAATCAAATATATTGTTAAAATTAATTTCACCTGTTTCTTTCTATATTATTTAAAAAGGCCATCAGAAAATTCAGAATTATAGGGCGCCTGGGTGGCTCAGTTGGTTAAGCAACTGCCTTCAGCTTGGTTATGATTCTGAAGTTCCGGGATCGAGTCCTGCATCAGGTTCCCAGCTCCATGGGGAGTCTGCTTCTCCCTCTGACCTTCTCTTCTCTCATGCTCTCTCTCACTTTCTCTCTCTCTCAAATTAAATAAAATAAAAATCTTTAAAAAAAGAAAATTCAGAATTATATATTGTCTAAATCAGCAAAGGCTGCTATCACAAAATACCATTGACTGGGTGGCTTAAACAACTAATATTTATTTCTCACAGTTCTGAAGCTAAGAAGTCCATGATTTAGGTGCTCGCATATTCGGTTCCTAGTGAGGAGCTTCTGATTGTATCCTTACATGGTGGAGAAAGAGAGAGGGCTCTGGTCTCTTCCTCTTCTTATAAGGACACTAATCCCTTATTAGGGGCCCTATCTTCATGCCTCATCTAAGCCCAATTATCTTCTTTTTTTTTTTTTTGAAAGATTTTATTTATTTATTTGAGAGAGAGAGATCACAAGTAGGCAGAGAGGCAGGCAGAGAGAGAGAGGGAAGCAGGCTCCCCGCTGAGCAGAGAGCCCAATGTGGGGCTCGATCCCAGGACCCTGAGATCATGACCTGAGCCGAAGGCAGAGGCTCAAACCACTGAGCCACCCAGGCGCCCCAGCCCAATTATCTTCTAAAGCCCTACTCCTCTTCATACCATCACACTGGGGATTAGGGCTTCAAGATGAATTTTGGAGGCACACATTCCGTCCATAACACATATGTAGCTTGCATTAGATTTCTACTGAACTGTGCTATTGTAGAATCTTAATTTTTGTCTGTGAAATAGGAAAGGTTGACCAAATGTTGTCTGGGACCTTTCTGTAGAGATCGCTCCTGGATGTGATTCCATTGCCTGCTTGATATCTCTCTTGAGGATGTTATGTTGTCTTTATCACTTATTCAGCCTTAAACATCTGCTTTGTATTGTTAATTGCTTTTTTTGTGTTCCTAGAAGATCAAAGACAGAATGTAATGACATAGAGTGGTGTCACCTGGAAAAGATCGGTCAGGCACTCCCATCAGATCCCCAAGGGGAGGCACCACCCCAGTGAAATTATCACAGTTCAGGGCCGAGTCAGAAGGAGTGAGAATCTGGTTGGTCAGCATATAGGTAGCAAATACTGGATATTGACTTAAGATATTTTGGGTACAAGTAACAGACACTGATTCTACTTTAGTGATGGATAGGGGATTAATTGGAGTGATAATGGTGAGCTCACAGACTTGACAAAAGAGCTGGACACTTCTTGACTGCCAGCACCCAGGGCCCACCTCACTGGGCACTGCTGTCAAACAAGTCAACTATGTGCCTTCTGCTCTTGTGACTCTGCTCGATGCTCAAATAATGGGGAGAGAGAAACTTGACTTTGTTGCATTCAGGTGATGGGCCCACCCACTCCTTAGGCCATTGGTGGTGGGATTCTGTATTGCCAGCTCCACCGGAACTCTATGGAATTAGGTTTAGGTTGTTCTCCAGAGGGATGGTGTTGCAGCAGAGATAGTGTTATGTGTTCACCAAATTTTCTTTTCTTTTTCTCTTCCTGGAACCAAATGAAAACTTTATTTCCTGCCTTCCTTTTCAGTTAGGTTAAGGTCAGTAAGATATAGGTGGAAGTGATGTTCTGCATATGCAAGTCTACGTGGTCATAAAATCTGCCTCAGGCTTGGAGGCTACATGTTTAAGAGGTTAGGACTTTAGGATGGAAGGAGCCTGGAAGTCTGAGTCACGACTTAAAGGAGAAACTACAGAGAGCTTGTAACTTACAACTTAATCAGACTGTGCTATAACTAAGAAAATTTTACTGGTATATATCTGAGATTTGGGGGTTGTTATACTAGCTAGCATAATTACCCTGAGTAATACAGGAGTATTGTCTTAGAAGAAAGGGGATGGGGGATGCTGGGAATACAGTATATCTCTCTGGGAAGAGTCACAGTAACCAAGTACATGGAGACCGATGCGTGAAACAATGGCCATTTTACTAATGTACAATGAGGAATATAACAGTTTAGGGAACTAAGGGCTTAATCTTTTGCTTAATCCATTATCCTCTATCCACATTTAAAGTATGTGAGAAGTCAAATTATAATTGCATAGATACTGATAACATGGATATACGAAGAATAAGGGGTGTGATTTTATAGTTTTCAGTAGCAAGAGGACTTGACTCCATAATCATTGGCCGTGTTTCTTAAAATGGAGTTGAAGAGCCCCTTGGGTTACACTGCAGTATGCCAGGGGGTACATAAAACTCAGAATTTTTTATTTTATTTTTTTTTTAAGCTTGGCTTCAGGCTTAGGGTGAGCAGTTGAGTAGTAAAGTCAGAATGTAAGATTGGAGTTTGACAGGCCAGGGTTTTAAGACCCAGGTTCTGCCACTTATTAGCAAGTGGACAAGTCACTTAACTTGGATACATCATGTAACTTGTTTAAGCCTCTATTTCCTCAATGATGAAATGAAGGCAATAAAAAGCCTTAAGAAGTTAAGAGTTGCAAGTCCTCAATGCTCCAGAGCACAAAAAGCAGTTAGGAGAGTGGTTATTACATGAAGGATACAATAAAGGGTAGTGTGGTTACTGTTATTGTGTTACTGTTATTGTGTTAGAGCTCCTGACTGTGGTGATGCCATTATGCCTCTAGCCTCTTCTTAGCTATTAGGGCTACTTTAGGGAGAAAAACTGGGAACTCAGCATCTCTCATCTTAGAGATCTCTACAATGGGAACATGCCTGACACAGCCACCCTCCTTTCCTGCTTCCATGGCTGGTCAACCCTTCTGATTGGTACATTACACCCTTACAAATGTT
Source organism: Procyon lotor (assembly GCA_028646535.1). NCBI lineage: Eukaryota > Metazoa > Chordata > Mammalia > Carnivora > Procyonidae > Procyon > Procyon lotor. The sequence goes on along the minus strand of CM053617.1, from coordinate 42,487,373 downwards.
CTTAGTACATCTAGGTAAGTTATGGCTAAATGTGGCTGGCCAAGAATTGAATTCTATATATTTAGGGGACCTTGCATAGCTTTGTTCTTTGTTCTGCATTGGTTTGTGACCTCAGGAGGTGATCTCATTTCAAGGTTCTCATTGTAGTGCCTGTGTACAGATTATTATACTGTGTGTATGTCATGTTTGTGTCCAGTTTTGACCATTTTAAGAGCAATATTTGACAACATTTGATGTTTGGTGTTTCCCTTCATGGACTGTGATCATATATGGCTACTGCTAAATAAATATTAACATGTTGAAAAAAATAAAACTAGAATATAAACAGTGTTGTCATCACCTTCTCTTCTTTCCCATCCAGCTTCTGCTACATGTGTGGGAAAGGAGAGAGGAGGAGGGCATACCTACCTTCAAATCTCAAAGTCAAGAAACAATCTTTTCACCACAGTGACAAATGCCATAGTGACTCCCTATTGTGCATTCTTCCCCAGCTAGGGGGTGACATGGGGTATTAGAAAGGTCAAGTCTTTGCAGTCAAGCAGACCTTGGGTAGTAGCCAACTTCGTCATTTACAGGTGAGATAGGTGACCCTATTCAACCTCTTTGAACTTCAGTTTCCCGTTCAACCCATCCCCCAGAGTTGGCAAGGACTGAATGAGACAAAGAACAAGAAGCTCCTGGCCTGGATGGGACATATTAAGTAAATATTAGTTTCCTTTCCATGTAAAATGGTTTTGGTGCTGTGGAAAGGCAGGTATCTAGTTCAGGGGTGGGCAATGCTTTCTGGGATCTTGGAGGATATATATGTATGTATATTAGATTTTATTTATTTATTTGAGAGAGAGCAAGT
>CM053617.1:42467462-42486423 GCA_028646535.1 Procyon lotor | reverse complement strand
AGAGAGAGAGAGGGAACACAAGCAGGGGGAGTGGGAGAGGGAGAAACAGGCTTCCTGTAGAGCAGGGAGCCCAACAGCGGGCTTGATTCCAGAACCCTGGGATCATGACCTGAGCCTAAGGCAGACGCCTAATGACTGAGCCACCCACTTTTCCACTAATAATCTTGAGGATTACTCCACATTCATACATGGAAAGCTCCCTTGCTCTTCCTTAAATTTTTATTGTATTTCATTTTATGTGTGTACTGTAAGGGCCAAAGGTAGGCTACCCCCAAATGTGTCACTCTGGCATATCGAATATTTTAAATAGAAGTTACTGAAGAGACAGCCCATGCAAGAAGGACACTCAGACCCTCCTCCATCCCCCTGATAGCAGGAAAGAAATCTCCCATGTGAAAGATACCCTCCCTGTGCAAAGAAATAGAGATATCTTTATCACCAGAACTGGAAATTTAGAGCCAAGAAGGTTGTATAAACAACTCTTGTTACTTTTTACTAATTTACTAACCCAGCCCAAATACTGTTTAGAATTCCTTACTAACTGGAGCTCCCAAGGTTATCTTTGTCCTGTCATTCCTCATAGATTTACCGTCTCTATCTAAAAAGTATAAAAACTGCCTGCTTAGTCATTTCTTTAGGTCTCAATTTCATTATTGGGCCTCTGTGCACATGTAATAAAACTTTGTGGGCTTTTTTTTTCTTCCATTAATCTGTCTTATGTAAATTTAATTATTAGTCCAGCTAGAAGAACCTGGAACAGAGGAAAATTTCAGTGCCATTACTTATTTAACATTAGACTAGCTCTATTTTTTTTTGCTATTACAAGTAATGCTGCAATGAATAAAAATGTACATTTTATTTTGCAATAAGCAAGTATATCTATAAGATAAATTCCTGCAATGGAATTTCTGGGTGAAAAAGCACATTCATTCTAAAATGATAATTGTTGCCAAATTTCCTTCGCAGAAGTTGTACCAATGCACATACTTACTTGCAAAGTTTCAAAGTCTTCTGACTTTTCTAAAAAGCACAAAGGAACTAAAACACATACATAGGAAGTAGCTTGAAGTAGAGACAGCTTGATATGACCTTGTGAGCATAGACCAGTTGGATTTCTTGTTCCTTTACCCTCTGTTGGGTAGATAATTTGGATCGCTTATATACATTTAGAGTTGTTTAATGCACAATTCTAAAATGGAACATCACATTAAAGATGTTTCCAATTTACAAACTGTAATTGAGCTGCATTTCAAACTGAGAACCTCATGAAAAAGTTGGTAGATTTGATTGTGGGCTTAATCATTTTTTTTTTAAGGTTTCAAATTTGGTAACACTATATATTAAATCTGCAACTTGAGAACTTTTTGGTTTTGTATTCCTTTATTCTCTTAAACATTATTGAGAACTCCAAAGAGCTTCTGTTATGTGGGTTATATACAGAGAGAAATTTACCGTATTTGAAGGCAAAACTGAAAAAATTATTTATTAAAATGATTCCATAATATTAACAAAAATAATATTCTTATGAAAAATAACTTTAAAAATTAGTGAGAAGAATAGCATTATTTTATATTATTACAAATCTGGCTTAATAGATGATAGCTGGCATGGTACCTTGTGAAACCCAGTGGAACATTTCCTGTGGACTGGACTTCTGTGATCCAACATTGGCTGCCTCACCCTGACACGAGATACGTCTTCTCCTTACCCTCCTTCTATAAAGCCCCACCCCAATTTCTAGGGGATGATGGGTAGCGCAGTTTCACAGGCTCTCTGGGAACTGGTTTTCCAAGTCCAGCTCCAAACCTAGTGTTCTAATAGGCTAAAACTTGGATGGGTCTTTGTGGATCACAGAGTCCCTATTAGGGCATCTTGCAGAATTCCAAGTAAATATGGTAGCTGTATTAGATTTCATAGAAGGGACCAAAGGGACCATATAATAGGGTGCTTAGGGTGGTGCTCAGGCTTCATGTGCCGAACCTACACCCTAAGAATCAAATTCTAATGCCCAGTGCTGACCACAGCTCCATATGCCTACATTAGAGGCCAACATGTTACATAAAGACCTCTGGCTCTTATCACTAGATTACCCTCAAGAGACTAATTGTGTTTACTGAGTGAACAGCTAAGGGGCTAGAGTATAGAGAATAGTACATGGGAAATGCATAGAAAATCAGGCACATTCCCCAGCCAGAGCCAAGAATAATACAGAGGATCAGAGCTAAAGCCAGAACTGGAAAGGTAGCAACACCTATGTATGAGATAAAGACTGGTGACCCTTGGCCACCCATGTGGGCAGATCAGCCAGGAAATTGAGAACTGTCCAACGGTGGAATTATGTGCTGGCAGGAGGGAGTCAAATGAGGTTTGAAATCCATTAGACTGTTCCTGTAGTTCCTGGTGAAACTGCTCAGGAGTAAGGACCCCAAACTGGGCATCATTTTGAAGAGAAAGAATGTTCAACTCTACAGTATTAACTACAGTTTGATATGTAGTGTTTTTATCTTTTTTGGTCTACAAGTCCCTCTATGGCACTCCTTTGTAACAAGGTTTGGGCAAGTAATATTCTATTTAACAAATGAGGACAGGCTGAGGTACCTGTGACTGACTCAGCTGGAAAGTGACACAACCACACTCAGATCTTCAGACTCCTATTCCAGGGCTTTATCTACTTGGTCACAGTGGGCTAGTGTGGGTGGGAGAAGCTGGAGGAAGTGGAAGAAACAGAAGCTCAAGCTGAGCTTTTGGAGGCTAAGAGGGTTTAGAAGACAAAGAAAAGGCAGCAAGGGAAGCAGGGAAGACCCTGAAGGGAATCTCTTGGCAAATGTGGGTTGGTGGGGAAATTGATAAGAGCATTGATTTGTGATGGGACATGGGAAATCAGGTTGGAAAACTGGGACTAGGGCCAAATAATTTGGATAAGATGTGGTATATGATACGGCAACATTGTTGTTTTGTGAAAACCAAAGTAACAATGAAAGCAGGGCTTTAGAAGGTCAGGCTGGCAATGGGACAAGGATCTGAGTGGAAGAGTCAAGCAGTGGGTAACCCATTAGGAAATTGTAATTCAGCTATGAGGTGCTCAATCTTGGACTAAGCTGGTGGTGGAGGAATGGCAAGGAAAGAATGAATTCACAAGACAGTAAGAAGACAGACGCTCCAGGACTTAGTGACAGATTAGCTATGGAAACAAAAGGTCAAAAATTTCAAAGTAAAAAAAAGTTCAAAGCTGCTCTAAGCTCTGACTCTAGAACAATGTAGACATCATTGGAATAGGTTAGTGTCTTTATTTTAGAGATAATTAGATTTGATGTAACAGTATCAGAGGAACAAAAAAACAGATTGGTGGGATGCCTGGATGGCTCAGTTGGTTAAGCTTCTGCCCTTTTGTCATGATCCCTGGATCCTGGGATTGAGTCCCACATCGGACTCCCTACTCAGTGGGGAGCCTTCTTCTCCCTCTGCCTGCTGCTCTCCCGCTTTGTGCTCTGACAAATAAAATCTTAAATATTGAAACAAGATTACATCACAGGTGGATGACTAGGGATCAATATCCTTTATAGAATGAATTTTGAAGCACATTGGATGAAAAAGGAAGACTAGCCAGCAAATTTGTTATAATCATAAAAACCAACATACGGCCTTCTTTTCATATTAACTTTATTAGTATTTATAAAATAAAAACAATTTATGAAAATATTTTCAAGATATAGAAACTACAATCTTTGCAAAATATACACACCCATAAATTGTTACAATACACATCCTTGTATATATCTTGGACATTATAAAAGTGTTTAAGAATGACACTCTGTAAAAGTTTAGAGAAGAAACATTTTCTCCAACCTTGGTCATATATTGTGACACTCAAGTACTTAAACCACACACTGTTGAAATTAACACATGTCTCTAGTGTACAGGCCCAAAGGGATTTAACTCTCAAAGTCCCATTGGTTCTTTTGTTGTGCAAGGTAAAGAACCAGGAGAGGGTTCCCTGAGTTAATTTACCTTAGGTAGCTTAAGCAGTGGTTTACTTTCCAACTTAATCATGGAAATAAGGGAAAGAAAGCCATGGAAACCCATCTTGAACAGATCCCCTCCCCAGCATTTGTCTGTGCAGCGTGGCTCCTACAAGAGGATTTCTAATCTTTGAGCTCTAAAATGCTCTGATTCTGTAACTATTTAACATTCTTGGAAAATGATGCTTCTGCAACTCTAAACTCCAAAAACTGTGGTTTAGGCTAAAGTTATAATGATAGTGTGACTCCCCTATAAGTAGACTTCATTTAGGATTTGTCAGGTGGGAAGCATTTGGGAAGATCAGCAAGCTAAAAATTTCCTCTTGGAACTACTGGAAAAGAACCTTTCTCACCAAGGCATAAACCTCAGAAGCCAAGTTCTTTCTCTGGAAGAATTATGATGAAAGGGAGCGAAAGAGCCTATAATCTTTCAAATCTGCAGGCTTAAGATAATAACAGATGCTAGGTTGGACAGTAAGAGTTGGAAACCGTCATAGCTTCACCAATAAAAGGTTCATTGTGATAAAGAATAATTCGCGTGTACTCTCTACTTCCTGATTAACCTCCCAAGCCTTCCTAAATATTACATTCTCTCTTTAACTGCAGAGTATTGGCCTGATGAAATTCCAGATAAAAAATGTTTGAATTCATGAAATTAGTATCATGGTGTAGCACTGACATTTAATACCATACTGATATACTAGAATTTAACAGTGATTTTTTTTTTCTGTTCAAGAAACTACAAAAGTCAATCAACCATGGATTCATATCTTTACATTTAACAAGTAACATGTAGCATTATTACATGTAATTCCATAAGGAAAAGGACTACAAAAATAAATTTCATAGGATTACTGTATTTTAAAAAGTTGTTTTAAAAAAATATATGCCACAGTCTTCTAAATATTTGGTGTAGAGAGGCTAAGGGAGGTATATATCAGGGTGAACCGTAGGAAACTATTGTTTTTGTAAGTTAAAAAGGTAAAATTTTGGAAATTTCATATGGTTCAACCTAATAAAATCCTGAGAAAATCTTATTTGGCATCACACTATAAATTCAAAGAGAATTTATAGAAAATCACATTTCTAGTGAGGGGAAAATACTTCATCATGGAAATGTGCACATTGGGCTATGCCAAGATTTCTCTCTTGTGGTTTAAAGACCTGAAATCTTAGGAAGTTAAGAAAAATGTAGTGCAGTTTCAAAAAAAAAAAAACAGACAACTTAAAATTACAGAATGATAGCTACAGTTGTGAATGCTACTGGAACAGAACACTTCTAGCCAAACCTGGTTATCAAAAACATTTTTTTTAAGTTTACATATAAAAATTCTGGCATCAAAATGAAAAGGCACTCATATGGGTTAAAAGAATGATAATTATGTATAAACACCTTGAAAATAAGGCTAATTCATTTGCATTATTAACACCATTAAGTAGGCACCTTTTCCAGGTTTCAGCTTTGGCCTCCAAAATGGAATTAGGTTTCAAATGAATTTCCAACATAATACCAATTATAGCAGCATTATAATCAGTAAGTTTCTTAGTGTCTACACTGCTCAAAAGACATCTAAAATTTCCTACCCACCTATATCCCATCAGTACCAAAAATACACGTTTAAAAATTACATATTTATACCAGTCATAGATTTCGTGGCTGTTTTTTCCAAACCAACAATCTGTCCTCTTACCGATGCCACCCCAACAGCAAAAAACTGAAACCGAAACCAAAACAATTGAGTAGAAAAAATTGCTACACCACACTGACTGGCTAAATTCTTAGCTAATTAAAGAGATCCCATATTCAAAAATGGTACTTTCATTACGAAATTTATTAAGTATAATCAGTGAAGGAAATGCAGACTCTCCAGGTGTGAGCACCTGTGGCATTTCTGCACCTGGCACCTTGCGCTCTGCAACAGAACCTCATTTGGATCCCTGGCACCACTTCCGCACAGCCGCGCCCGTGCTACTGGCTATGACGCACAGGGCCCCGCCCACCGTCCACCAGGTGGGCATATCGTTAAAGAAAATAATCTGGAAGATGAAAGCGAAGACCACATCCATAGTCTTCATTATTGCCACTGGCCCTGCTTTTTCTATTTGGAGGGCTTTCGTGAGAAACACCTGACCCCCCAAACCAAACAGGCCGATGAGGATGAGAAACAGCCTGTCCAGCCCGCAGTATGGCAGACTCCATTCCCCGATGATGAAGAGGATGATGATGCACTCCAGGAGGCCGAGGATGACGTAATACCAGATGCTCAGGAAGTAGTCCACGGATTTCCCCATCTTTCTGAGGATGACCAGGGTCAAGGCGGCAAATACGGCGTGCACCACCGCTGCGATCGTGCCCTTCAGGTGAAGGGAGTAGCTCTCGCCGCTGCCCCCAGCGCTGGAGCCAAACAGAAATGGAGGCCTCACGATAAGGATAAGGCCGGTGATGGTGAAGACAGTGAAGAGGGCATCCCAAGGGCTGTATTTCTCCTTGAGAAATATGCAAGCGAAGATAGACGTGAACACGGGCGAGCTAAACGTGATGACAGTGGCATCGGCGAGGGACGTTGCTTGAAAAGCGTAGTACAGTAGGATCATGGCCGTAGAACCCAGGATTCCTCTGAGCAAGAGGAAAATTCGTTGACCTTTGGGGCCTATAATCCCAGTTCTGGAAATTCAAATGGAGTAAGGCACATTAAGCCAACTTGGTACTTGTTTCTAATATTGCAATTCTTGATTAAAAGTTATTTTTGAAGTCCTAACTGTCAAAAAATAAGGGACTGGTAAATTATAATAATGCCCACAACTGAATAGCATACACCTTTAAAAAAAAAATGATTTCTAAGTATACCTAAAAACATGAAAAGTTTTCACAATAGAAGCAAAAATAGCAAAAGGGAACTCCATAAATAGTATAACTCAGCAAATATAATTTTTCCTATGTTCATACATGTTTGCAAAGACAAGGAAAATGTATTGAAATGTTCATAGTGGGTAAACATTAATAGATGGACTCATAGGTAATTTTTCTTCTTTATTTTCCCCCAATTTTCTACAGTGATAATAAGTGATTTTTATAATAAATACAATTTCGAGATTGAGCTGTCCTACATAAGAAAACTTGGTGCTGGCTAGTATAGCTAGAAAAACTCAAAGTTTTTCTATAAAAGCTGAGGTAATGCTAAAATTTATTTTAGCCATGGAATATGAGACAACTTTTCATTGTTCTCTGCGGGAAGAGTTAAAATATACTGAAAAAGAACATGTAGCATTTGGATAAGTATAATAACTGCCATTTTTTTTTAATTAAATATTTACCAAGCAACCTGCCGGGTACATGTCAGGCTAGTGCAGCTTGCTGACCCGGGGCCAGCACTGAACATCTATCTAGCCTATAGGCCTGACATGAGGACTGCTGGGTCTTTGGAGTTAAGAAATAAAAGGGTGGGTCATCTTTGACTCATACTTTGAAAATACTTGGGATACCATACCACCTTCCATGATAATGAAACATAAAATGGATCAAAACAGATTGGTGCTAAGGGTTTAAAAATTTCTTCTAATGCCTTCCCCCTGCCAATTCTTTTATTATGGGGAAGATAATTGTGTTAGTGTCGGTGATTTGTTACCACCCTTAGAAATTTCTGAAGTCTTACCATTATTTCCTAAAATACTGAGACTTGTTCACACTTACACAGGAATTTCTGACAATATTAATTAGTAAGTTTTCACCTTTTCACCAAATCTTCCGGATACAGGGTGAAACTATTCCAAATGTATGTGTACTGTGTTACAGATATAAGGAGATACAAGGATAGTTTGGTGGCACACGACTAAAGCATTTAGTTTAGGGCTTAAGCATTTTTGCCCAAAGAGAGAAAGAACCAGACCGCCACCAGGGACCCAACTGGTCTCTCCTCCAAGGGTTCTAAGTACATAGGGGTGTGTAGAGACTATACGGTGTGACAGGCATAATTTTACCTGGGAAAGGGCAAGGAGGGGGGTCTATTTGGAAGGAAAAGAGGTGCTGGGTAAGGAGAGAACAGGAAGGATGGGGAATAGTTTTCAAATACTGTTACATTCTACACAAAGCACTCTGATCTATAATAAATTTTATTTGGCCCTTGCAGCCAAGTGCCAGATAGAAGACAAAGAGTATAATTCCCTCCATTTCACAGATGACACTAAACATGAAACTATTTAAAAGGCCTTGCTCAAGATTACCTTTTCCCTTTCACATATTAGGGTAACCTTCTGTTTGCCTGGATAACAGAGCAGCCCATTCTACTGAAAGAAACCTTGATATTAGGAGACACCAACACTTCTTCTCATTTACTTTTTTCTTCTAAATACTAGTTATGCCAAGGGAAAGAAGGGAGGGTGGTACTAGATGGAGGAAATTGTGTACAAGGAATGCTTTGTTCTCAAAATGGGGAGTGGAGAATAACTGAATCTCTTTCCCCTCCTTGGCTGGGCATGTGGTTTGTGCTTATGAGAGCATCTTCTGTGGGTGGGTCCTTGTGACTTTTTAGTAATCCGAGCCAAAGGATGTAGGAACTGGTAAATCTATGGGAGGGATAAAGGAGACACTATAGAATAAATAATTTAAGCAGGTCAAAAGAATTATAAACATTTGTTAATACCTTCTACTTTGCAGGTAAGAAATACTTACTTTCTGTATATTAAGCAAGGGATAATGACTAGCATTTGGAACACACATCGGAATGCACTAATTTCTACAGCATGGACGTCTTGCACTTTTTTAACAAATAAAGAGGCCACTGAGAAAAGGAAGGCAGACAATAATGTATAAAACAAGCCAAGTCCAGGACAGGGTGCTTTCTTCTTGGCTTCTGAAAAAGATTAAGTTCTGGTTAGTTCTTGCTTCCAAGCATATGATTTATTATTTTCAGTTAGGAATTGAGGAAAATGAAACAGTGTTAATGGACGCGACTGGGTGGCTCAGTCGTTAAGCGTCTGCCTTCAGCTCGGGTCATGGTCCCAGGGTCTTGGGATCAAGCCCCACATGGGGCTCCCTGCTCAGCGGGAAGCCTGCTTCTCCCGCTACCATTCCCTCTGCTTGTGTTCCCTCTCTCGCTGTATTTCTCTCTGTCAAATAAATAAAATCTTTAAAAAAAAAGAAAGAAAAGAAAAGGAACAGTGTTAATGGCTAACAGGCTACCAATGCTATCATCTCCTAAGCATATCCATTCCCTGGATCTCAACCATTTCCCCACCAAGAATGAAGAACTATTGAGCAAAGCAGCAATTTAAACCCATAATTTTTAAATGCAGTTTTACCCTATAAAACGGATTTCCTTTGGCTCACTGAAGAATCATCCCTCACTTATAAGTCAAAAAGAAGTAAAAATGCTTGCCAAGATGGTGAGAGAAATCTGCTTCCAAGTGATAATTTATATCATCTCACTGGTGAACCGGGCTTTATGAAGAAAGTGTTCTTTTCTGGACAACAGTTTATAGCTGTGTCATATGGCTACTTGTTGATTATCTTACTCCCCCAACAAGCCTGTGAGTTCTTCCAGGCTGGGACCTCACTGTCCTTCTTATTTATGCCTGGCTCATGGAAGACCCTGATTAAATATTTGCTGAATAAAAAATAAGCGAGAACTTCATGGAAAGATGCCAAGTCTAACACCACTGACAGCATAATCTGGCAAGGCTGTTTTGTTATCTTGAACCGTTAATCAAATCTTTTACTTCTCATGGTTTACGACTGATCTTCTGTTTAGAGCGTAAACTCTTTGAGGGCAGGGGGCTGTGGTATCTACCTTTCTGACCTCAAAGTGTTTTGTTTTTTTTTTAAAGATTTTATTTATTTGACAGACAGAAACACAGCCATAGAGGGAACACAAGCAGAGGGGAAGGTAGTGGGAGAATCAGGCTTCCTGCCGAGCAGAGAGCACGATGCAGGGCTTGATCCCAGGATCCTGGGATTATGACCTGGGTCGAAGGCAGATGCTTAACGACTGAGCCACCCAGGCGCCCCGGACCTCAAAGTGTTTTAAAACAAATTTTTTAAAAAATCGAACTGTCATTGAGCACCAACTTCTTGGCTAGATCTGAACCAGGAAACTTCTGCTACTTCTGCTTTCTCTAGAGCATTACATACATATTCAATCCATTAACGACAGTCTGAGCATTAAACTTTTGTTTCACCACTTTCTCTTAGTTACCTAAGACAGGAGTAGAACCTGTTTCAATCTCATACCTCCTCCCAACCCCATCATTCAGAGGGGAGCAAAAAGGGCCAGGAGAAGCAGAGAGCTCCCTAAAAGACAGGTGTCACACTGAGGACTAAATTAATATTTTTTCTTCTTTTTTGAAATGAATACAGAAACAAGGAGAGAATAAGGAGACACTACTGGCCCTCATCAGTTAAGAGCATAGCAAAATGCAATAGTGTATGGTTTGGGCACTTGCAATTTATAGTAAAACTAGGATCATCATTCCAGTCTAGGAATTTACAACATGTTACTGAGCTATAGAACAATATTGCATAATAGTGTTTTTTTTTTTAATGCTCTCTGATAAATACGAACACCAGGTAAGACATTTCAACTACCTCATAGCCGTGAGATACCTTTGCCCACAAGTGACAAACACTTTGTGAATGGGGACCAAAGTATGTCTATCCACAATCTTTCCATGAGCTTTGATAGCCTGACATGTGTAATAAAAGATGCCATTGTGGTCAGAGGCCTCTCCCTCTTCCTCTTCCTGTTCCAGGTGCAGTCAAAATCATTTGGAGCTAGCAGTCATGTCAAGGGTGATCTGTTTTAAGTGCCAGAATCCTCCACTTTCTGTTCACTGCCTATGTGCTCAGATACCATGGAAACAAACTGCACATACTCACTCAGCCCATGAGAAGGAAACTTTAGAAAACTTCCAAGTCAAGCACCACAAAATACATGCCTTGGCTGTGGTTAGCCTGAGAGTTCAGCTTCTGAAATTTCAGAGTTCAGGTCCAAATAAAACAGTTTTTCTTAAAAGAAACCCAACTCGTACATAGAACCTACACCCTCAGACAGAACAGGAAGATCAAGGACAGAAAACATCTCCCTGGTCTATATTTCAAAGATCTTCTCCAACCTAAACTTTTAAATTTTTCTCCAGGAATAACATATATATATATATATGATTTTATTTATTTATTTGACAGAGAAAGATAGAGATCACAAGTAGGCAGAGAGGCAGGAAGAGAAGGGGAAGCAGGCTCCTGCTGAGCAGAGAGCCCGAGATTTGGGGCTCAATCCCAGGACCCTGGGATCATGACCTGAGCCGAAGGCAGAGGCTTTAACCCACTGAGCCACCCAAGTGCCTCTCCAAGAATAATATTTTAACTTAACATGATATTTTAACTTTTAAAACTTAAATTTTACATCTCTGGTTCTGATTGTCTCTTGAAACACAGCCACTCACATATTTTCTTGCCTATAAACACTTAGGGCCCATGATTGCTGAGTGGGAGAGGGCAGTTGTTACAAGGCTTGGCTGAACTTGATTATTTGTTATGAAGGTGAGGCCTGGTTCTACTCAGGCGGACCTGTCCCTTACGGAATAATAATTTCCATTCTGCCAATGGAGATGAACAAGAGAGCAGCATAATCCAAAGAGGCATTTGCTTATGTAATGTGCTTCTATGATCATATTCCACTACAAGCATAGCTAATAATTTGGCAACTCTAATAATTTAAATTAAGGGGCCACAGTGCAATTTCCTGAGTTAGAAGAAAACTGAAAAGTTGCTCGGTTTCTCTATTCTCTGCTTTAAACTGGTGATTCACAACCCTGGCTGGGAATGAAAATAGACTGAGTAACTTTTTAAACTTCAATTCCTGAGCCCCACACCAGACCCACTGATAGAGGCTCTCTGCAACTGTAAAAAGTTCCACCAGCTTGAAAACCAGTGCTACACTATAGACACTCCTTCCAAGGGCATAGGAGGCACAGAGCGAAGACAACTTCTCCTTGCTTCAGTACAAGATCCACAGAGATCCACAGTCCCTCAAGAAAATGTCTTAGGATAGCTGTATGCTGTCTGTGAAGATTATCCAATAATGTAGAAAACTGGTAACAGTTTCAATATGAACTTGAAAATGAGCTTTCCAGAGATACCCATATCAAGCCGTTAAAATGGTAACTGTCACAAAGTTCAATGACATATCTCCAGCAATCCTGTTTTCGGAATATTATCTGGTTATCTTACAATAACTACTACTAAGTCTTACTGTTAGCAATTTTCTTTGAAGTTAAAATACTCCACAAAATTCCTAAGTGCAGTTGCTTACGTAGTCTCATCATTTTGCCAACGTGCTGCCTGAGTGTACAGTATTCCTCTTTGGCTCACAACAGCAGAAGCATTTAAGAGTTCGTAAGGACTGACTCAGCATTCCACCAAAAGGACATTCAGCCATAATAACTGATAAAGTGAGAAATACACCTCTTCACGGGCTGCACATCTGGTCAACGAGCTTGTTGGAGTGACCCTTGCTCTGGAGCTACCAGCCCATGCATAAATAATCAGAAGTCTGATCATTTCTGTTAGCATTTAGGACAAAAATGGAGCAAGAATCACCTAGAGTTCCTCTCTCTAAACTGCAGAAAGTTCATAATACAGAAAGGGGGACCTGGGTTTGGATAAGAGGCACAGAAATCCGGGGTCACACTTAGTGGAGGCCACCCAGGGGATGAGATGGTGCAGACTGTGTAACTTTGTCTTGAAAGGAGATCTACCTTTTTCCTCTTCTTCCAAGAAGATGCTCCAGGTGGGTGGTGGAGTTTAAGGAGGAATATGCTTAAAGTAGCACTGTGGTCAGCACAAAGGGCCCTGGCCTGGGTCTCTGGCATGCTGAGATCCTCAACCTTGGTGCTGCACAGACTTGTGCAGTGTCTCACCCACACATGCCAGATCTGGGGAAAAATAAGGCAACTCTGGCCCTGAAGCCCTCCCTCTTCTTCCCTGGGCTTCACTTTCCTCATTTGTGGAAGGAAGAGGCTGAACAAGATCAAGGTTTTTTTTACAGGATACAGAGCTCTGGAAGAAAAGTCTGTGCACCTCCTAACAATGTTAATGTAAGATTGTGCCTCTGCCTTGTTTAGGATTAATTGCTAAGAAAGTCCTTTTATATTTGTTTCAGGTCTACGATATAATGACTCAAATTTAAAAAATAGAAAAAAATATCACAAAATATTCACTATATTAATAATGGAATGCTGGCTTAGTTTAATATGAGCTATTATGAATATACTGTAAACATTTACAAGAACAATAAGTCCTTTTAACCCCAAAAGTTTAAGAACCAGTGGTCCCTCCCACTCAACTTGGCCTTCCCAAGATTCTGAGGCAAACATTTTCTACACTCTATGCTTCCTTTTTTTTTTTTCTTAATTTTTAATTAAGTAGACTCCATGGCCAGCATGGACCCCCAACTCGGAACTTGAACTCAGAACTTTGACATCAAGACCTCAGTCGAGATCAAGAGTCCCTGGCTTAACGGACTGAGCCACCCACGCGCCCCATACTCTGCTTTTCAACTTCCTCTTGAAGGAACACCGCTTACCGCCGTCAACAGTGTTCATAGTTTATCTCCTTCCCAACCTCAGCCAGCTGCGGTATGGCCTCTTACTGACCCCCCAACCTCCAACCTCCGGCAGGACGCACCGAACTGCAATATGACTCCGCTGTCCTGCCCGCAACACTTTAATTATAGGAACAGTTTCAGAATCCCAAAAGGGTTCCAAACACAATCAGAAACTTTCTCCGGTCTTCGCGCCAGTGGGGACGAAAGAGGCTTCTGCTTTGCAGACCCCCAGGTGAGGGATCGAGGGTTTTCCCCAGCTCTGAGTAGGGTAGGGATGGGGGGCGCAGTCCTCACTGCGCCCCCGGCCCGCAGCTGTGCGGGAACCCCCGCCCGCTGGCGCCCGCACCCCACCCTTACCCCAAGGGGCAAGACCCGCGCCCGGGTCCGCACCCCACACTCACCCTGCGGAGCATACAAGCCACACGGTGAGGAGCCGAACAGCCAGCACCTGCCCGTGCCGGGCGTCCCTGCTGCCTCGGCCGCCACGGGCTCCTCGATCGCGCCTTGTGGCGCGTCGTCCGTCAGCCGCAGCCCGGGCTCTGGCAGCTCGGCTGCTCCGGAGCTGTCCAGGGGCCGCATCGCGCGGCCGGCGCTCTCCCCCGCGCCGCTGCGACTAGCGCGGGGAGCAGCGGCTCCGCTGCGCGGCTCTTCCGGCCGGCGGCGGGGCGGGGCGCATGCGCGCGCGGCCCTCCTCCCCCTACCGGGGACCGCGCTTGTCCTCCGCTGCCCTCTTACCTTCAGCTCTTGGAGCCTCCTGCGCAGGGGGAGGCCGGCCACTCCCTGCCCTGGGGCTGGTGCCAAGACTGGTCCGAGGGCATGCTCCGCTCTGCTGAGGTCCGGCTAGACTGGCCAGCAGCTTGGAGTCATCCTTCCCCAGGCACAACGGACCCCTTTCTGTCGTTGCAAAGAGAGGGAGGGACGCCTGTGGGTCCTGTGGCCTTCTTTTGGGGTAGGCCGTCAGGAGGTTAGGAGAGTGTGCGTTTATTTAATGGTGTGGCGCCGCATTCAGTATCTCTGGAATACCCTGGAGACCTTGCCAACACTGTGCCTGTCTTTTATCTCCTTGCCAGTTATCCAAGGAAGGTAGAATTTTCCTGGTTTCAGGCTTAAAAAAAAAAAAAAAAGGATTAGCACATAACCATAGGAAAATATATTTGTAAGACTGGGGCCAAGCCCATTTAGGTGTTATTAGTAACAGTAGGCATTCATTGTTGGTCTTTTTTTGTTTCTTTCTTTCTTTTTTTTTTTTTTTTTTTTTTTGGTTAACTGAGACATCTAATTTGGTTAGATGTAAGATTCCAATAATCTGACATAATTGTGCCCAGTAAAGTTAAAAAAAAAAAAAAAGGCCACTTGGCCCAGAATCCCTGGGATTCATTAATAGGCTCTTTATGTGTAGGTAATTCTTCTTTCATCTCTGCTTGCTTTAAATGTGAAAGGACAGTGTCTGGGCAGGGATGAACCTGCCTAAACTCTTCTAGGTCCAAATGCAAGCGAATTACCATCGAAAGAGTGGAGTTTGTCTTTACTCAGGTATTTGCACAAAATGGTCAACAGCTGAAAAATAATGAAGTCAGGAATCCTGGATTCTGCCTCTGATTCTGTCCCTTAGCATGTGACCTAAGATAGTCACCACCTACTACTTGAGGCCTTGGTTATTTGAGATAAAATATTTCCCTTCCTGGGGTGCGTGGGTGGCTCAGTGGATTAAAGCCTCTGCCTTGGGCTTAGGTCCTGGTCTCAGATCCCATGGTCCTGGGATTGAGTCGGGCTCTCTGCTCAGCAGGGAGCCTGCTTCCCCCTCTCCCTCTGCCTGCCTCTCTGCCTACTTGTGATCTCTCTCTCTGTCAAATAAATAAAATCTTTAAAAATATATATATATATATATATATTTCTCTCCCTATTTTGCAGAATTGTGCAAATCAAGTCCAGTGATGTAGGCAAAAGCAGTGTCACCTGAAAAGGACTTTACTAGAAAATCAAGTTGTATTTTTAAATAAAGTGAACATATAATTTATCCTCTAAACCAGACCCCCCTTTTTTAGAGTAAAAGAAGGAGCTTTCAAAAATTAGGCAGTGCGATAGGCATAAACCGGGATTGTTGTAGGCAAGCTGGGACAAATGGCTATCTGAATTCTAACTTGGTTAACACATACTTTGCTTGTCTTTGTTTTTTTTTTTTTTAAAGATTTTATTTATTTATTTAACAGAGAGAAAGAGAGATCACAAGTAGGCAGAGAAGCAGGCAGAGAGAGAGGGGGAAGCAGGCTCCCTGCTGGTTGCAGGGCCTCATCCCAGGACCCTGAGATCATGACCCCAGCCGGAGGCAGAGGCCTTAACCCACTGAGCCACCCAGGTGCCCCATACTTTGCTTGTCTTAAAAAGAATTTAAGGCTGCTTATAAAAATATGTGAAACTGATTCTGTTGGTGGTGGCACGGTGGCGGTATTTTAGTGGGGAAAATTGTAGGGTAGAGTGGTGGGGGTGATAAATCATGATTATGAAGCAAGAATCAAAAAGATCAGTGATATTGGGGAGGGTATGTGCTGTTAAGTGCTGTGAAATGTGTAAGCCCGAAGATTCACAGACATGTACCCTGGGGCAAATAATACATTATATGTTAATAAAAATTAATTTAAAAAAAAAAAGATCAGTGATTATGAAACAAAAACCAAACATCTAGAAATCAGGTGCAGTTTCACAACTGCATTTATTTGTAAGACTTAGATGTGCAGAGTGTTTGAAGAGTCCCTGTAATATTGTGATTTACAGGAAGTATACATTTGGTAATTCACATATTTCTTTGCTCTTCATCCAAGGTTCTGGGCTCACAGCTCTCAAAACCCTTGGAATTTCCTGAGCAATAAGAGCAATGGGAGCAACTTTTGTCTTAATATTTGGTCTCTTGTCCTTAGTTCCTAAAATAGCTTCAGAGCCATAAAGGTGTAATGGGCATCTTGTTATTCATAAAAAACCTCTTACCACAAGTGGGTTTATGTTAATGAGGTGACTTTCTGAAAACAACTAAGGATGGGGCTCTTGACAGGGAACCATCCAGTGATTAGAGGGTTGGCACCCTCTAATTCAGATAGAATTCAGATAGGGTCCCACTCAACACCTGGGGGGAGAGGGAAGGGCCAGGGATTGAGTTCAGTCACCAGTGGCCGATGATTTAATCAGTCGTGCCTATATAATGAATCCTCCATAAAAACCTCCAAAGGGTGGAGTTGGGAGAGCTTCCTGTTGGTGAGCTTGTGGCTCTGCCGGAGAGCACATGGAAGCCCTGTGTTCCTTCCCCATACTTTGCTCTGTGGCTCTCTTCCATCTGGCTATTCCTGAGTTACAGCTTTTTATAGTAAGCCCGTGATCTAGTGAGTAAGATACTTCTCTTAGTTCTGTGAGTTGCTCTAGCAAATTCATCAAACCCGAGGGAAGGGTCTCGGGAACCTCCAAGAAAGGAAGAAGGAAGATGAAAGTAGAAGAGGGGTGGGGATGAAGGATAGTTAGAAGGCAGGCAGGGAGGGACAAGTTCCCCACTCCCTCCAGCCCTCCACCCTTCCCATAGAATAGATAGATGACAAAAACCTGATTGGATCATAGGCACAGGGAGGGTTATTTTAATCAGATTAAAATAGCCCTCCAGGGGCACCTTGGGTGTCTAGTCAGTTAAGCATTCAAGTGGTTGCCTTTGCCTCAGGTCATAGTCCTAAAGTCCCGGGGTTGAGCCCCATCTGACCCCACTGAGCGAGGATCCCATTTCTCCCTCTCCCCCTGCCTGCCGCTCCCTCTGCATGTGCTCTCTCTGTCAGATAAATAAAATCTTTAAAATATAAAATAAAACAGCCCTCCAATAAGCCCATAAAAACTCCTAGACTTGGGATCCCGCCTCCAGCCTGCAACGCTGTCTCCGCGTGGTCTGAATTGAACCTCCATCCTCCACTCGACTCGAAATGGACCCCAACTGCTCTTGCTACACTGGTGGCTCCTGCATGTGCGCCAGCTCCTGCAAATCCAAGGAGTGCAAGTGCATCTCCTGCAAGAAGAGCTGCTGTGCCTGCTGCCCCGCCGGCTGCACCAAGTGTGCCTAGGGCTGCATCTGCAAGGAGGCCTCGGACAAGTGCAGCTGCTGTGCCTGATCCCGGGGAGCCCATTCCTGATGTAAATAGAGCCACGTGTAAAAACCTGCAGTTTTAAAACATTTTTTCATACTCCCTGACTCGTTTGCTACATTCCTGTTTTTATGCAATACATGAGTTATAATAAAAACAAAAACAAAAACAAACTCCTAGACTTGGAAACTCCAGTGCTAACCTTCTCGGGTCCCTTCCCTCTTTGGGAGCTTGGTACTATTGTTCAATATTGCTGCCCACCACTCTGCCTGGTCTACCTCTTCATTCTTTTGAAGGGGCGTAACCAAGAACCATGGGCACCGAAGGAGAAAAAAATCTAGAACAGTGGGTTCTAGATGTTCCTGAAAAAGTGAGAGTGCAGGATCATTGCAGTGATGGCAGGGGGAAATCTCCAGCTACTGCAGCAGAAGGATTGGACTCCTGATTTCTGCTGTTGTTTATATGTCAGGGATGTTCCTGAGTGAGGCATGTGTAAATCGGAGCTCTCTTCTCCTGGTATGTCTACTTGATTCATATCAGACTGGTATCTTGATTCTGATTTGAAAGACTGCTCTCCACCCATCACCGCCAAAAAGAGTTTGTTTCTTACTCTTTTAACTAATGCAACTTATGATTCAGAAAATGGCAGTTTGCTCTGAGGAGTGAGGTCCACTGTGTGTGTTTGGGGTAAGATCAGTACTGTGGAACATAAGATCATAATTCTAAATACCTAAATACTAAATAAAAGAAAGAGGAAACAAGCCAAAGAGAGGTAGTTTAACCTAAATGTGGGATGGTATATTGGAGAGACAAAATAAACTGTTTGAATAGATGATAAAAAGTGATTCTGGAAATATAACCGGGAAAAAAATGCCAGGGTCAGTTCCTCAAAAAAATTCAGCCTAGAATTTACTTCATGATCTAGAAATTCTACTTCTGGTTAAATACCCAGAAACACTGAGAGTAGGGACTCTAACAGAATTTGCACAACAGTGTTCGTAGCAGCATTAATTCACAATAACCGAAAGGTGTAAAGAGCCCAAATGTCTACCCACCGATGAATGGATAAACAAAGTGTGGAATATACATGTAATGGAATATTATTCAGCCTTAAAAAGGAATGAAATTCTGACACAGACTGCAACATGGATGAATCTTGAAAACATTGCGCTGAGTGAAATAAGCCCAACCTAAAAGGACACAGACTGTATGATTCCACTTAGATGAGGGACCT
>CM053617.1:42422635-42466962 GCA_028646535.1 Procyon lotor | reverse complement strand
GAGCCCAAATGTCTACCCACCGATGAATGGATAAACAAAGTGTGGAATATACATGTAATGGAATATTATTCAGCCTTAAAAAGGAATGAAATTCTGACACAGACTGCAACATGGATGAATCTTGAAAACATTGCGCTGAGTGAAATAAGCCCAACCTAAAAGGACACAGACTGTATGATTCCACTTAGATGAGGGACCTAGAATAGTCAAATGCATAGAGACAGAAGACTGAATGAATGGTGGTTTTCAGGAGCCAAGAGGAGGAGGGAAAGAGGTGTTAGTGTTTAAGGGGTACAGGGTGTCAGCCTGGGGGGATGCCAGTTCTGTGGGGGGGGTACTGATGGTTGTACAGCAATGTGAACTCAGTGCCGCTGAACTGTGCACTTAAAAATGGTTAAACTGGTAAATTTTACATTATTTATGTTTTACCACAATAAAAAAAAGTTAAAAAAGAAATGACAGGGGAAACCCTTTCTGAGGGAGTGCAACAGCAATGCACATCCAAAGTGGAAGCAAACCTGGGTCTGCATTCAAACTGAGGCCTGCAAGATATCTTCCCAGCCCGAGCCATGCTCTCTTTTCCTCAGTTCTCTTCCAGAAAAGGAGGAAGGAGGTGGCACGGTGTGTTCTGGGCTTCTGAAACATTCCATCCAAGTATCCCTAATAGCTAAAAAAAAAGAAAAAGAAAGAAAGAAAGAAAAGTGTGAACTTGAAAACGTAAACTTTAATTTCTGGAGACAGAGTTTAAAGGCCTCATTAGAGATGGGACATTTCTTTAAAGTCCCATCCCATCTTAAACATGTATGCCAATTTTCCATTCTATTCCCTAACATATTTATGTTTATCTTAATGCCATTTTTTATGTAACTCATTCAGCTAATGCTTGAGTGCCTGCACTGGATCACTTAGGGTTCCTAGCAGGGGCAGAGTGGGGCATGAAACAGACAAGGCTATAGTCCTCTCAAGGGTGGGGTGAGGAATGGTAGAGGAACAAAGAGGATGCATGCGTGCTTTACCTAGCATGCAAAACCCATGCCTCAGCTCCTCATATCTTGCTTAGCTTCCTGTCCCTGCCAGGTTGACCCACTGGCCTGGGAATCAAGACACTGGGTTCCATGCAGTTGTGTGGATCTGAATACATCCAGTTGGCTCTCTCCAACTCTAGTTCTTAAGCTCAGAAGTCGAAGAGCTGGGACTCAGAAGTCCCAAGCAGTCACTGCTGGGAAGGGGAACCGCCCCCATCCCCACCTCCAGCCCTGATACCACTGGGACTTTCTCTTGCAACTTCTTGCTTTCCTACTCTCATCTCTTCCCTCTCTGGGAAAAGTAGATCCTGTAAAAATGATTTTTGGCCCCCACCCTGCTGCCCTGGCCCTGAGAAACCTGTATCCTCCTGTGGGAACTTGCTTTCTGCTTACAAATTTCCTGAGAGTAATGATGGATACCTGTACTTTAGACTTTGCCCTACATGATAAAAGTACAATGCAATCCACTTTAACCCCAAATTTGTTATAACTTGGAACTTGGATTCCACCCAGCTCTCATTATAATAATTGTTCTTTATTAAATGCTCAAAGTATGCCAACTGCTATTGGATGCATTTCATTTAATCCTCAGGAGAACTTTATCATACATTTTAGTATAATGGTTAATAGAAAGGCTCTTGGAGTCAACTACTGGGGTACCCTTCTGGCTGCCTTACCAACTGTGTGACTTCAGACAAGTGACTTAACCTCTCTGTGAGCCTCTATTTTCACACCTATAAAATGGAATAATAACCCAATGGATTAAAAAAATACAGATTTGAAGTGGTACATGCCCCCTGATGTTTCTGGCAGCATTATCAATAACCAGACTATGGAAGGAACCCAGGTATCCATCAACTGGCGAATGAATAAAGAAAATGTGAGATCTATCTGTCTATCTATCTATCTATCTATCTATCTATCTATCTATCTATTATCTATCTATCTATCTATCTATCTATCCATCTATCTATCTCTCAGCCATCAAAAAGAATGAAATCTTGCCATTTGCAATGATGTGGATGGAGCCAGAGTGTATTATGCTAAGCAAAATAAGTTAGAGAAAGACAAATACCATATGATTTCACTCATATGTGGAATTTAGGAAACAAAACAGATGAATGTGTGGGAAGGGGAAAAAAAAAGAAGGTGGGGAGAGGCCATTCATAAGAGACACTAAACGATAGAGAACAAACTGAGGGTTGCTGGAAGGGAGGTGGGTGGACGATGGGCTAAATGGGTGATGGGGATTAGGAGGGCACTTGTTTTGATGAGCACTGGGTATTGTAAGTGATGTATCACTGAATTCTACTCCTGAAACCAATATTACACTATATGTTAACTAGAATTTAAATAAAAATTGGAAGAAAAAAACCCTTGCTGATTAAGAACTGTAATACACTTTATTTTAATAGTTGGACTACCTAGTATATAGTTTGCTTCATGAAATATACAAATTTTTAAAAAATTTTATTTGTATTAGACTGCAAGGTATAATTTTGTGAAACCTAATATACAAAAATGTTTAAAACAAAATAGTAAATGAAATGGCATAATAATAGTATTCAGCTGTTGTGAGAATGAAATGTGGTAATACATGTAGAATGCCAGATAGCATGTACTAAAAAAAAAATAGTGTGCCTTTTATTATCCCCATTTTTTTTTATTATCCCCATTTACAGGTGAGAAAATTGAGGCTCAGGGATGTTAAACAATTTGCCAAAAGGCCCACAGATAGGGAAGAACAGAAATGGGATGGACATCTAGGACTGTCAGGAGTCTAAGTCCACAGTGCCAATGGCTTTCCTTATCCAGAGGTCTTAATTGCCAGGATTGCCAGTTTCTGAGAGGACCTCATTAGGGCACAGTCCCTTCACCTTATATCCTGGCTTGGACCTTGAGGTCATTACTTTGGCAACATTCTATGACTATGTTCTATACCACAGTGATGCTGTGTGCTTTGTGTTAGGCTTATAGTGTCTGTCTGGCATCTTAACTTTGTTGGAATAAAATGCTGTGAAACAAAGAAGAAAAGCAATTTTTATAATAATAATAATAATAATAATAGAAGCCAACCTATTTCCCCATCTGCTGTGAGAACACACATGCTCCAGTGTCTACAACTCTGATCCCTTCCTAACCCACTTCTGTTGTCCAAAGCTGCAGTTAGCTAGGAGTCACAGGGCTCGGGTGGCTGATGAGATAGACCTGATTTTAGTTATTTGCTGCATCTTCTGCCTATCCAGGGCACTCTACTATTTTCCCTACATGCTAGGTATCTGTTCTGTTTCTATTTTCACATTACTGGATCTTCTTCCAACTTTTCATGCTATCCACCAAAAAGGCAAATATTAATTTTTAGTGTTAAGAGGCCTAAGGAGGGAGAAGGCGTAAGCAAAGTGTCAGTAGAGAATTCCAGGATTAAACCATCAAGCATTCACTTTCCAGACAAACAGAGGTGCACAGGTTTGCACGGGTGCACACACACACACACACACACACACACACACACACACAAGCAGTTTCACCTTCAGTGGTGGTGAGGATGGGAAGCCCTCAAGAAGTGCCATTTTTATACAGATTCAGGTATATTTGTTTAACCTTTCTACTTGCTCCAGATGTACTTTATAAATTATAGAACTAGGTTTTGAAGTTCTATGCAATATTTAATGCATGATAAAATTTTTAACAGCATAAAAGGGTATACTATGAATAATAAAATCATTTCTTTCTTCCCTCAACCCCACTTCTCAGAGGCAATCACTATAAACAATTTCTGTTTTTAACTCTTCTAGGGGCTGCCGTTACACTCTTCCCTATCCCTAAGTCTCTAATGACCGATTTACCGACTTGAGATTATTTCTTTTATTCTTCTTTGGAAGATGGGGAATTTGAGTACCACCTCCTGCTTTCCCTAGTTCCTCTCATATCCTCTTGATCAACTGGTGTCTGGACAAGTTGGTATCTGGCAAGGTGGGGACGTGTTTTATTTCAGGATAGTAATAGTCATCCTTTGTCAGGTCCGTATTATTGGCAGCCCAGCAATGTGCTAACACTTTATGTTTGGTCATTTAATTAATCTTCATACCCATGCTAGTAAATAGGCACTAGTTGCATTATGCAGATAAGGAAATTGAGGTCTGGGCTAGTTACATAACTTGCTCAGTGTCTGATAGTTAATAACTGGGAGCTTGACTTAACCTGTACTCTCTAATACCCACTTGAAATCTTAACCATTACTGCCCCAGAACAACAAATGCTCTAAGGCTAATCTAATTCTGCCATGGTGAGTATTTCCTTCATCCTGCAAGTGGTCTATATGTGTGTGTGCATGTGCGCACTTGCATATATATTCACATTGATACTATGTAGAAATAAAGTGTATGACCATTATGACAGTGATATGTAAATGAACAGGAGAGGGGAAATGGAAGGTCACAAGGTTCTTTTTTTTTTTTAAAAAGATTTTATTTATTTATTTGACAGGGAGAGATCACAAGTAGACAGAGAGGCAGGCAGAGAGAGAGGAGGAAGCAGGCTCCCTGCCAAGCAGAGAGCCCAATGTGGGGCTCAATCCCAGGACCCCGAGATCATGACCTGAGCTGAAGGCAGAGGCTTAACCCACTGAGCCACTCAGGTGCCCCTGGAATGTCACAAGGTTCTTCACATATAGATACGTTTGTTTTTATTTTGTTCAAGAAAGTCAGTTATCTTTTAAAGAAATTAAAAATAAGGAGAAAAACCTTTTAGATATACTAAAATGTTTATCATTCCTAGCACTTTTCATTCCTTGGTACCAATCTAAGTTTTGGGGTTTTTTTCAAGATTTTATTTATTTATTTGATAGAGAGAAAGAGACCACAAGTAGGCAGAGAGGTGGTAGAGGGAGAGGGGGAAGCAGGCTCCCCGCCTGGCAGAGAGCCCGACCCTGAGATCATGACCCAGGCAGAGGCTTAACCCACTGAGCCACTCAGGCGTCCCCCAATCTAAGTTTCTATATGATGTCATTTTTTGCAGTCTGAGGAACTTTTGAAAACATTTCTTGTAAAGCAGATATACTAGCACATAATTCTTTGTCTGAAACATGTCTTTATTTCTCTTTTGTGTTTAAGAGATTCTTTTTTTTTTTAGATTTTATTTATTTATTTGATAGAGAAAGTTTATAGGGAGGCAGGGAGGCAGGTGGCCGGGGGGGTGGGGGGGCAAGGAGGCTTCCCGCTGAGCCGAGAGCCCAGTGTGGGGCTCGATCCCAGGACCCTGAGATCATGACCTGAGCTGAAGGCAGAGGCTTTAAGCCACTGAGCCACCCAGGCGCCCCTAAGATATGTTTTTGTTGCAAGTACAATTATAGGTTGACAGATTTTCCTTTCAGCTCTTTAAAGATCTTGGTCCATTTTCTTCTGGCTTGAATTGAATATTCTTATCTCTGTTCACCTGTTTTCCTGGCAACTTTTTATCACTGAATTTTGTCAATATACATTGATGTAATTTGTAGTTTTCTCTGTCATCATCTTGCTTGAGGATCATTGAGTTTCTTGGGTCTTGGGTTAATATTTTTCATTAAATATAGAAAATTAACGGCCATTATTTCCTCAAATATTTTCTCTTTTGCTCTGCCCGACTGCCCTTTTATGACACTCTGATTATTAAAGGTTAAACCGTTTAATTTTGTTTCATAGACCACTGAGGCTATTTATTTTTTAATCTTTTTTTTTTTTCTCTGTAATTTGGTTTGGATAGTTTCTGCTTCCTATCTTCCTACCTTCTTTTCCTTTAGTGCTTACATTTATGCCAAGCCCATCTAATTAATTTTTCATTTCAGGTATTATATCTTTCAACTCTAGAAGTTCTATTTGGATCTTTTTAATAGTTTCCAATTCTTGCCTCAAAGCGTTTGTGTTTTCCATTAAGTCGTATTTACAATAATAGTTTTAAAGTCCTTATCTGCTAGTTCCGTCCTCTCTGTCATTTCCAGGTCTCCATATTGACTAACTTTTCTCATCATTGTAGATTACACTTTCCTACTTCTTTGCAGGTCTAGTGGTTTTTCTTTGTTTGTTTGTTTTGTTTTGTTTTTATTGGGTGATAGAGTCTAGATTTTGTTGTCTTCCTTCAAGAACTGTTGCGCTTTGTTCTGACCTGCAGTTAATTTACTTGTGGATCAGCCTGATACTTTCCAAGCTTGACTTTATGCTCTGCTAGAATGGATTTCTGGTAGCTTTAACTCTATAGCTAGATTATTTTTATTCCTAAGACGTGGGCCTTCTGGCATCTCTAATGAATGTTCTAGATGTTTAATGAGATCTCTCCACTGTGGTTGATCAGAATGGAAAAGTCTCCCAAAACTTTGTGAGCTTCAGAGTTGTTCAGCTCATAGCTCTCTGGATGTTTTTTCCCCAGTAGTTTTTTTCTTTTTTTCTTTTTCCCTAGACTGTGTGCAGGTTTCTGGAGTTTTTTTTCTCTGCATAGTATCCTCCTCTTTCTGTGCAAATGCCAGCGATCTTAATCCCACCAAACTAAAATCTTCTCCCCTCAACTGATCAAGAATCTTCGGCTTCAGGTTCCTCCTCTCTGGGCCAGAATCTAAGCGCCTTTAGGCCTAAAGCTGAGGCAATTTGAAGGACGTACCTCATTTGTTCCCTTTCTCTTAGAGATTATAGTCTTGTATACATTGTTGTTCAGTGTCTAAAACAGACACGTTTCGTATTTTGTCCATATTTATCTATACTTCATTTATGGCAGGGGTGTGAGGATAATACCAGTGACTCCATCCGAGCTTGAGTGGAAGTGCTTTATTCTCAGAGTTGTGATCTAATGAAGTGATGTTTCCTTTACTGAGAGTTGTGCTGAATGCTCAGAACCTGAGATGGTATCATCCAACAGCAAGGCCACTTTGGGTTTTGATCCCATGCAGATATGTAGTTATCAGCAACCGTTGGGTTTTCAGCTAATAAACCAACCAAGTCTCCCACACCTTCTGAAACCCACTGACTTCTTTCTTTTACTCTCGTTTCTTATTAGTTGATTACTATAGGTTCGATTACTATATACTTATAGTTATACTTGTTACTATGTATAGTTCGATACTATATACTTAATGCTATATACTCCTACTTCACTTGTACGCATTATTCTTTAATGCTATTAGTTATCATGTAGTATCATGTATCAGGATTATTTATATTCCTCTCTCTCTTCAACATTCTATTGAAGTCTAGCCATCACACCGAAAAATGCACAAATAATAAGTATACTGTTCAATGAATGATAACAAATTTAATGTACTCATGAAAAGAACACCCAGATCAAGAACTAGAAGATCATCAGTTCTGCAAAAGTTCTCCTTGTGCCTCTTACCCATCACAACACTGCCTCCAAAGGTAACTATTCTCCAGACTTCTAAAACTTATGCATTAGATGTGTTTGTTTTTAAACTTCACATTATTGGAATTCTACGTTTGCCCTAGTTTTTGTGTGGTATCTTTCATTCAATATCATATTTGTGAAATTTATGCTTGTTACTATGTATAGTTTTAGTTGATTTATTTTCTTTACTAAATGACATTTTATGGATATATCATATATCCCTATCAATGTGGACTGTTATGAAGGACACTGCAATATTTAGAACTGAAGTATCTTTTGCCAATGTAACATATTTCCATTGGAAAAGCTACTGGAACTGAGCTATACTCTGTATATATTGAACTTGAAAACTCAAATTCATAATAATTCACAAATATTTATCAACTGTGTACTATGTGCCAGGTACCAGGCTAGACACCAACCCTGGGACCTTTGAGGATTTTACAGTCTAGTGAGAAGGGATAGACATATAAGTAGATAATCACAATATACAGTAATAATATGTTAGCAAGAGTCATAAATATGACTTTGTTAAAATTACTTCAAATGATATACTTTTTTAAAGATTCATTTTTCATAAAAGGTATCTGCCTGTATTAAGGGACCAATCTTCTGGAATTCCCAGAGGTGCCTTTACAGATAATTCAGACAGATTTAGAAAGATTAAAGAGAGTTATTCTTTTCAAAGGGTATCTGTTCAGTCCGTTGAGATATCCTATTATGCATCAAAGAAATGTCAATGTTATTCCCACAGGCTTTCTTTCCTCTGTGTTCACCTTAAATGACCTTGGACCTTCTTTTCCCCTCACTTACATCCTCTCTTAACCAGCTCATCCATTCCCTGGGCTTTACTGCTTGTATCTGTCCATGAATCCCTCGCCCCTTCTTTAACTCTACTCCAGTTTCTCTCTGAACCCATATTTAACTACCCTGGTTTTGTTTTGTTTTTTTAATTGTATTTATTTATTTATTTCAGTGTTACAAGATTTATTGTTTTGCACCACACCCAGTGCTCCATGACTACCCTGGTTTTTAACTGCCTTTCAGGTACCTCCACTGACACATTAGTTCAACAGGTCCCTAAGAACCGACTCCTGTCTTCACAGTCCTCTCTTTCCTCTTTGTCCTTTTCCAGTGGAACCACTAACATAGGCAGGGAGCCATTTTCTCCTCTCCCCTTCACCCTCCATTTCCGGTCCACCTGTAAGGTTTGTTAATTCCGTCTCGTAGAATTAACTTGTAACTCTATCTTGAATCTATCCACTCTTTTTATTTCCATGGCCACTATTATGATTTAAGCTCTTACTATTTCTTTCTGGGTTGTTGCCATTGCCTCATTCTAGATCTTTTGGAATTCAGTCTTATTCTTCATACTCCTTTATTTTCCAAACTATGATTTATTTTCCAAATCTTATGATATTATTTCCCAGCTTAAAAATCTTCAGTGTTACTCTGTTACTCACAGGAGAGCTTCCCAAAACATATGCCCCAATTGTGTGTTACAGTGGATTAAGAATGCCAAGGGTGACGACCAAGGTTGGGTCAGGTGTGTTATCAGTCACAAGAAGCCTCAACTTTGTATTTCATTGTGCCATATGTGTTTTCATTTTCCGTGTGTGGCTTGAAGGGAAAGATTAGAAAGGGCTGGCTACAAAATTAGGTCTAAACTCCAGACACTTTTTGACTTCTCTAGTTGCCTCTCCAGCACTCATCACCTTACACCTTATTATCTAATGATTGCCATTTCCTGCCACATGCTAAGCTGTGTCATGCCTATATTTTGCATAGAGCACAAGCTCTTCCATCAACCTTCTTTCCCTTTCACTAGCTGGCAAGCTGTTCTACATCTTTTAAAATGTAATTCCATCTTTGCTGTCTTGGGTAGCCTTCTCTGAGTTTCCAGGATGGAATTGGCAATTCTAGCATTTGTGCTTCCAGTATAGCTCGTAATCTACCTCCATTATGGCATCATCATACAGAAGAGCATCTTTTGGTCGACATGTTTATCTCCCTTGTTAGTCTGCAAGCTGCTTGAGGCTTTTCATCCTTGTTACCCCAGTATTTGGTGCACAAAAGAGGCTGAAGAAAAGATTAGGTGAACTAAATGCAATACAATAGTTTATATCAGTCAGGATGAGGTATGTTATGTTGTTGCAACAAACGACAATATAGTAAAAGTTTATTTCTCAGCCATGCTGTAATCATTCAGATTGATGGATGTTCCCTATAAATTCATGTTCACCCTGGAGAATTATACATGCCCTTCACACAAACACAAACACACACACACACACACACACACACACACACACACACACACACACATTTAAAAAAATTGTGATGTAACATACCTTATATAAAATGTACCATATTAACCAATGTGTATAATTTAGTGGCATTAAGTATATATTCACAATGTTTGGAAACCATCACTATATCTAGTTCCATAACATTTTATCACAAATGGAAATGCCACACCCATAAAGCACATTCCCTAACCCTACCCTTACCGCTCACCCTCAGCCCCTGGCAGTTGGTAATCTTTTTTTATTTGCTTAAGCTGGTTATTTCATAGAAGTGGAACCATACAATTTGTGGCCTTTTGCATATGGTTTCTCCCAGCCAGCATAAAGTTTTCAAGCTTCATCCATGCTGTAGCCTACATCAGTACTTCACTCCTATTCATGGCTGTATAATATCCCATTATGTGTGTATGCCACATTCTGTTTATTTATCAGTTGATGGACATTTGGCTTATTGCCTTATTTCCACCTTTGACAGACCATTATCTCTTACTTAAATATTATAAAGTTTTCAGGAGGAAAATGATCAGAGATTCACTGTATAGATGTGAGCAAAAGGAAGAGGAGAGGGGGATAAAGGCCAAGGAAAGAAGAACAGAAATTAAAAAACTTCTAATGTAGAATACCTTATTTTGTTAATGAATTATAAATACAATTTTGGAAAACACACAAAAGCATGTCACTCTGAAAAAACTTTTTTATTTTTTAGCACAAAATATAGTGTAGCCAAAAACCACTCAAATTCTGGTAATTAAATGTTCAGCCTGGGGTGCCTGGGTGGCTCAGTGGGTTAAAGCCTCTGCCTTTGGCTCAGGTCATGATCTCAGGGTCCTGGGATCGGGCCCCATGTCGGGCTCTCTGCTCTGTGGGCTCTCTGCTCGGTGGGGAGCCTGCTTCCCCCCTCCCTCTGTCTGCCTCTCTGCCTACTTGTGATCCTCTCTCTCTATGTCAAATAAAAAAATAATAATAAAACATCTTTTAAAAAAATAAATGTTCAGCCTGAAGTTGGTTCACCTCTCAATGGCTTCTCATGAGTAAATGCTAGAATACATTTTGTGAGATAGAATAACCAAATAATCATTTTCTGATGAAGCTACAAACCAATCAGAAAATTGTGGCAATAGAAATCTGCACGGAAAGATTTTCCTGGAAAGGAGTGCTGCACGTCCACAAGCTTCTCCTGTTACCCAGCAACTGCTCCTCTGGCCTTCCCTTTAATGGGGTAATTTCAGCGGGCAGCTGGCGCAACCTTGAAATGGTCCTGTTTGTTTTCCTTTTCCCTCCGGATATGGAGAGGTCACTGCTGATAATAATGTGGCGGCCGGTCATTACTATCTGGACTGTGATAACTTGGCGGAATTGCCTCAAAATGCTTTCTACATCTTCACATTAACTCTGCATGTACAGTTGAGTCCCACTAGACGCACATTTCAAGGCCTAAGGATATTTACATTTTAGAGATAAAAATGACCAGTATGGGTGTTAGTGGAAGGATTAAGCATTGCTGTGCTCTGTCCAGTCTGTACCTCTTCTGTCAATAAATAAACAATTATTATTCAAACAGCCCAGGTTTGAATCTCAGCTCCACCACTGCTAGTTGTATGTTCTTAGACACGCTTATTAATTTTTCTCTGATGGGCCCGAATCATTGATAAAATAGAGCTAATCATAGTGTTTGGCACATAAACTTGTGAGGATTAAGTGATCTCATACCTGCAAAGTGCCTAGAACAATGTCTGGCACCCAGGAGTCGAATGTAACTGATGGCTTTGACTGTTCCAGGATTGCGTTCCCTCCTGACAATCACTGTTCCTCTTCCACCGCTCCCTGACTGGTTTAGGCAGCTCCTGCCATGAGCCTTTCTGGCATGATATACTTCCTCTTGGCTAAAAAACACCTAAATGGAATTATAGTTGTGTGTTTATTTCCAGCTAGAAGCTCTGGATGGGTAGGTGTATGGTCTGCTGTGTTCTCCATTGCATCCCTATGTATTAGATGACTTATTCATAGGATGTGCCCCCAGCAAGTTGGTGAGAAGTTGCAGAAGCAGCCAATCTAACCTAGTGGGGAAAAAGGATCCGAGGCCACAGGCCTTTGGCTGAAATTTACCGGGACTTTGCAGGGACTCTGAGAGGAAAACTGCTGAGTCATAGGCATGCATTTCGAGCAGAGAATAATTTTATTTTGAGTTCTTGCAACATTGCTGTTTGGGCATGTAGCAGGTACTGGCTGTCCCACCAGAAAACAAAGGCACATAAATCATCACTATCTTATCTTTGAACTCTTTCTTGCAAGTAATGGGATTTACTTGAACTAGCTTCACAAAAGGTAGGTGGAAGTGGAGCGTGGAGTATAAGTCTCGACTAAGACTTAAATCTTAGTCAAGGTTGCATCCAAGTTCTGGTATCTTATGTTAAAGTTGCAGAATGGGTGGCAGAGAGGGGCCGGTGGGATGTCTGGCCCCTGCTGGGAAGTCTTCATTCTTACCTGGTCTTTAGTAAATCCACACAGGACCCATCTGAGTCATCCTTCCTTAGTGTTGGGTCTCTCTCTTAGGTCTGGGGTTCTCTCAGCTCACTGGGTGCCTTCTCCGGGAGCATGGGGTTCCCGGTGTTGCTCATTATACGAGGCCCAAAGGAACCCCATTGGGTAGTTGCTACCCTTACTATGGGATATATTAAGAGGAATCATTTACTGTACCCATACTTAGCTGAGTATATGGGTTTCCAGTGAAGATTTCTCAAGCCCATTTGCCCAGGGCACTACAGCCGTTTCTAGTCTGAGGTCTTGCCCACTCACCCAGTCCCCAGTGAGATCAGAACCCCAAACCTATTCAGAGTTTCTGCTGCTTTGCTCCTCCCAGGCTCTACTAGAGAGAAGCAGTTTAGGTCCCCTCTGCTTTTAGAACTCCAAAACCAGTCTGAAATTTCTGTTCTTTCCCTCTTCTATGACTAGAAGAGAATCAGGATGAAAAATTCCTCTCTTAGAACCAAGCAGAACTAATCTCTTCACTAACCAAAGTCAAAGAATTTTCCTCTCATCTGGGAGGGCAGGTAGAGGAGGAGGTAGGATGGGAGAAGGGAGGAAAAAGGAATAAACGATAAATAAATGCAAAAATGAACAAAACTCCATTTAAAATAGCTTTCTATGCCCTTTTTATTCATGGCAAAATTCTAGAAAGGCCCATTGGATGAATCTTTCACCCACCTGGGAAAGTAGTGGTCACTGTGCATCAGTAGGAATTCACTAGCTAAGTTAATCCTATTCACTTTTTGATGATTTATAAAGCTGGAAGATCAGTGGAGCTGATCAGTGGAGCTGGAGGCAGCTGGAGACCGTGTTACTGGGTCTCAGCAAGGCAGGTGGGAAAGCAGTGGTCACTGGGAGTCAGCAAGAATCCTTAGTATTATTAGGTACTTTTATATGTGTTATTTCATTTAATCCTAAAAATAACCCAACAAGTAGAAGAAAATTAAACATACACTGAATGTCAGTTACAACCTTTATATAGCTAAAGAAACTGAATTGTTGGCAGATATTACAGTTGCGCTTTAAGGCTATATGGCTGGTGTACTAGCCAAAGACCTTTCAGCCGCAAATGAAATACCTGAATCCTACTCAGCGTTTTAACTATCTATTGCTATAGGATACTGGGATACATGACTCCATGACTTAGTAACTTAAAACAGTAACCATTTTATGTATTTGCAATGTGGATACGGCTCGGTGGGGAAAGCTTATCAACTAGAAGTGGAGCATACACTTCCAAGAGGGCTCACTCACATGGCTGACAAGTTTGTGCTGGCTTTCAGCTGGGAACCTCAGTTCTTGCTGTTAGCTGGTGTGACAGTTAATTTTATGTGTCGACATTATCAGGCTAAGAGATGCCCAGATAACTTATAAAATGTTATTCCTGGGTGTGTCTGTGAGGGTGTTTCTGGAAGAGATTAGCATTTTAATTGGTAGGCAGAGTAAAGAAGATCACCCTCACCAATGTGGTTGGGCATGATCCGTCCACTAAGGGCCTGAATAGAACAAAAAGACATAGGAAGGGCAACTTTGTTCTCTCTGCTTGAGCTGGGATACTTGTCTTCTCCCACCCTTGGATATCAGCACTTCTGGTTGGACCTTCAGACTTGGATTGGGACTTACATATTGGTTCTCTTGGTTCTCAAGCCTCTGGGTTTAGACTGGAAATACACCCCACGCTTTCCTGCATCTTCAGCTTATGGATGGCAGATCATAGGATTTCTCAGCCTAGATTATGAGCAAATCCCTCTTTCTATGTATCTCTATATATCCTATTAGTTCTGTTTCTCTGGAGAACCCTGGCTGATACAACTAAATTCCTCAGGGGCACCTGGGTGGCTCAGTGGGTTAAAGTCTCTGCCTTCGGCTCAGGTCATGAACTCAGGGTCCTGGGATTGAGCCCTGCATTGGGCTCTCTGCTCAGTGGGGAGCCTGCTTCTCCCTCTGTCTCTGCCTGCCTCTCTGCCTACTTGTGATCTCTCTCTGTCAAATAAATAAATAAAATCTTAAAAACAAACAAACAAACAATTAGTTTCCTCAGTTATCTTCCATGTGGTCAGCTTGGGCTTTCTCACAGCACAGCAGTCTCAGAGTAGTTGGACTTCTAGAGTGGCTGATTTCCAAAAGTGTGGTGGCCCAGATACTAAGGTTTAGGCCCAGCACTTGCACAATGTCATTTTCATCATAGTCTATTGACTAAAGTAAGGCAGAGGGCCAGCCCAGATTCAAGAAGAGAGACAGCAGAAGGTATGAATACTGGGAAATATGGTTCATTGCACGTTGTTAATATAGTATGTTAACCATATTGGGCTAGGGAATTTATTGGCTCACATTTCTGGCAGGTTTAAGACGTATAGCTGGTTTAGGGGTGCGTCTCGGTGGCTCAGTTGGTTAAGTGTCCAGGTCTTAATTTCAGCTCAGGTCATGATGTCAGGGTTGTGAGGTGGAGTCCCATGGTGGGCTCATACACTGGGCGTGGAGACTGCTTTAGATTCTCTCTCCCTCTCCCACTGCCTCTCTCTTCCCTCTCTCTTTTTCTTAAAAAAAAAAAAAAAAAAGAAAGGAAAAGAAAAACGTATAGCTGGCTTAGGATGTCAGTAAAAAGGCACTCAAACGAGGCCAACTGGAGGATGTTTCTCTGCCTCTCATCTCTGGTTCCTCTATGTCAACACCATTCTCAGGCAGACACCCTATTAATGGTGGCAAATGGCCACAGTACTTCTGGCTTTTGAGGAGCCATGTAGGATCATGTAACCCTCCATTCATGCATGGATGGTGCATGGGAGGACAGAATATGCTGATTGGCTAGTCTGGGTGATGGGCTTACCCATGACACATGCTATTGATTAACAACCTACCCAGCAATGTTTCCCAGCTATCTTCTCCATTGCCTAAGAGTCTGGAAAAAAGCCAAACACTCAATTGCTCAGCTTCCCTTCTAAGTGTCCATGTGTTGAGTCTGGCCAGGGAAGTGAAAAAGGGGATTGATCTTCAGACTTCCAGGGAAATTTTGAGAATTTAGCAATGCTAAACTCTGGTATTGCTGCCTCAGCATCTATTTTATTTGGTCAAATGAACTGCAAAGACCTTAAGCTAACATTAGCTTCCTCATGCAAGCTCATACCCTAGATAATAGCCCACAGAGTCCTAAGCAAATGTAAATTCTTGATATGACTTTTGCAGTTGCCTTTGTGATAAACAGTCTCTCCCATATCCCAGAGCCTAGCCCTTGTGCCCTCCCTCTTAGGTAAGGCCCCTATGGAGCTTACTGAAATCCTGCTCTTTTTGGTCTGAATTGACTAAATCTGGCCTTAACTTTGGATTCCCAAAGCACTTCACCCACAGACCCTCATAAATGCATGTGCCCCAAGTCCTGCCTCTCTCTCTGTCTGCCTGAGCCCTGCTTTGACTTCCCTATGTGGTCCCTCAAGGCATGCAGTATACTTCCTCTAGTATATAATACTTTCTCTGTTTCAATTCTTTTGGGGTCTTTTGTCAAACTCTAGCTCACCATCCAGCATCCTAGGGGTTTCTTTAATAATTATTAACTTGGCAAAGTCATACCAATTTTCTCCCCTGGTTAAAAAGGAAACACAACTCTATGTGTATTCCACACCCACCCAATAACTTCCTGCTCTGACACTGATGTGTGAGAATAAAAAGACTGGAGTGTGACAATGAGAAGGCTAAGACAATCTCAGAGATGCAGAGCTAGAGTTGACTTCATTCAACCACTGCTCAAACCAGAAACCTCCTACACCTACACGGTAAACATCTTCATAGTCTCACGTCCTTTATAATTGAGCAGTCCTTTACAGAATGGTATGGACTGACACTGTAGAAGGGGTGGTTCCCAAAAGAAACTTCAACTGTTATCAGAAGCAGGCAGGAGAGTAAATACTCAGCAGGTGAAAGGTATCCCTTGCTGCTGGTGAGTCCCGGATCTAAGAACATATCTGAGATTAGTCTGTCCTCAGAGGCCCCATGAGGTCAGCATTATTATACTCAATTTGCACATGAAGAAACTGAAGCTGAAGGAGATCGGAGATTTTCTCATTGTCATTCCACTAGTTAGTGGCAAGTCTAGAACTACCACCCAGTTCCTTCGATTTTGGATTTTTTTTTCTTTATTTGACAGAGAGAGAGAGATCACAAGTAGGCAGAGAGGCAGGCAGAGTGAGAGGGGAAGCAGGCTCCCTACTGAGCAGGGAGCCCTATGCGGGGCTTGATCCCAGGACCCTGAGGTCATGACCTGAGCCGAAGGCAGAGACTTAACCCATTGAGCCACCCAGGCGCCCCCAGTTCCTTGGATTTTGATGTTATTACTTCTTCCACGAAGTACTACAAAGTAAGGATAGCTTATTATCTTAAAAGAGAATTAAACTCCCAAAGGATTTTGACAGGATAGAACAATGAGCCAAGTCTTGATAGAGTGTGAGAGAAAAAGATTTAGGAATATTAATTGACTGTAAAATCAACATGAATCAACAGGGCAATGTGACAGCTAAAATAGTCAATGTGAAGGATGTGTTAATTTTAAAAATAAAGCTGCCAGCTATTTCACTAGCAAATGGGTCTGTTCAGGAATTGCTGAGAATTACAATCTGGAACAACCAAAAGATAGGGAAACCATAGCCAAGTCCAGAGAACAAAAGAGAGGAATGGCTCTTTTATAGAGGAAAGAAAGGAGTTAGGAGGGCTGTTATAAACTAAGTGTCCATTGCAGTAAACTGGAATGGAAATATAGTGGCTTTCCATTGGCTGAGCTATGACTGTCTCTCATTGGCTGGGCTGTTGCCAGAGGAGGAACAAATCCTCCTTCCTCTAGCTGGGTTAGTAAAATAGTGTATAGATTTGCAAAGTCTGCCCATTCTGGTGGGATCTACAACTGATGAGTGGCAGGGTGTGAGAGCTTCTTCCCCTTCCATTCTAAAAGATGTTTCTGTTTATTAATTTTCAAGTAGATATTCAATTGTTATATTTTGGTTACCATATTGTCTATAGCTGCATAACCAACTATTCTCAAAATTTAGCAGCTTAAAGCAAATACTTATTATCTTACAGTGTCTGTGGGTCAGGAACTAAGGACTGGTTTCCTGGGTATTTCTGGCTCAGGGTCTCATGAAGTTGCAACAAAACTTTGGCCAGGTCTGTGGTCATTTGAAGGCTTGAATGAGGATCTGCTTCCAACATTGCTCACAAGACTGTTGGCTGAAGGCCTCAGTTTCTCACCACATGGGCCTCTTTATAGGACTTTTCAGCTTTCTCATGACAGAAACTGGCTTTCCCTGAGTGAGAGAAAGAGCAAGTGGGAAGCTGTAGTGCCTTTTATGAAGTGGCATTCTGTCACTTCTGCCTTTTTCCTACTGGCCCAGCTAATATTCAGGGGGAGAGTTGCCACCTTTTGAAGACAGTATTAAGGAATTTGTGGACATATTTAAGCCACCCATCATTACCACTATCAATACCATACATGAAGCATTTTACATGATTCTGGGCACCAAAACTTAAGATAAATATATAATTCTGTAGTTTTTCTTTATGGTACCTATCATGATTGCAATATTTTGTGTGGATATATAACATTTGCCTCCCCTTCTGGACTGTAAGCCCCATTAGGACAGGGATGTAATCTGTTTTTCTCATCATCTTATTCTCAAGATCCAGTTTACTGCTTGGCACAACCAAGTGCATAAGTAAACATTTGTTGAATGTTGAAAGAATTCACTGGATGTAGGTCCAAGGAGACTTAATTTTCATGCCATAAGAGAAATAGTTGGAGTAAATTGAGACTTAGCCTGAGAAGAAAAGACTCACTGGAGAACATGAGAGCTTTCTTCAAACCTGCAAAATGGAAGAGGTTCATTATTGACACCTCCAGGGAAGAAGTTGCCATTGACTGGTGGAAATTCCAAGGTGGCAAATTTTACCTGACTATAAGGAACACCTTTGTTACAACTAGGAACATTTTTTAATGGGTAGAGTGCTTAAGAGGGAGTAAATTGTTTGAGTTCCTGTTGGGAGATCACTTGTTGGGAATATTATGGAAATAATGAATACATTATATAGGATGTAGGCTCAGATGACTTTTATGGAACTCTGAGATCATGTGATTCCATCATCTTAGATGTATGCTATTTACCTTAAGTTTAAAATGTTCAAACAAACAATTATCAGCCTGTCCCCGATGGTAGGCATTAGTTGCTTTGTTTATCCAGTATGTGTTCCTATTTCTTTTTGAAAATATATCCTACCTTTGTTTTGAGGGACTGCTCCAACTGCCAACCTGGTGATTTTAGTGGGCACTGCTAATCAGAGTACTCTGCCTCTTCTCTCCAGTTAAAGTAGACATGTGACCCTAACATCCATTAGTATTCCCTGGGAGTTTTCTAATTGGAACTAAGGAAGCAAATTCTGTCATCTCTGGTGTGGGAGCATGTGAACCTGGGAGATGCTGGCAGAAGGATTCCAGCTTCATGAACGAAGGGAACACAGAGAGAAGAAACAGATGCTGATGGAAATTGAGATGAACTTCAAATTCCTGTGCCAAATTCCTTTGAGACTCCATGTTATCCCTGCTCTTTCCACAGCTTGGTTTCATGAGCCAATAGTCTCTATTTTGCCCATAGAAATTCAATGCATTTCTGTTACTTGTGATAAAAATCCTGACCAGCTGCCTCTCCTTTTCCTTGACTTTGCTATTTCTGTTACGGATACTCTTAGCTATCAAGCTGTAAAAATTCCAAGACTTCTTTCCCTTACCTCTCCAAGTGCTGTCAGTACCATGTCCTGCGAATTTATACTTCACCTTGCCATGAACTAAATGTCTGAACACACTGCTTTGGACAGTTACTTGTTACCAAACCTCCAGGGATATATATACTTTAGTTAAATTCTGCTCAGACTATGGAATGATAAAGTGAAAGTGTTCATACATGTCACCAAACTATTTTCCTGATTTTTTTTCTAATATGTGGTTTCCTCTTCTTGAATGACCTTCTGCCTGCTGCCTTCGAGAATCTCACCCTTCCTTCCTTGGTGAGATTAAGTCCCACCTTCTTTATGAGGCTTCCCTGAACATCCACCTACAAGTCAAAGGCTCCCTTTCCTCTGCAACTGTGGAACATTGGGTCTCCTCCAGTCATTTGTTGATTAT
This sequence comes from Procyon lotor, assembly GCA_028646535.1. NCBI lineage: Eukaryota > Metazoa > Chordata > Mammalia > Carnivora > Procyonidae > Procyon > Procyon lotor. The sequence goes on along the minus strand of CM053617.1, from coordinate 42,447,583 downwards.
ATACAAATCTTCTGGGGCACCTGGGTGGCTCAGTTGGTTAAGCATCTGCCTTGGGCTCAGGTCATGATCTTGAGGTCCTGGGATCAAGCCCTGGGTAGGCTCCCTGCTCAGCGGAGAGTCTGCTTGTCCCTCTCCCTTTGCCCCTCCCCACTGTTCATGTTCTCTCTCTCTCTCTATCTCTCAAATAAACAAATAAAATCTTTTCTTTTTAAAAAAGATTTTTTAAATTTATTTATTTGACAGAGAGAGAGAGGTCACAAGTAGGCAGAGAGGCAGGCAGAGAGAGAGGGGGAAGCAGGCTCCCTGCTGAGCAGAGAGCTGGATGCAGGGCTCCATCCTAGGACCCTGAGATCATGACCTAAGCCCAAGGCAGAGGCTTTAACCCACTGAGCCACCTAGGTGCCCCAATGATGTATCCAGGTGCCCCAATGATGTGGTGTATTATGTGTCCCCTATACCACTCACAATTGCTCGTACAGCACTAACTTCCTCAAAATAAGTTTATTCATTCATTTAGCAAATATTTCTTGCATATATGCTAAGTGTCAGGAACTATTTTCAGCTCTGGGGATACAACTGTAAATAAAACAGATGGGAAAATTCTACCCTTGGCAAGCTTATATTCTAGTAGAATAGAAACAAAAAAAGTGAACATGAACAATTATATTTAAAAATATAACTTTATTGGGGCACCTGGGTGGCTCAGTGGATTAAAGCCTCTTCCTTCAGCTCAAGTCATGATCTCAGGGTCCTGGGATCGAGCCCCACATCGGGCTCTCTGCTCAGCAGGGAGCCTGCTTCTCCCTCTCCCTCTGCCTGCCTCTCTGCCTACTTGTGATCTCTCTCTCTCTGTTAAATAAATAAATAAAATCTTTTTTAAAAAAGGAAATAGGAATATTCCTTTAAAAAAATAAAAATATAAATATAACTTTATTAAGCTACAATAAGTAATTATTATAACATGCACAAAAATTAATATAATAAATAACTAAAGTATACTAAAGTATATTAAATGGTGATAAGTGCTGTGGAGACAGAGCAGGGGTCAAGGTGGGTGTGGTGAGGAGAGATACAAGTGCCCAGTAAATATGTAGTGATTGGTCCTCCCCTTCATTTATTTAAATTATTTTACCAACTTTGCAAATTTATTTGATGAAGTCCAACGTCCCTTTCCATAGGACTTGTGGAATCTGTTCATTTTCAAATATTTCCTCTATTCATTTAAAAATTCTTTTTTTAGGGGAGCCTGGGTAGCTCAGTCCATTAAATGTCTGACTCTTGATTTCAGCTCAGGTCATGGTGTCAGGATTGTGAGATCAAGCCCTGTACTAGGCTCCACATTCAGCTTGGAGTCTGCCTGAGATTCTCTCTCCCTCTCCCTCTTCCACCCTCCCTGCCCCACCCCACATGTTCACTCTCTTTCTACCTCTTTCTCTCAAATAAATAAATTAAATTTAAATAAATAAATAAATATTTTAAAGACATTAAAAATTATTTTTAAAGCTATAATTAATCATGTCATTGACATTTTATTAAGTGTATCCCTAAAGATGGCCCCCAAATCCCAAAGAGCAAGGATTGCAGGCCCAAATGCTCCCAGGGCCTGGCTGTGGGGGAACTAGGAGTGGGGAGCTTTATTTTCTTGCCAGGCAGAATTCCAAGCCTAGTGTTGCCAGATTCTTCAAGTGAAAGCAGAAATCAGATGTTTTGATCTACCAACGAAACACATTTTAAAATATATCACACAGGTCAAACCGGACAGCTCTTATCTGAATCTGGTCTACAGGCTTCCTAGCTGCAACTTTTGCCATAAAGAATTTGCCTATCTCCGTCACTTCTACATTGCTCATTCCTGGTTCTTTTGTTTGTTTGTTTTTTTTTTTGGAGATACTTGCCTTAATCAAAAGACAAGATGTTATCAATATTATTATGCACAAATCTGGCATTAATTGCCAATAGCTCATGTATGGACACACTGGCTCTAATAACCTAGCCAACTTGTGTTTTCCATTAACATGTTTCATACTACTCCGTCCAAGTTTCCTTTTCATGGAATTAAAGAGTCAGAAGGGAGCTTGCCGGGTGGGGTTGGGTTTGGGGTCAGGAGTGGGAGGGTTCTCTCTTTAGACACTTCACCCTTTGGCATCCTGATGGTCATTCAGGCTATCCTGAGCATTGCCACAGGCAGGCAATGCTGTCTGCAGCCCCTCTCCCCACCGACAGTGGCCACCCCCCCACCACCCCCCCTGAACTCATCTCTGGAACACTTGCAGCTCACAGGCAGTGATTCTGAGCTCACTCTTCCGAAGAGTACATAATAAGTCCACTATGAGTCAAAATCATAAAGACAAAAATTAGAATGGTGGTTTGCCAGGGCCTGGAGGAGCAAGGAGTGAGGCATGAGTGTGTCAAGAGGACAGGGTTTCAGTTTTGGAGGAAAGGAAAAGGTTCTGGAGCTGTACAGTGGTGATGGAGACACAGCAGCATGAATGTGCAGAATGCCACAGAGCTGCCTACTCAAAATTTATCTAAGGAAGACTTGCCCTAATACAATGCCTGTACTCATAACATAAGTGAACTCTCTCTTTCACATGCCATGATGGTCTGCAAATGACTGACAAGCATTGAGATGCTAGACCTGGGAAATTAGGCTGGTAGTGGTGCCGTGTTCCCGATGCAAGCCAGGAAGACAGGAAAAGGAGAAGCATGGACTAGAGGAAGGAGAAAAGAAGAAAGAATTGAAATGGTTAAGAATGGGCAATGCTAGGGGAATTGAGCCCAGACAGAGGAATAAAGAGGCTTATAAGAGTTACATCAGGCCAAGCTTGGGAGCAAAGGATGCAAGATAAAGGGAGAGGACAGAGAAGCTGGACTTCTTTTTAGAAAGACCAGACCAAGGACTGGGACTCAGATTAAGCAGGATAGCCTTGGAGAGATGCAAATTGCAACCATGAAAATCAAAATTTATAAAATAAAGTATGTCAGGTTGGGCTTAGGAAGGAACCCATGTAACTATAATTCTCTTCTGCATACCTTATGGGGCCAAGCCTCCCTTATTCTACAGGAAACTTGCTATGCACATGCGGATAGAACATTATAAGAAGCTATGATACTAGAAAGATGCGTGGGGGCAAGGCAATAGGTTGAAATCTCAGTAAAATGTACATCGGGCACTTGGGTGGCTCAGTCGTCAAGCGGCTGCCTTTGGCTCAGGTCATGATCTCGGGGTCTTGGGATGAGTCCCGAATCAGGCTTCCTGCTCAGTGGGAAGCCTGCTTCTCCCTCTTACTCTGCCTGCTGCTCTGCCTACTCTCGTGCTCTCTTTGTCAGATAAATAAATGAGATCTTTAAAAAAGAGAGAGAGAGAGTATACATCAAAGGATATTATAGGGCATTATGTAAATGTAAGGTGTTTGTCAGGGTCCTTGCAGGAAACAGATGGTGAACTAATCTGTCCTGTGGATTAGGAGAATCAACAAGGGATTATCAATAATAGAAAGCCATTACTACCCCTAGGCCTGAAGAGGCAAGGGAAGGAATGGTGTTCGTGGATACCAGGAGGAGATGGGCTGCTGGGCACCCTGTGGCCTTCAGTAGAGGCGCATACACTCTGTTAAACCAAAGCCTGACAAAAAGGGAGCTGGGAGAGTAAATACCTTGACTTCTCTGTCCTCCTATTTTCTTTCTTTTTTTTTTTTTTTTAAGATTTTATTTATTTATTTGACAGAGAGAGAGATCACAAGTAGGCAGGGGGGGGGGGGGGGGGGGGGGGGGAAGCAGGCTCCCCACTGAGCAGAGAGCCCCATGTGGGGCTCAATCCCAGGACTCTGAGACCATGACCTGAGCCGAAGGCAGAGGCTTTAACCCACTGAGCCACCCAGGTGCCCCTCTTTTCCTTTTTTTAAAAAAATATTTTATTTATTTATTTATTTATTTAGTTAGTTAGTTAGTTAGTTAGTTAGTTATGATGACATTTCAGAAGCTACCTCCACGATTCTTTTCCTTAGGTCTTCTTTCCACACTTGCATCTCCATTTCCCAGGGGCCACACTCTTACCCACCGGTAACCAGGACTTTCCTCCCTTTCACCTCCAAATTTCCCCCCTCCAAGAACCAGGAACATTTCTTTTTCTTGGTCAAAACCTGGCAAGCATTTATCAAATTTGGCCAATAGGTGTCAGCATCTATCACAAAATTGGCGATTGCTTACTGCATCTTTACATTTAAACTCGGACTCAAACTATGTAAAACAAAATAGTTTCTTTTTTAATGTTTAGAAAGCTGTAATTCCTTTTTCTCTTTTGCTGGATATATGCACAGAGATTACATTTTAAACATTTAAAAATGTAGGGAAGAATTTAAGGATAGAAGTGGACTCCTTGATGAAAAGATTAATAGTTTTTGTATAAAATCATTCAGTCATTGATCCATAATGACTATTTACTGACCACCTTACTTTGTATATTCAACAATAAAGAAGCTAGAAGCTGTAGGAAAGGATTCTGCATGTTATAGGATACTGACATTTATTTATTTATTTTATTTTTAAAAGATTTTATTTATTTATTTGACAGAGAGAGAGCACAAGTATGCAGAGAGGCAGGCAGAGAGAGAGGGGGAAGCAGGCTCCCTGCTGAGCAGAGAGCCCTATGTGGGGCTCAATCCCAGGACCCTGAGATCATGACCTGAGCTGAAGGCAGAGGCTTTAACCCACTGAGCCACCCGGGCACCCCAAGGATACTGACGTTTAAAATGATATATTTTGGCTTACTGGTTCCCTTTTTGGTAGATGTTTGTCTTAATTTTGGTGTTTCTCTCTACCTTATCTATACATATTCTGCACAACATACAAGCGTGCCCCCCACCCTCGTTTTAAGAAAATGGAGCATGTGGATGTACCAGACAACTTAGTGTCATCAAACTGAAATTCCCTGAGCACCTGTTTTCTGTTTCTTAATGATCCCAAAGTTTCCTGGTAACACTCATGCTTTATAAAGTCCAGCCTAGGGGCACCTGTGTGGCTCAGTGGGTTAAGCATCTGCCTTGGGCTCGGTCCTGATCCCTGGGTCTTACAATTGAGTCCCACATTGGGCTCCTTGCTCAGCAGGGAGCCTGCTTCTCCCTCTCTCTCTCACTCTGCCCCTTCCCCTGCTCCTTCTCTCTCTCTCTCTCAAATAAATAAATAAAATCTTTAAAAATAAAAAAATAAAAAGTCTAGCATAGTCCAATACAATGAGAAGCTTCAATTTCACATCCAACTCAATACTCTTCTTCCCCAGCTGGGGTATGACTGAGGGACCTTGCTCTGGGGAAGGAGACATGGTCGACGATTCTAAGACAACAGTGAAAGTTCCATTCAATATCCTGTGACACAAGGTTTTATATGTAAATATCAGATCTGGCAATAAAGACCAACTAAATGAGGAAAGCAAAGACTCTTTTATTCAGAGTTTGCTATACAGTCAGGGAGTCAGCCACTGTCACTTCTATTTTGGCAGAGACCCAAAGGCAGGCAGAAGAGTAGGATAGTTTTCAATGGAAAAGAAGGAAGGCTTCTAATTGAAAGCTGTTATCGAGAAGAAGCTGGAGGCCACCAAAACAAATGGAACATCCTATGTGATTGAGCCACATAGTCAAACACTTGACACAAGTGTTTGAGTCTTTCTGATTGGTCCTATTGGAAACGGGGAGACAAATTAGGGAAGCTGTTAATTATTAATCAAGTCCTGGGGGTGCTTGGGTGGCTTAGTCGTTAAGTGTCTGCCTTCGGCTCAGGTAGTGATCTCAGGGTCCTGGGATCAAGCCCCTTGTCAGGCTCCCCGCTCAGCGGGAAGCCTGCTTCTCCCTCTCCCCCTCCCCCTGCTTGTGTTCCCTCTCTTGCCGTGTCTCTCTGTCAAATAAATAAATAAATAAATAAATAAATAAATAAATAAAATTAAAAAAAAAATCAAGTCCTGGCCCTTTGAGGCTGGTTATTACGGAAGTTATTGTTTAACTTCCTGGATTGTCACTAGAGATAGCAATCTGGCTTCCTGCAAGTCTAACTTAGAGCAGGCAAGCTTCTTAGGCTGTTTATTATAGAAAAGGGGTTGGTTTCCTGGGCATGTTGCTATAGGTTCTGGGTTCTAGGGTTTTTTGTTTTTGTTTTAAGTGGGCTCCACGTTGGTGTGGGCGTGTAGCCCAACTTGGATCTCAAGCTCACACCCTGAGATCAAGACGAGCTGAGCTCAAGAGTCAGACGCTTAACCTATGGAGCCACCAGGCTCCCCTCAAAGTTCTATTTTTTATATATGGTCTGGCCATTGTTCATATATTCAGTTTTAGTAGCAAGCAGTAAATTTGTCTTTATCAACTATGATAGTATCTCACATTTATATCCCGTTTTGCAAGTTATGAAGTACATTCATGTGTATTTCCAAGACTAGTAAGTATAAAAATCCTGTAGGACTTTGTTATCTTATTGAAAAGCTGAGAAATAGGCTCAGAAAGGTCAAAGGTCACATGATTTCCCACTGTCATGGAACTGCTAAGGAGCCGAGGGGTGTAATGACCACACGTTCTGGTTTCCCTAAGAAAATTTTGAAACAAGAGAGTGAGGTTTTTGTCTAACAGAGTCGAAGAATGATTCTTGTGGACAAAGGAGACGAGTAAAGCGATAGAGTGTTACGAAGCAAGGATACAGAAAAAGTTCTCAGGAGTGAGAGGGGCCCGACAGGGTTGCCAACGTGGACCTCCACTGACAGTCTTTTCTCTAGAACTGACTAGGGAGCTTGTGGCCTTATCATTCTTGTGATGTCTTCTTGGTTTGAGGAAGGACGGGTGATCACATCTTTAATGGCTTATTTCTTCTCCGGGGTCTGGTCATAATGTGACTGCCATTAAAAGACCCCACTTCTGGGGCGCCTGGGAGGCTTAGTCGTGAAGCGTCTGCCTTCGGCTCAGGTCATGATCCCAGGGTCCTGGGATCGAGTTCCACATCAGGCTCCCTGCTCAGTGGGAAGCCTGCTTCTCCCTCTCCCACTCTCCCTGCTTGTGTCACCTCTCTCGCTGTGTCTCTCTGTCAAATGAATAAATAAAACCTTAAAAAAAAAAAAAAGAGCCCACCTCTGACATTCACAGCAGGGTGGTCTGGTTTGTTCCCTTATCTCTGGTTTCATTGTGCCTCAGCATTCCTGGGATTTCTGTGAGCCTGATGATGTAGGCACCTACCTATCTCTCCCTCCCCAGCCCCACCTTTCCCTTACTCAATGAGACCCTTCAGATGTATATGAGTGGGTCACATACTTGGAGGATGATTGCCAACATGTATCTGGAGGGGAGGGGAAGGACATAAAGGAAGTTTTCAAAAGAATTTTTTATATATTAAAGTAGACTTATAGGATTATGGGGGTCAGGCTAAGATTGCCTTTTGCTCTTAGCAAAGTGTCAATATCCAGGCAGTTGAGTCCCTAGGGGAACGTCATTCTGCCTGTTCAAGGACTTGTCAATGGCCTGTAGGTAGTAAGGAAATTTAATAATTTTTCTTCTTTGTTTCCCCACATCAATTTCCGTTCTTTTGTCCTGGTTTGCCATCCAGTTAAAACCCCCTGTTACTGTTAAGAGTTTGTTGGATAGTTAGGTAGTCAGGGCCAGGGTCCCCAACAAGAAATTATGGAATCAGCACAGCCACAGTAAAATGGCACTAACATCCTGTTTTGCAGCTTAGATAGGACCGCACTAGTGTTCTGCTTTGCAGCCTTTGCAGAAATGACTTCTGCAAAATGTTCTAAAGGAAGGCAATTAACCACAGAGCATTTGTCAATATCACAGGCAAGGGGCAGTTAAGACCTAAGCCCCCAGATGTCAGCAAAAAAGACCATCCGCATGCTGACATTAACCTAACAGGTAGACAGAGAGGTGACCAAAGCCCTGATTGACATGACTCAGCATACCTTGATTGCTCAAGATGTTTGTCCGGATCGAGACCCTCCCAAAAGGACCCACAAAAAAGCAGGCTGGATGCAAGAGCACGAGGGTTTATTTCCAGCTAGCTGGGGCTCCCACTGGCACACACGATGCAGCACAGTGCTAAGGCAAGAAGCCCCGCCTCCCTCCTTTGCAGCATTTTTATGCACAAGTGTGCAAGCACATATGTCACTACACAGGTCTCTACACACATAGGCAAGTTTCTTATTCCCTATATGGCAATTACCTAAATCTATGCATTTCATTGGTGCATTTGAACAACTCAGGGGCTGGGCGTCACACAGGGAAGCTAAATTCCGGGAATAGTTTTCACGCCCATGCCCTTAGGCCTGTCTTTTTCTGGTTTAAAGTGAAACCTGTCATGGAGGAACGGTAATCTACTTAAAAACTGAACTCCACAAAGAGAGTTCGCAAAAGAGCTCATAAAACCCCCTAAACTTGGAAACTCCAAGGCAACCTTCTCAGGGTACCCTCCCTCCCCAGGAGACTTGTACTCTTGCTCAATAAACTTTGCCTTGTTGCCCACCACTCTTCCTTCCATCTACCTCTTCATTCTTTGAAGCGGCGGGACCAAGAACTGTGGGCACTAAAGGCAGAGGAATCCTGCAACATTCCTATTGATAAGGAAAAAACTGTACATTAAGCTGACCGACCAAACTGGCAAGGGAACTCCAGTCCCTGTCTCAAAGCCCTTCTGGTCCTTCTTTCCTACCCCGTTTCCCGCGTGCGCCAAAATACCAAGTATACACATGTAGGAGGGCATAAATTACCCTTCCTGCTTGTGCTCAGGGCTCAGACCTCTACAGAAGGGTCTCCTCTGGGCCCACTGGTGTTTTAACTCCAATCCTTCCTAGTCTCCGAGTGGCGCTTGGTTTTTCCGCCAGGATCCAGTCCAGGTCCTGCAACACTATCAGACGTGCCCTGGTTTGAACAGGAAATCATCTAGTCATTTTATCCTACCCAGCTGAGACTCAAACCTATGACTTCTGAGTTCCAAGACCATTGCTTTGTTTACCCGGTTTTATTTAGCCCAGCCTCCCCAGTCATTGTCCACCTCCCCCCAACCCAGGCCTTTGCCAAGGCCTGCTGGTTCATGCACTCCAGTCCGGTGACTTGTCTAAACGAAAGTTCTCCTTCAAATCTGTTCGTTGTTAACTGGTTGATGAGGGTCAGTCACAACAGGTTTCTGTTAAGTGATAATTAGCTAAATGAAACTAGAGATGTGAAAACAGGGCTTGACATTCAATAGCCCAATGTCCCTTCAGGAATCAGCAGCAGCAGCTTTAATGTTTGTAATAGACACTACGGAGAGATGATGTTCATTAGTGTCAATGTCTAACATCTCACCTAGGGCAATTTTTACTAAACGGAGGCCCCCGAACTGTAAAAGCTCACTGAATGCTTTAAAAGAAAACAACCCCAAAATTGTGTAAATGAACCAGTTATAAATCCATTCAAAATTATTTCCCTTCAACTGTACTTGGAGCAGAAAGTCAGTTATTTTCTGCAGTCAATTAATTCAGCCTTTCTTAAGCAGAATGTCTGATTGCCTTAAGCAACCCTACAGAGAGGCTTTTTGTTCTAGAACAAAAAGCTGTCTGCATAGTTTATGTTAATGCAACCCGCAGGTGGCTAATGACTGCTCTTCGGAATGAAGGCAAATGGCTACTTGGAGACCATTGAGATGCGACAGGGGACTTGATTTGAGAAAAAGGAAACTGCTGCAAGAAATAAATTGGTCACCCCTGGTCCCTTTGTGAGCTTTGGGATCTCAGGCTCAGCCACCCTCACAGCCCTCAGCCCACACCACTACCCCCCTTCTCTCTGCTGTGCTCCTTGAATTAATAAACTCCACTGGGAAGGAGGATCCTTTCAACTGGTGTCAAACCACCCACTCTCCCAAAACTTTCCATAAATCATTCAATGCAGGGATTCTTCACAGCAGGAAATGAACCTCTTGGAGCTCAGTTTTAATTTTACATTATTGTTAAGAATCGCGAGAAGACAATCTGATCCATGCTCCTAATTTCTGGCAAGGAAGGTATTAAAGGTGGTATGCTAGTTTAACTGATGAGTTATCTGAGTGGCCACGCTGGGAGTAGAACCCCAGCCTCCTAGGGAAGCCTCCATTCCACAGCACCCCCTTTGCCACTAGATAGAAGCTGTAAAGATGGGCCATATCTAGCTTGCAAATAGTGTCACGTTCTGAAACGCCACTTGTATGTCACTTATTTGAAACTTGGCACACAGTCTTTGTAAGGTCTCAGCAACGGAAAAAAGTAAGGATAACGGAGAGACCCAGACACAGCAAGTGGCTCAAGCAAACTTTAATGGAGGCACTCTCCGGTGAAGTTCCTTCATCCGGGTTAGGACAGGGCCAAGGAAGTTGTGCCCAGGGGTAGGGCTGAGGGGTTTTTGATTAGAGGCCTTAGGGTGTGGAGGGTTTGCTGGGTATCTGATTGGCTGCGGTTTATGTATATGAGGGATACAAAATACACCAATCAATTGTCAGCTGCTTATACAGAAAAAGGAATGCAAGGTCGATCAGTCAGAAAGTTTGTCGGTCATCGGTCGTTGTGGGGTGATCTGGAAAGTCTCTGAGACAGGAAGCCCCATGGTGGAAAGTCCTGAGCCACCATCTTGTGAAACTTGATGGCCGTCTTGTCCGCTCTCCGCATCCCTGGGCCCGCCAGCCTAACAGTCTTCTCCTAGAAACATACTTGTTTAAATGTTGGCAAGGTTCTCTGGCCAGTCCAAAACCCATATTACTGTTTCAGTGTTTGAAATAGCCCAATCCCCCCGCTAAAACTCAAGTGTTGGGCCTGACGTTCGTCCCTGAGCCTTTCTGAAAGCTAAGCCTTGAGTTTGTGGGGAACCCCATATGGGCCAAGGGGTAGGCAAGGAGAACAAGGTTGATGGAGGAGCCAAAATTAGGGCATGTCTTGGAGGCTTGGGGAAAACCAGTAGAGAAAGGGTCAGTTTGGGAGCTTTGGCCGCTATGGTTGGGAGATGAGGAGAGGAGGAGTTTTCAGGGATGAGAACAGTCCAATAATGAGGCCATGGAAAGCCAGTGATGGGGGACGAATGAATGTTATTTTATATGCTGTCCTTTCATAAAGTAGATATTCTAATAAGTTATAAAATGTCTACATGAAATTAGGGTACATTTGGGGGGAGAGTTCTCTTTGTATAGCAAGAAAAATGAGAGAAAGTCCCACAAAATACCCCCTTAGAGGGGTAAATTACTGGAGTGGTGTATCCCCAGAAAGCGGCCTCCTCACAGATAGTTATGGATCCCCAGCGTGGCCCATGCCAGATCTCAGGCTTCCACCAAGCAGACTTGCCCTTAGGAGGTTCCTGGATTTGTGAACTGAAAGTGCTAAGCCTCTGCCCTCTTGGGATCTCAAATGTGGAGCATCCTTGGCTATGCAGGGCTCTGCCCCCAGGATTTCCCACAGTCTTGGTTGCAATCTGGAACTCACTGATATGACAGTAGGGGCCTGGCATAGCATCTTGGACTTCGTAAGACCCATTTTCAATGCTGATGCCCTTGGAAGCCATAGCCTGCTGGATTCACCAGACTCGGGTGGGTTTGAAATGTGAGTTTTATTATCATTCAAGAATAGTGAGACCAACAGGTCAGGAAACAGTTGCCCATGAAAAGACAGTTACTCCTAGCTCCCAAGAGAAGGGAGTGTGCCACACCACAGTAGGGGGCAGGGGGCACAAGGGAAGCACCAAGGTTGTTCAGGAGCAAAAGAAACTCAGGAAAAATGAGGGCAAATGTGTTTATTGTGGTTTCTGTGGGAAGAAACAGGTGAGGCATTGTAAACAGGCTGAGGATTAGATAGTTTGAATAATTTCAGTGGCCTCTTGGGTGTAGGGGCTGTCTCTAGTTGGCTGGTGCCTGGCCCTGGGGTGATTAGGGCACGAGAACAGTGGCCCTCAGTGAGAGAGACTGACAGAGGAGGTGGTGGGAGTATGGGCTCTGGGCTGGTAGTTTGCATATGAAAGGAGAAATCCGAGCAAGTCTGGTATCTCTAGGCAAACCCTGGGAGAGACAGTCTATCTACAGTGAGCAAGGCCCCACATTCTCAAAGCACGGGAAATGAAGAAAATAAAAAGGCATAATCAATACGGTACTCCTTGCTATAGCAGGAGGGTGGAAACTGGACTGATTTCCTCTTTGGCTGAAGTGAGATGCCCCCGTTCTTACTCACTGCTCTCCCCCCATGGTTCTTGGACAATTCAGGGTAGGAGATACTGTGTTTCCTACTAGTAAGGCAAATGGGCCTCAAGCAGATAATTAGAAAACTGGCAGAGATGTGATCACGTTTGATCTCTGAATTTGTATTTCTTTGGTGTTGGTTGTGATTTCTCCTTTTTCATTCATGATTTTATTAATTTGGGTCCTTTCTCTCTTCTTTTTGATAAGTCTGGCCAAGGGTTTATCATTTTATTAATTCTTTCGAAGAACCAGCTCCTAGTTTCGTTGATTTGTTCTACTGTTCTTTTGGTTTCTATTTCATTGATTTCTGCTCGGATCTTTACTATGTCTCTTCTTCTGCTGGGTTTGGGCTTTCTTTGTTGTTCTTTCTCCAGCTCTTTTAGGTGTAGTGTTAGGTTGATCTCTGAATTTGTATAGTATTCCACAGTTATAATAATGAGGCTTCAGTTGATTAAGATCTGTTGGGGAGAAAAAATTTTTCCCCTCTGTCCTTCGTAAAATACTTTGGCTGGTCTAATAAACAACTTACAGATTAACAGAAGAAAAATAAGTAGTTTAATTACATGCATCTGTGGTGCCTATAAGATGATGAGACCCAAGAACAAGTCCAGCAATTGGGGTTTGTATGCCATTTTGAACTAAGGAAGGGGTTAGGGGCCTGGGTCTTCACAGGGGAGGATTATTCATAGGACAAGAGGAAGAGAAGGTGTTTGCTAATTAGATATTTGCCCTGCCATACAGATAAGCCATTCAGGTAAAAGTTATCTCTGGTATCAGTGTGCTCACTCGCTCTCTCCTTCTCTCGCTCTCTGAGCCAGACCCCTGTCTAAATTCTTTGGGGCAGTTAAAGGAGAGGTAAAAGTCTTGTGGGGCACTTGGGTGGCTCAGTAAGTTGCGCGTCTGGCTCTTGATTTCAGCTCAGTTCATGATCTCAGGGTCCTAGGATTGCCCCGTGTCTTTGTCTTTGTCATTGTTGTGGGGCTCCCTACTCAGCAGGGAATCTGCTTGTCTCCCTCTCCCTCTGCCCCTCCGGCTACTTGAGTGTGCTCGAGCTTTCTCTCTTTCAAATATGTAAACAAATCTTTAAAAAAAGTTTTTCTTGAGTCAGCTGGGTCTTTATTGTCTTCAGATCGGAATAATCCACTTATTCAAGGAATATATTTTGGGGTTACATATTCTGCTCCCCTTCTGCTCAAATATATAGAAAGAATTTTATTTATTTGTTTGTTTTTTAAAGATTTTATTTATTTGACAGAGAGAGATCACAAGTAGGCAGAGAGGCAGGCAGAGAGAGAAGGAGAAGCAGGCTCCCTGCTGAGCAGAGAGCCTGATGCCAGGCTCAATCCCAGGACTCTGAGATCATGACCTGAGCCAAAGGCAGAGGCTTTAAACCATTTTCTAAGGTAATGGTCTCTAATGTCTGCTGTGTTTCCTTCAGGACTACACAAGACAACCCACGGGGATATCAGGAGAAACTATCACATATCTATTTCTATTTTTACTTCATGCTTAAAAATGTCTGTGTACTACATAATGTACATTATATGTTACTATAGCAATACATTTATACAATGTAGAAATAAGTAATACGGAAGAAATATTTGGAGAGTATTTTAAAGTCAGTTCACTCTCAGTACATTTTGGTCATATTTTGAGAATGCTGTGGGACAAACTTCCTTTTACTAAAGGAATAAACTGAAATACACAACTAGATATAAAATGTTAAATTACTGTATTTGGACTGGAAACCTTTACTATAGTCATCTCATATGCCGAAAATCACCAGGGACACCTGGCTAGCTCAGTTGGTGGAGCATGGACTCTTGATCTCAGGGTCATAAGTTCAAGCCCCACATTGGGTGTAGAGCCTACTTTAAAAAAAATATCACCACAGAGTTTTATAAAAATGCTAAATTACTGTGTTACTTAATTTTTGCAAATTGTGGAGATACTTATAGATAATTTAAAAATGAAAATAAAATGAAGGAAAATTAAAAAAAATAACAGATGAGGAAATTGAGGCTCATAAGTGTGAAAGACAAAATGCACTGGACCATTAAGGAGATAGTTTTAGTCAGGGTATTGCACTAGGGAGAAGGTTTGTTGACTAGGACTATCTCAGTGAAAGGGAAGGGGACCTGGGGTTTTATAGAACCAGTTAAACACATAGGAAGAATCTTGGGGAGTTCTGGGAGGGGTGGAGACAGGTCTTATCTTAGAATCTGGGAGGTCAGGGTCTTCCTTTGTGAGATTAGCTGTTCCTGGAATACAAAAAAGGGTGGAGGGATTTTGAAATACAAAAGGGTGGGGGTACTTCTTAACTATCAATGTGTTCTTGGGGCTCAAGTAAAATTCAGTATTGTCAAAAGGTTGAAACACATGATCAAAGTCAATTAGCCACTAAGTGGACAAGCTTGATTCAGACCCAGTCAGAATGGTGCAATCTGTTCTGGATTTGTGGCCAGAACATCAGTTTCTGTAAAAAGAGAGATCGAGTGCTATTCAGCCAGGAAAAGCCAGGCCAGAGAAGACTCCAGCATGGTTCAGACCCAGTTATCCTATGAGCATGCACGAAATCAGAGTTTATAATTAATAAAAAAAATCATCATTATTTTTTAAAGGATTTTATTTATTTATTTATTTATTTATTTATTTATTTATTTATTTATTTATTTGACACAGAGGGAGAGATCACAGTAGGCAGAGACACAGGGAGAGAGAGAGAGAGAGGGAGAGAGAGAGGAGGAAGCAGGCTCCCTGCAGACCCCAATGCGGGGCTCGATCCCAGCATCCCGAGATCATGACCTGAGCCGAAGGCAGAGGCTTTGACCCACTGAGCCACCCAGGCACCCCTGGGTTCTAATTAAATAGCTCTAGGATCAGCCTTTGTTGTGGAATCCAAGAAACGAAAGTCCAGGCTAAGAATTCCAGGATGGGAAAGGGACTGGCTTTCCTATAGGCAAGAACAATGAGGAACTGTCAAAGACACCAAAGTAGAAGCTGTCTCAGCAGTCCTTCCACTTTCAATACCCCTCTGGGCTTGCACAGACAGCTGGGCACATATGCAGAAAGTCAGAGAGAGACCTGTTACACTTCCAACGGACTCTTCAGGTGATCCTAGCAGCTAACTTGGCAGAGCAACTAGCTGCTTCACATTAATTAGTCATCATTCTCATGGACTCATTAAGCAAGTTCAGGGACCTTTATTGCTTTGTTGACTGAAGGGTAAAATCAGAATGAGTTTTTTACACTTGTGCAGCTTAATAATTAAAAGGCAGAGAGGTAGTTCTGTGCTTTCTAACTTGTGGAGCTTCATAAACTTTCCCTTGGGCTAGCAATGTGAATATCCTTTCATACTTATTTATTTGCTTATTTGTTTATTTATTTAAATATTTTATTTTTTTAAAGATTTTATTTATTTGACAGAGAGAAACACAGCGAGAGAGGGAACACAAGCAGAGGGAATGGTAGCGGGAGAAGCAGGCCTCCTGCAGAGCAGAGAGCCCGATGCGGGGCTCGATCCCAGGACCCTGGGATCTGACCTGGGCCGAAGGCAGATGCTTAACGACTGAGCCACCCAGGTGCCCCAAAAATATTTTATTAATTTATTTGAGAGAGAGAGATTGAGAGAATGAACAGGAGGAGGGGCAGAGGGAGAAACAGACTCCTTGCAGAGTAGGGAGTCCTACCTGGAACTCAATCCCAGGACCTTGGAATCATAACCTGAGCAGAGGGCAGATACTTAACAAACTGAGCCATCCAGGTGCCTGAATATCCTCTCATTTAATATATTGAGCACCCACAATGTGCTAAGCACTGATATAGGCTATTAGTGAATAAAACAGATGAATATACTTCCTTTTCTGAGGCTTACAAGCTAGTGAAGTAAAGAGATAATGAACACAGTAAGTAAGTACATTATGGAGAATGAGAAAACATGATATGTCCTTTAGAAAAACAATAGAGCTCAAGGTGAAGGGAACTTGGAAGTGCTGGGAGATAGGGTTTGGATTTTATTTTATTTATTTTAAATATTTTATTTATTTATTTGACAGAGAGAAATCACAAGTAGGCAGAGAAGCAGACAGAGAGGCAGGCAGAGAGAGGGGGAAGGAGGCTTCCTGCTGAGCAGAGAACCCAATGTGGGGCTTGATCCCAGGACTCTGAGATCATGATCTGAGCCGAAGGCAGAGGCTTTAACCCACTGAGCCACCCAGATGCCCCTGGGTTTGCATTTTAGATAGAGTGGTCAGTTGAGAAGTTGATATGTGGGTAAAGACCTAAAGGTGAGAGAATGAGCCTTGCAGATGTAGAGGGAAGATACCTTGGACAGAGGTTGGAACCAGTGCAAAGGCCCTGAGGTGGTAGTGTGCCTAGTATATTCAAGGAGCAGCAAAAAGGTCTACCTGGAGCTGAAGAAGCAAGGAAGAACATGATAGAGAAGTCAGAAACATGATGGGGACAGATGATATAGGGCCTTAGAAGCTTTTAGAAGGGCTTTTGCTTTTATTCTGAATAAAATGGGAACTTGAACATTAGTTATCATATTACTAGCACTCTTGTTGTTCTTATTTGCCTACTCTTGGGAGAAGAGACTTGGGTCCTTTTAGAGTCACAGTGGATACAGGACACCAACCAGAAAGAAGAATGCTAAAGCCTGGATGTTAGTCCAGTGCATCAGTCAGAGAATTTGGGGTCAGAAACAAAGACATCAGTGTGATACTAAAACTGAAGGGAAAAAACAAAAGAGGCCAGAATTGTAGGACTTGGTTCAACTAACTCCACCTCTGGGAAGCTTTCACTGACTTGTCTCCCAGTGACAGCTGGGAACCCTTTCTTTGGGTTCCCATGGCCCCTAGGGCTTGCCCCATCATAGGATCAATCTATTTGGTTGTATTTATCTGTCTGTCTGCTTGTGAATCTTCCCTCATAAACTCAGTTTTTAAGGTTAGAGATCCTGTCTTATTGGGGATCCTGTCTTATTGCTTGTTTCTTTCCACAGTGTCAAATTCAGTTCTGGCATATGGTAGATATTTAGTGAATGATTCATCAATGAATGCTCATTGTCAATTTTTGAGTGCTCACTATGTGCAGGGTACCATCTATGCATTTTATATGCATTAACCCATTTCATTCTCCCAGTAACTCTCAGAAATAAAGACCATTCCTATCCCATTCTACCGATAAGTAAATTGAGGTTCAGAGAAGTTAAGTAATTGTCCAAAGTTACTCAGTAAATGAAGAAGCCACGATTTCAACCTAGGCAATGGGAGTTCAGAGCTGTGCTATGAAGAGTTACAAGATGGATGGGTGGACAGATGGATGGATGGATGGATGGATGGATGGATGGATAGGACATGTCAGAACTATGATGCAAAGTTTGAATCCCAGAACTTAGCGAGGATGGAGGAGATACTAGCATTAATAATACAATAGTGAACAGAAGCCCAGGAAGCTGTAATTATCTATCTACTGTTAAAAGGAAAAAAGAGGAGGAATGTGGAATGTAGAAAGGGCAAAAAAAGGTAATAATCCACCTGGATTGCTACCATAAACACTAACATCCCTCACTTTGGACCCTTGGCTCTCTAAGAAGCTTGCCCCTTGACTCTGGAACTGCCAGTCTTGGTGGCCATCCCTGCTGAGATGGAGGACAAGGATGGGAAGTTGTGCCTGGAATACTCAGAGGAGATGAAGGTTTTTTCTTTCACTTTGTGTGTGTGTGTGTGTGTGTGTGTGTGTGTGTGTGTGTGTGGTATAATTTATATACAGTGATAGGCACCCATCTTAATGGTTATAGCTCAATGGGTTTTGACAGACAAGGTGAAATTTTGAGTTGAGTCCTGAAGAATGAACATTAAGCTAAAGATCAGGAGTACCTACCTGCAAAGTCATGGAAAGCTAAAAGAGCATAAAGTCCCTTGGGGCAGCAGTTTGCCAAGGACAACATGCCTTTTGGGTATGACCAGTAGATAAGTGTGGAGGAAAGTCCACATATTCATAGTCAGAGGTTGGAGACTAGTTTATAATGCAGAGTTTGGTTGTGATTTGTGTGTAAAACCTTGACTCCTGATAGCAACACCTCTCTGTCTTTTGCTTTCTCTTTAGAGTTCTTTGATTACTTCCATTTCCTCTTTACTTATGCACAGAACTATTCCGTATCCAAACAGCCTCAGGTTTGGTGCTTACCTGTCACCAGTGCAGGCTACTGTGTTAACCCTTACGTATCAGCCAATTTCTGACAGTGTGGAGCTGTTTATTCTTGAGGATGTGGATATGTACATTGGCTGCATTTGGGATTGCTGTTCATAGGCTGTGGATAAGGATACCATTCAAGAGTTATGAGAAGGAAAAATGGGGCGCCTGGGTGGCTCAGTCGTTAGGCGTCTGCCTTAGGCTCAGGTCATGATCCCAGAGTACTGGGATCGAGCCCCACATCGGGCTCCTTGCTCGGCGGGAAGCCTGCTTCTCCCACTACCATTCCCTCTGCTTGTGTTTCCTCTCGTGCTGTGTTTCTCTCTGTCAAATAAATAAAATCTTAAAAAAAAAAAAAGAGTTATGAGAAGGAACAAACCTTCTACAGTGTAGAGACATCAGCCCCCACATGAAGGAGACATCCCAAACACAGCAAGAGCTGAGGAATCAACTGACTATGATTCAGTTACTCAATACATGAGTGCTTTCTATCTACCTGGCATCCCCTCCTTCCTTCCCTTCTTGACTCAAATGGCATCTTTGTCTTTGAGGCCTTTTCTGGCTATGCTATTTAACAGCCCACTCCACCCCAGCTCCCACCCATACATAGATGTCCTATGAACATTTCTCTACTTAGCTTTCTTCTTAGCATCCATCACAATCTTCCAGAGTACTTATTTTGTTTATTTATCTTATTGTTTGTCTTCATCACTAAAATGCAAGTTCCAAGAAGGCAGATGTCTGTTTCTTGGTGTTTCTGCAGTAAGCAAGCACCTACAAATACTTGTGGTGTGAATCAATTATGTTAGATTCTGCTGAAACACAGACGCTCTGAACCAGAGGCACATTATCTATGATGGGCATAAATCCCTAACTCAAATAACATTAGAAGGAAATGAATGAAAAATGAATAGATGAAGGCAGAAAGTTCAAAATAACTAACAGAAGCCCAAATAGCCTACTTTAAGTTAGTCAATCATCTTCTAAGTTCGACAAACTTAACCAAATTCCCAAACATTTCTTTAAAAGGCACTGATAATGTACCTGCCTCCTTTTTAAAAGCAGGGCATAATTATAAATACTTAGACTTCAGAAGGGTAAAGGATTTACAGATTCTATTGATTATTTTTAGAAAACTGTGCTCTTTGCAGATCTGAAGAAATGAACTTTTGTGGCATTAAAAACATAGGAGAATTAAATTCAGAGATGCTGATAACTAAAATTTTGAATATTATAATCTTACACATTGGGAAGTGGTGCGCAGACTTCGTTAACATGTGACAGCTTTTAACATTCTTCTTCCTGTTCTTCTATCCTTGACTGAACTCTGAATTCTTGGCGATTAATTGAATTTGATTCTTCTCCACCTAAATTTTGACAAATACTCCATTGGATATGCAGCTTGTGGCAGGTTTTATTTAGTGTTAACATAAGTTTTTATCCATTAGAAAGTCTCAGTTACATCAGTTTTTTTCGGAGATAAAATTTAAGTGAACTACATCCATCTGTCTAAAGATTTTTCATGCTAAAGGTTTTAAAATGTAATGTTCATGAGTAATTATTACCTTTCAACTCTTGGATTTATGTTGGATATAGACTGACTTGCAGGTTTTCCCTTAAATGTCAAATCAGAAAACCCTGTGCTACCACCGGAGAAAGACTCTGCAAATTCTCAGCTTTTGTCTTTTTCTTCATTGACCTTGCCAGTGACTTTTCGAATGTAGTACAGGATTTGCAACAGAGTCCACATGGATTCTGAGGAACAGTGTAGGCTCTGGGCCCCTTCTAGCATTACAGCATTTATATTTCTGGTATAGTTTAACAAATATTCATGACGTTTAATGAAAAGAAAATGTAAGTTCAATCATTCATTCAACACTTATTTTATTGAGTATTTACTAAGTGTTGGAATAATGTGAAGCAGGGGATTACAGCTGTGAACAAAACAGAGATACACCTGGTCCCCATGGAATTTACATTCTAGTGAGGGCAAAGATAACAAACAGGAAAACAAGTAAATGAGCAACATAATTTTAAATATAAGAGTAGTACTCTAAACAGAATAAAGCAGTGTGACGTGATGGAGGGACAGAGCATGGAGGGAGGGATTTTAGAATGGGTGCTTAGAGATGGCCTCTCTGAGGAGGGGACATGTGGGCTAAGACTTGAATGACAAGAATAAAATTAGTCTAGAAAGATGTGCCAAGAAGATAACCGGTAACTCTTAGCATTCCATGGCTATGACAGCAAACCACTGTCAGTTATCCAATCTGATTTTTATTCCCCAGCATCCACTTGCTGCTCTAGCCAAGTGTGTGCAGAGTGACTACCCTCACCTCACCCTCCACGGAGGTGACCTCTTTTTCATCAGACCCAAATCACCTTTCACCAACCCCATAGGTAGAGATGCCTCTTACCGATGAAGTTCCTTACATGATAAAATAGAGATGGGGAGAGGAAAATTTTGTGGCATCATTTGGCATCTGGGGAAAACCACTCCCTCATCCCACCCACCTTCATCCTGTGGGGAAGAGAGTAGAGTTTTATGTGAGGAGGACCCTGACAAAGATATAAACATGAATGGGAGCTTTAAGAACTCAGTGTCCCACCAGTTGGGGCACCAGTGTGTGAACTCCTGAGGGATGAGTATTTGGGGCATTGTGTTGACCCATTTGAGATCTGATCAAATCCCAAAGGAAGATTCCTCTGCTTATTTCCAGGGGACCATCTGGCAGCGGAAACTTGACACTGTGTGTTATAACTAGGAAGGAGTATTCCTGAACCCGCCACCCAGATTCTGATTTCCAGGAGCGTTCTAACAATAAGTGTCCCCCTGTCATGCTTCTCCTGCTTCTAAGATTTTAGAATTCTAGAATGCTCAAACCTCTCCAATCTGCCCATGTAAACACTGCCTGCCATTGAAAGCCCTCTTTTCCCTAATGACTATTTTTAGGCTTTTCTGAGGCCCTGCTGCTCAGCATATTACTCTCAGAGTCTCTGACTTAGTATATCAGTATTTTTTAAAAATAGTTTTTAGAGTATAGGTCTTTTACCTCATTGCTTAAGTTTATTCCTAGTTAAAAAATTATTCCTAATTTTAAAACAAATTCTCTTTCTGTGACTTCATTTTTAGTGTATAGATATGCAACAGACTTCTGTGTATTAATTTCATATCCTGTGGTTTTACTGAATTCATGTTATCCGTTCTGGTAGTTTTTTGGTGGAATCTTCAGGGTTTTCAAAGAATAGTGTCATGTCATCTGCAAATAGTGAAAGTTTTACTTCTTCCTTACCAGTGGGATGCCTTTTATTTCTTTCTTTTTGTCTGACTGCTGTGGCTAGGACTTCTAATACTATGTTGAATAAATAAATCAGTATCCTTATAAACTGCTTCTCCCAGAGTTTATGATCAGCCTTATCCAAGAACTTGCTTTCCATTTAAAGGAGACTCAAGAGGAAAGGGAAAACAAGTAGACAAGTGGGAAAGAGACAGGACTGGTTCGCTCCTCTCCCCAGTTCTTTGGTGACCACAGAGAAAGATCTTCTCAATTTAGATGAAACTGGTTTTTCTAGTTCGAATGTCACCATTCTCAGTGTAGAAGGTCTCAAACTCCAGGAGGCAGAAGAATCACCTGGGTAGCTTGCTACAAATGCAGGTTTCTGGGGATCAACCACAGAGATCCCTGTCCAGTTAATCAGGTGAGGTTTGGGAATCTGTATTTGTAACCAGCACCTCCAGGTCATTGGGATGTTGTTTATCTGTGAGCATTTTGAGAAACACTTGCATAATGGAAAGTAGGGGACCCTTGCTCACCTCTGCCTTCTTCCTTGTGTGACAGGGCACTCTATTTTAAGACAGGGTCCTAACATTCTCATTCATTTAACATGCATTAACTTAAGCCAAGTACCATACTAGGCATACAAGGGAGTAGAGCCATAAAAATATTTGGGACATACTTATACTAAAAAATTATCCATTGTTTATCTGAAATTTGCATTTCACAGGGCAGTATTTTATTTGGCAATAAAATTGGCAGGGGTTAGGAACTGTTGTAGGTTGTATCCTCTGGCAAGCAGACACTGAGATGGAGTTTAGTATGCAGAATTTTTACTAGAAGTGTCTTTGAGATCAACACACTCAGAATGGGGAAAAGAAAGCTGTATTGGGTTGAGAAAGAAAGTGAACTGAGATGTAGGCCCAACAGCCTCAAATGACCCTACAGGCAACCAAAAGCATCCAAGTTGTCTCCCATTGGGTTGAAATGGCTGGGACTTCTACCCTTGCTTCCATCCATCATGGGGTCTAAGCTGTCCTAGGAAAGCTGTGGCCTCTGTTGCTGAGGCTGACCCTGAAGGAGCTGACAACTGAAGTTCCTTTGCTGACAACAGTCCTCGCAGCCAAAAAATCCTTCCCTGAAGGGTGACCTGGGATTCACCATCCTTGTGTCCACTACAAACTCTGAGATCTAGCAATGATCCTGGTGGTTCCAAATGTGGACATTAAAAACCAATG
Organism: Procyon lotor; assembly: GCA_028646535.1. Classification (NCBI taxonomy): domain Eukaryota; kingdom Metazoa; phylum Chordata; class Mammalia; order Carnivora; family Procyonidae; genus Procyon; species Procyon lotor. Next base: position 42,424,683 of record CM053617.1, on the reverse strand, counting down.
TGATCTTGTTTTATACTTGAGAGATAGTAGTACCTGGTTCTAGTGGGTGAATTTGTTTGTCAGGAAGCCTCTGGCCCACAGTCATATATTACCATTGGCTTTCTTGAGCTGGTTCATAGTATGACATCTTTGTAGACACCAACTTTTAAACACCTACAACCCAGAAAATAGGTTTCTGAAAAATGAATGTGTGATTCATAGTGAAATCTCTCAAGGTTTAAGGAAGGGAACTGATGGAAACCTGGGATCCGTAATCATGAGGTGACAAACCCCTCTAATTCGCATAAGCCAAGTGAAGTAGTAAAGCATGACCAATTTATCCAACACTGTCTCAGGGTTACCTTGTCTCCCATTATTCATTCATTCATTCATTCATCATTCATTCATTCATTCATTCATTCATTCATCCTTCCATCCAACAAGTACTAATTGACTTTGTTCATAGGAGTAAGGGCTCTGATTCCTCACATAGCAGAACTTCTGCAAGATTCCCATTAATACAATTTAAGTTAAGAATGAAAAGCTTGGGGTGCCTGGGTGGCTCAGTGGGTTAAGGCCTCTGCCTTTGGCTCAGGTCATGATCTCAGGGTCCTGGGATCGAGCCCCGCATTGGTCTCTCTGCTCAGTGGGGAGCCTGCTTCCCCCTCTCTCTCTGCCTGCCTCTCTGCCTACTTGTGATCTCTCTCTGTGTGTCAAATAAATAAATAAAATATTTTAAAAAAAAAATGAAAAGCTCTTCTTGTTACTAATGTGCTCAGGTTTTTAAATTTTTTTAAATACCTTCCAGTGCCTCATTTGTTCTTCCTTGAGATAGGCATCAAAGTCTCTTTTTCCTTTACATAAATAATTTATTTTAAAAACACTGGTTCCCATAACAACTTCAAAGGTTAACAATGCATGTAGGCCAGAGGAATCTTCAGAAAATTGTTTATGATAGAATCACCAGGTCTTCCAAAGAAAGAAAGAAAACATTTCTTTAGAACATTTAAAAGCTGCTTAGCACTGTGAGAGAAACACACACATGGAATTTGCTGATGGTGTAATGTGGGATTTTCTGCATTCTAGCAGCTTATTAGGAATGTAGCGGACAGAATTCCCTGAGATGGATGGGTACACACCATGCTAGGGGCTCTGGGGCTAGAGAAAAGGGAGTTAGCAGGGGTTAGGAACTGTTGTAGGTTGTGTCCTCTGGCAAGCAGACACTGAGATGGAGTTTAGTATGCAGAATTTTTACTAGCAATTGCCCTAACAATAGTGACAACAGTATTTTTCTGCTGTAAAATTTCAAAGGGGCCTCTTGGAGAGCTGGAGTTCCTCATCTTTGTCAGATGTTAGGAAAATGCATAAGGTTTGGTACCATCTCTCTGATTTTATACAGGAGGAATAAGAAGCTCAGAGAAAAATGATACTTGGGAGATTAAAGGCCAAGAAGACCAGAAAGTAGAGAAAGAGGATGGGGTGGCTATGAAAATATACCACCTGTATTTTTTACTGTGAAGAGCAAAATTCCCTGGCTGGATACAACCTCGGCCTCTCTAGATCCACTACCACTATCGTGTTGAGACCTCATTCCCAGGGCTGCTCCCTCCAATGACTGAGCATGGCAGAGGAACTAAGGTGAGCCCATTCTATTAAGAGAACCCTGACTTTGGCTTGACTCCACATCAGCTTGCCCAAGACTCTTCCCTCCCAATCTTCCTTCCTTTCCAGTTTTTAAAATGAAGTAATCCATCTCTTCATTATTGAGTTAGGAGAATTCTTTATATATTCTGGATATAATTCTTTGCTCCTATAGTCCTATATAGGTAGGTGAATATTTTATCCCATCACATGGCTTATCTATTTCTTTTTCAATGGTGTATTTGAAAGAGCAAAAGTTTAAAATTTTAATGAAGACTGATTTATCAATTTCCTTTTACATTTTGTGCTTTTTATGCCCAATCTAAGAAATCTTTGCTTACCCCAGGGTCACAAATATTTTCTACTATATTTTCTTTTACAAGGTTTATATTTTTAAGTATTATATTTAGATTTATGATTCTTTTTTT